>OX235274.1:88455955-88526153 GCA_944472155.2 Trichobilharzia szidati
AATTTCGCCAGCAAACGTAAGTACATTACACTACGCATTAACGGCAAATCTATTCGTCTTCAGTTGGATACGGCATCAGATATCACTTTAATTTCCCGAACTACGTGGCGCAAACTTGGGTGCCCACAGATTCTGCCGACCGAGCATGTCGCTAAAAATGCCTCTGGAGATATACTGAAACTCGTGGGTGAGATAAATTGCCAGGTTCAGTTTGGTGAGCAACAGTTCAATGGTGTATGTTATGTCACAAACTACCATGATTTGAATTTGCTTGGTCTTGACTGGTTAGACAAGCTCCATTTCTTCAATGTACCATTAAATTCAGTATGCTCTAATGTTTCGTCCTCACCAAATAATGTCGTTCCCGGACATGTATCTGATCAGTCTCTCTTACAACGCCTGCGTCAAAAGCATGCTTCTGTTTTCCAGGACAAACTTGATTGCTGCAAATTCGTCAAAACCTTTAAGCGTGCTCATGCAAAACCGAAGGGGGAGGGAACAACAGAAGAAATTTTGGATAGATCCTTGCTACATTATCATCGTACGACGCCAAACCCTTCCACAGCCGAAAGCCCGGGACGCAGATCACAATCTATCCAGTACGCAAAGGTAAACTCGACAAAGAAGAGCTCCAAAACCTTTTCAAATAGGTTCAAAAAGCAAGTCCTACACTTTTAACGGGGGGAGGTGATAGGATCCCACACACTTTGTTATTGTTCAATTATCTTAACGACTGTTAATCTCGTATAAGTTGTATATCATCAATTCTCACACACTTTGTTATTGTCAATTATCTTAATGACTGTTAATCTCGCATATGTGTTATATTATCATTTCCCAGGCACTTTGTTATTGTTCAGTTATCTTAATGACTGTTAATCTCGCATAAGTGGTATATCATCATTCCCACGCATTTTGTTATTGACTATTACGACCAATTATTTCAAATACTGTTAGCTGTCTCTATTGGTTGTAAAATTGTATAAATACCATTTCCTAAATAAGTTTATTTGTCGTTGTTGTCGTCGTTGTCGTTGTTGTAGTCGTCGTCGTAGTCATAGTTGTTGTACTACAATACACAGTCAGAGACCAGACTTTGTCTTTTGATATTTGCGTGGTTCGCTGAATCGGAAGGTACCAGAAGCAGATAGGCATATTAGTCAGGCGCAGACAGAACAAGGCAACAACGTTCCTCATTTTAATTCCCGCTACAGTTACAACAAATTGGCGACGCGGTTTATCTCAATTCATTACGGTTATAACAATTGGCGACGGGGTTTTACTTTAATTCATTGCAGTTATAACAAGCAAGCGACGACGTGTTTTATTCTGTTCAGCGCATCTATAGAACATTTTTGACTGTGTTAATTACAACCCAATTACAATGTCTATCTCTCTGGACGATCTCAAATCCATCTTGCAGCAGCAGCAACTTCAGAATGAAGCAGCTCAACTTAAATTAATCGAAGCTCTCACTCAGAAGCTGTCAATTCAAGTTCCATCAACATCTCATTCAGAAAAATACGAAAGCATCTCAAATTCCATCAGTGAATTCAACTACGACCCAATATCTGGTCTCGTATTTGATGCATGGTTCAATCGTTATGAAGACGTTTTTCGTATTGAATGCCACATGTTTGATGATGCTGCCAAAGTCCGATTGTTACTACGAAAACTTGGTACTGTTGAGCACAACAGATATGTTAACTTCATTCTGCCTAAGAACCCACGTGAATTATCATTCGATGAGACAGTCACCGTTTTATCACAAATCTTTGGTGAACAGTCATCCATGTTTAATATTCGGTATCAATGTTTTCAGTTGACAAAAATGCCTTCCGATGATTATGTTACTTACGCTGGCAAAGTGAACAAAGAATGCGAAAGGTTCAAACCACATGAAATGACATCAGATCAGTTCAAGTGTTTGATTTTTATTTGTGGGTTGAAGAACCCTGAAGATACTGACATAAGAACTCGACTTCTGTCACTCGTGGAACAAGACCCAAAAATGACTTTACAAATGGTGACAGCAGAATGCCAACGCTTAATCAACTTGAAGCACGATACTGCTATGTTGGAGTGCAAACGACAGTCGTCTGAATTTGATTCAGTTAACACAGTGAAAAGTCCTCCGATCACCGTTAAGCACACAGCACGTCAGTCTCAGAATTCAGCTAAACCTCCTTCAGTGTGCTGGCACTGTGGTTCGTGGCATTTTGTCAAGTTCTGTCCTTTCAAGAAACATAAATGCCGTAATTGTCACCGTTTTGGACATAAAGAGGGTTACTGTACACCACAGAAAAATTCTTCGGTGAAGAACAGAAGTCGTCATTTCAAGCCGAAACAATCTCCTCGAATACAGACCGTTTTCACAACTTCCAAAGTCAATTTCGCCAGCAAACGTAAGTACATTACACTACGCATTAACGGCAAATCTATTCGTCTTCAGTTGGATACGGCATCAGATATCACTTTAATTTCCCGAACTACGTGGCGCAAACTTGGGTGCCCACAGATTCTGCCGACCGAGCATGTCGCTAAGAATGCCTCTGGAGATATACTGAAACTCGTGGGTGAGATAAATTGCCAGGTTCAGTTTGGTGAGAATCAGTTCAATGGTGTATGTTACGTCACAAACTACCATGATTTGAATTTGCTTGGTCTTGACTGGTTAGACAAGCTCCATTTCTTCAATGTACCATTAAATTCAGTATGCTCTAATGTTTCGTCCTCACCAAATAATGTTGTTCCCGGACATGTATCTGATCAGTCTCTCTTGCAACGCCTGCGTCAAAAGCACGCTTCTGTTTTCCAGGACAAACTTGGTTGCTGCAAATTGTCAAAAGCGTGCTTATGCAAAACCGAAGGGGGAGGGAACAACAGAAGAAATTTTGGATAGATTCTTGCTACATTATCATCGTACGACGCCAAATCCTTCCACAGCCGAAAGCCCGGGACGCAGATCACAATCTATCCAGTACGCGAAAGTCAACTCGACAAAGAAGAGCTCCAAAACCTTTTCAAATAGGTTCAAAAAGCAAGTCCTACACTTTTAACGGGGGGAGGTGATAGGATCCCACACACTTTGTTATTGTTCAATTATCTTAACGACTGTTAATCTCGTATAAGTTGTATATCATCAATTCTCACACACTTTGTTATTGTCAATTATCTTAATGACTGTTAATCTCGCATATGTGTTATATTATCATTTCCCAGGCACTTTGTTATTGTTCAGTTATCTTAATGACTGTTAATCTCGCATAAGTGGTATATCATCATTCCCACGCATTTTGTTATTGACTATTACGACCAATTATTTCAAATACTGTTAGCTGTCTCTATTGGTTGTAAAATTGTATAAATACCATTTCCTAAATAAGTTTATTTGTCGTTGTTTTTTGTCGTTGTTGTAGTCGTCGTCGTAGTCATAGTTGTTGTACTACAATACACAGTCAGAGACCAGACTTTGTCTTTTGATATTTGCGTGGTTCGCTGAATCGGAAGGTACCAGAAGCAGATAGGCATATTAGTCAGGCGCAGACAGAACAAGGCAACAACGTTCCTCATTTTAATTCCCGCTACAGTTACAACAAATTGGCGACGCGGTTTATCTCAATTCATTACAGTTATAACAATTGGCGACGGGGTTTTACTTTCATTCATTGCAGTTATAACAAGCAAGCGACGACGTGTTTTATTCTGTTCAGCGCATCTATAGAACATTTTTGACTGTGTTAATTACAACCCAATTACAATGTCTATCTCTCTGGACGATCTCAAATCCATCTTGCAGCAGCAGCAACTTCAGAATGAAGCAGCTCAACTTAAATTAATCGAAGCTCTCACTCAGAAGCTGTCAATTCAAGTCCCATCAACATCTCATTCAGAAAAATACGAAAGCATCTCAAATTCCATCAGTGAATTCAACTACGACCCAATATCTGGTCTCGTATTTGATGCATGGTTCAATCGTTATGAAGACGTTTTTCGTATTGAATGCCACATGTTTGATGATGCTGCCAAAGTCCGATTGTTACTACGAAAACTTGGTACTGTTGAGCACAACAGATATGTTAACTTCATTCTGCCTAAGAACCCACGTGAATTATCATTCGATGAGACAGTCACCGTTTTATCACAAATCTTTGGTGAACAGTCATCCATGTTTAATATTCGGTATCAATGTTTTCAGTTGACAAAAATGCCTTCCGATGATTATGTTACTTACGCTGGCAAAGTGAACAAAGAATGCGAAAGGTTCAAACCACACGAAATGACATCAGATCAGTTCAAGTGTTTGATTTTTATTTGTGGGTTGAAGAACCCTGAAGATACTGACATCAGAACTCGACTTCTGTCACTCGTGGAACAAGACCCAAAAATGACTTTACAAATGGTGACAGCAGAATGCCAACGCTTAATCAACTTGAAGCACGATACTGCTATGTTGGAGTGCAAACGACAGTCGTCTGAATTTGATTCAGTTAACACAGTGAAAAGTCCTCCGATCACCGTTAAGCACACAGCACGTCAGTCTCAGAATTCAGCTAAACCTCCTTCAGTGTGCTGGCACTGTGGTTCGTGGCATTTTGTCAAGTTCTGTCCTTTCAAGAAACATAAATGCCGTAATTGTCACCGTTTTGGACATAAAGAGGGTTACTGTACACCACAGAAAAATTCTTCGGTGAAGAACAGAAGTCGTCATTTCAAGCCGAAACAATCTCCTCGAATACAGACCGTTTTCACAACTTCCAAAGTCAATTTCGCCAGCAAACGTAAGTACATTACACTACGCATTAACGGCAAATCTATTCGTCTTCAGTTGGATACGGCATCAGATATCACTTTAATTTCCCGAACTACGTGGCGCAAACTTGGGTGCCCACAGATTCTGCCGACCGAGCATGTCGCTAAGAATGCCTCTGGAGATATACTGAAACTCGTGGGTGAGATAAATTGCCAGGTTCAGTTTGGTGAGCAACAGTTCAATGGTGTATGTTATGTCACAAACTACCATGATTTGAATTTGCTTGGTCTTGACTGGTTAGACAAGCTCCATTTCTTCAATGTACCATTAAATTCAGTATGCTCTAATGTTTCGTCCTCACCAAATAATGTTGTTCCCGGACATGTATCTGATCAGTCTCTCTTGCAACGCCTGCGTCAAAAGCACGCTTCTGTTTTCCAGGACAAACTTGGTTGCTGCAAATTGTCAAAAGCGTGCTTATGCAAAACCGAAGGGGGAGGGAACAACAGAAGAAATTTTGGATAGATTCTTGCTGCATTATCGTACGACGCCAAATCCTTCCGCAGCCGGAAGCCCGGGACGCAGATCACAATCTATCCAGTACGCGAAAGTCAACTCGACAAAGAAGAGCTCCAAAACCTTTTCAAATAGGTTCAAAAAGCAAGTCCTACACTTTTAACGGGGGGAGGTGATAGGATCCCACACACTTTGTTATTGTTCAATTATCTTAACGACTGTTAATCTCGTATAAGTTGTATATCATCAATTCTCACACACTTTGTTATTGTCAATTATCTTAATGACTGTTAATCTCGCATATGTGTTATATTATCATTTCCCAGGCACTTTGTTATTGTTCAGTTATCTTAATGACTGTTAATCTCGCATAAGTGGTATATCATCATTCCCACGCATTTTGTTATTGACTATTACGACCAATTATTTCAAATACTGTTAGCTGTCTCTATTGGTTGTAAAATTGTATAAATACCATTTCCTAAATAAGTTTATTTGTCGTTGTTGTGTCTGTCGTTGTTGTAGTCGTCGTCGTAGTCATAGTTGTTGTACTACAATACACAGTCAGAGACCAGACTTTGTCTTTTGATATTTGCGTGGTTCGCTGAATCGGAAGGTACCAGAAGCAGATAGGCATATTAGTCAGGCGCAGACAGAACAAGGCAACAACGTTCCTCATTTTAATTCCCGCTACAGTTACAACAAATTGGCGACGCGGTTTATCTCAATTCATTACAGTTATAACAATTGGCGACGGGGTTTTACTTTCATTCATTGCAGTTATAACAAGCAAGCGACGACGTGTTTTATTCTGTTCAGCGCATCTATAGAACATTTTTGACTGTGTTAATTACAACCCAATTACAATGTCTATCTCTCTGGACGATCTCAAATCCATCTTGCAGCAGCAGCAACTTCAGAATGAAGCAGCTCAACTTAAATTAATCGAAGCTCTCACTCAGAAGCTGTCAATTCAAGTCCCATCAACATCTCATTCAGAAAAATACGAAAGCATCTCAAATTCCATCAGTGAATTCAACTACGACCCAATATCTGGTCTCCTATTTGATGCATGGTTCAATCGTTATGAAGACGTTTTTCGTATTGAATGCCACATGTTTGATGATGCTGCCAAAGTCCGATTGTTACTACGAAAACTTGGTACTGTTGAGCACAACAGATATGTTAACTTCATTCTGCCTAAGAACCCACGTGAATTATCATTCGATGAGACAGTCACCGTTTTATCACAAATCTTTGGTGAACAGTCATCCATGTTTAATATTCGGTATCAATGTTTTCAGTTGACAAAAATGCCTTCCGATGATTATGTTACTTACGCTGGCAAAGTGAACAAAGAATGCGAAAGGTTCAAACCACACGAAATGACATCAGATCAGTTCAAGTGTTTGATTTTTATTTGTGGGTTGAAGAACCCTGAAGATACTGACATCAGAACTCGACTTCTGTCACTCGTGGAACAAGACCCAAAAATGACTTTACAAATGGTGACAGCAGAATGCCAACGCTTAATCAACTTGAAGCACGATACTGCTATGTTGGATTGCAAACGACAGTCGTCTGAATTTGATTCAGTTAACACAGTGAAAAGTCCTCCGATCACCGTTAAGCACACAGCACGTCAGTCTCAGAATTCAGCTAAACCTCCTTCAGTGTGCTGGCACTGTGGTTCGTGGCATTTTGTCAAGTTCTGTCCTTTCAAGAAACATAAATGCCGTAATTGTCACCGTTTTGGACATAAAGAGGGTTACTGTACACCACAGAAAAATTCTTCGGTGAAGAACAGAAGTCGTCATTTCAAGCCGAAACAATCTCCTCGAATACAGACCGTTTTCACAACTTCCAAAGTCAATTTCGCCAGCAAACGTAAGTACATTACACTACGTATTAACGGCAAATCTATTCGTCTTCAGTTGGATACGGCATCAGATATCACTTTAATTTCCCGAACTACGTGGCGCAAACTTGGGTGCCCACAGATTCTGCCGACCGAGCATGTCGCTAAGAATGCCTCTGGAGATATACTGAAACTCGTGGGTGAGATAAATTGCCAGGTTCAGTTTGGTGAGCATCAGTTCAATGGTGTATGTTATGTCACAAACTACCATGATTTGAATTTGCTTGGTCTTGACTGGTTAGACAAGCTCCATTTCTTCAATGTACCATTAAATTCAGTATGCTCTAATGTTTCGTCCTCACCAAATAATGTTGTTCCCGGACATGTATCTGATCAGTCTCTCTTGCAACGCCTGCGTCAAAAGCACGCTTCTGTTTTCCAGGACAAACTTGGTTGCTGCAAATTTACCAAAAGCGTGCTTATGCAAAACCGAAGGGGGAGGGAACAACAGAAGAAATTTTGGACAGATTCTTGCTGCATTATCGTACGACGCCAAATCCTTCCGCAGCCGGAAGCCCGGGACGCAGATCACAATCTATCCAGTACGCGAAAGTCAACTCGACAAAGAAGAGCTCCAAAACCTTTTCAAATAGGTTCAAAAAGCAAGTCCTACACTTTTAACGGGGGGAGGTGATAGGATCCCACACACTTTGTTATTGTTCAATTATCTTAACGACTGTTAATCTCGTATAAGTTGTATATCATCAATTCTCACACACTTTGTTATTGTCAATTATCTTAATGACTGTTAATCTCGCATATGTGTTATATTATCATTTCCCAGGCACTTTGTTATTGTTCAGTTATCTTAATGACTGTTAATCTCGCATAAGTGGTATATCATCATTCCCACGCATTTTGTTATTGACTATTACGACCAATTATTTCAAATACTGTTAGCTGTCTCTATTGGTTGTAAAATTGTATAAATACCATTTCCTAAATAAGTTTATTTGTCGTTTTGTCGTTGTTGTAGTCGTCGTCGTAGTCATAGTTGTTGTACTACAATACACAGTCAGAGACCAGACTTTGTCTTTTGATATTTGCGTGGTTCGCTGAATCGGAAGGTACCAGAAGCAGATAGGCATATTAGTCAGGCGCAGACAGAACAAGGCAACAACGTACCTCATTTTAATTCCCGCTACAGTTACAACAAATTGGCGACGCGTTTATCTCAATTCATTACGGTTATAACAATTGGCGACGGGGTTTTACTTTAATTCACTGCAGTTATAACAAGCAAGCGACGACGTGTTTTATTCTGTTCAGCGCATCTATAGAACATTTTTGACTGTGTTAATTACAACCCAATTACAATGTCTATCTCTCTGGACGATCTCAAATCCATCTTGCAGCAGCAGCAACTTCAGAATGAAGCAGCTCAACTTAAATTAATCGAAGCTCTCACTCAGAAGCTGTCAATTCAAGTCCCATCAACATCTCATTCAGAAAAATACGAAAGCATCTCAAATTCCATCAGTGAATTCAACTACGACCCAATATCTGGTCTCCTATTTGATGCATGGTTCAATCGTTATGAAGACGTTTTTCGTATTGAATGCCACATGTTTGATGATGCTGCCAAAGTCCGATTGTTACTACGAAAACTTGGTACTGTTGAGCACAACAGATATGTTAACTTCATTCTGCCTAAGAACCCACGTGAATTATCATTCGATGAGACAGTCACCGTTTTATCACAAATCTTTGGTGAACAGTCATCCATGTTTAATATTCGGTATCAATGTTTTCAGTTGACAAAAATGCCTTCCGATGATTATGTTACTTACGCTGGCAAAGTGAACAAAGAATGCGAAAGGTTCAAACCACACGAAATGACATCAGATCAGTTCAAGTGTTTGATTTTTATTTGTGGGTTGAAGAACCCTGAAGATACTGACATCAGAACTCGACTTCTGTCACTCGTGGAACAAGACCCAAAAATGACTTTACAAATGGTGACAGCAGAATGCCAACGCTTAATCAACTTGAAGCACGATACTGCTATGTTGGATTGCAAACGACAGTCGTCTGAATTTGATTCAGTTAACACAGTGAAAAGTCCTCCGATCACCGTTAAGCACACAGCACGTCAGTCTCAGAATTCAGCTAAACCTCCTTCAGTGTGCTGGCACTGTGGTTCGTGGCATTTTGTCAAGTTCTGTCCTTTCAAGAAACATAAATGCCGTAATTGTCACCGTTTTGGACATAAAGAGGGTTACTGTACACCACAGAAAAATTCTTCGGTGAAGAACAGAAGTCGTCATTTCAAGCCGAAACAATCTCCTCGAATACAGACCGTTTTCACAACTTCCAAAGTCAATTTCGCCAGCAAACGTAAGTACATTACACTACGCATTAACGGCAAATCTATTCGTCTTCAGTTGGATACGGCATCAGATATCACTTTAATTTCCCGAACTACGTGGCGCAAACTTGGGTGCCCACAGATTCTGCCGACCGAGCATGTCGCTAAGAATGCCTCTGGAGATATACTGAAACTCGTGGGTGAGATAAATTGCCAGGTTCAGTTTGGTGAGCATCAGTTCAATGGTGTATGTTATGTCACAAACTACCATGATTTGAATTTGCTTGGTCTTGACTGGTTAGACAAGCTCCATTTCTTCAATGTACCATTAAATTCAGTATGCTCTAATGTTTCGTCCTCACCAAATAATGTTGTTCCCGGACATGTATCTGATCAGTCTCTCTTACAACGCCTGCGTCAAAAGCACGCTTCTGTTTTCCAGGACAAACTTGGTTGCTGCAAATTCGTCAAAAGCGTGCTTATGCAAAACCGAAGGGGGAGGGAACAACAGAAGAAATTTTGGATAGATCCTTGCTACATTATCATCGTACGACGCCAAATCCTTCCACAGCCGAAAGCCCGGGACGCAGATCACAATCTATCCAGTACGCGAAAGTCAACTCGACAAAGAAGAGCTCCAAAACCTTTTCAAATAGGTTCAAAAAGCAAGTCCTACACTTTTAACGGGGGGAGGTGATAGGATCCCACACACTTTGTTATTGTTCAATTATCTTAACGACTGTTAATCTCGTATAAGTTGTATATCATCAATTCTCACACACTTTGTTATTGTCAATTATCTTAATGACTGTTAATCTCGCATATGTGTTATATTATCATTTCCCAGGCACTTTGTTATTGTTCAGTTATCTTAATGACTGTTAATCTCGCATAAGTGGTATATCATCATTCCCACGCATTTTGTTATTGACTATTACGACCAATTATTTCAAATACTGTTAGCTGTCTCTATTGGTTGTAAAATTGTATAAATACCATTTCCTAAATAAGTTTATTTGTCGTTGTTGTAGTCGTCGTCGTAGTCATAGTTGTTGTACTACAATACACAGTCAGAGACCAGACTTTGTCTTTTGATATTTGCGTGGTTCGCTGAATCGGAAGGTACCAGAAGCAGATAGGCATATTAGTCAGGCGCAGACAGAACAAGGCAACAACGTTCCTCATTTTAATTCCCGCTACAGTTACAACAAATTGGCGACGCGGTTTATCTCAATTCATTACAGTTACAACAGAAATACACCGAGGCTATTTATTATTATTATTATTATTGTTCCCTTGGGTTCCTAGTGGAACATAGGGCTTCAACTGCACGTCTCCACTTGCTTCTGTCTTCTGCTGTACTTTTCACCTGCATCCATGTTAGTCCATACTGTTTCAGCTCCTCTTCACACGATCTCCTCCATGTCACCCTCGGACGTCCCACTCGCCGATTCCCTTTCGGGTTCCACTCGAGCAATGGCCTGACGCGCGATGTCACCCAGTGGCCTCCTCAGCGAGTGTCCAATCCATCTCCACTTTCTCCTGCATATTTGTTGGGCGATTGGTTCTTGTTTTGTTTGTTCCCATAGTTTCTTGTTGCTGATTCTTTCCGGCCATCTGATCTTCAGTATAGAGCGAAGACAGTTGTTGATAAAGGTCTGCAACAGGCTGTTGGAAATATTCTTTGTGACCCGTCAAGTTTCTGATCCGTATAGAAGAACTGACTTGACGTTTGTATTGAAAATCCGAATTTTGTTGTTGATTGTGGCTGAGTGACGAAGATTTCCAGATTGGTTTCAGGTTGATGAATGTGTTTCTCGCCTTCCCGATTCTCGATTTGACATCCTCGTCCGTTCCTTCTTCCTGTAGTTGAGACAATGCTCCCTAGATAAGTGAATGAAGTAACCTCTTTCAAATCTCTCCCGTTGATGGTGATTGGCGCTGGATGTTGCTATAGCTATTCATAAACTTAAGCCCCCACCCTCCTGTGTATTCAAAATAGTTTATTATTACTCTTAACCTACCTTGGTTATCTTTATTTGATTGGATTACCAAACGTTGTGTTAATCATTCTTAATTTTTTTTTTGTCACTTTGTTTAATTTAACATTTTCATATATATATCGACTTGACAAATAAATGTGTGATCAGATTGTTCGAAATGTATAGCGCAAATACTTCACATTTTTCAGATAGTCTTTGTCTTCTAATAACGCTATCCAAACAAATTGTTTGTCCAGGGTAAATTGGAATGTCACTAGGCTACTATTGCATTCTTCTTATCAATAGATGTAAGGATACATACAGTTCTGCTCCTTACAACATTACAGAAGGATATATGCAAAACTCAAGATAAGAAGGATACCAACCAGTTGTTTGAATTTATTATCTCTATTACATTATTATTTCTAAACCTGACAGAAGGCATATTCGAAAAAGGCAAAATGATAGGAAATGCTCTCTCATTTACATTACGACAAATGTTCAAAGTAAACATTTTGAAATTATTTCATCTGCTTTACTGAATAAACATTCACAGTTGCATATCCAATCTATGTGAAGCAAAAAAAAAAAACTATTGTCGACATATGTCTCTTATCAGACAACAATCCGATATTCAAGTGTTGGTTTGTAGGGATTTGATTGGTTACAGAATTTCATCATGAGCTGAAATTGGTTAGAGAACCATTGGAAAACCTGCAGGGAGTACTGGACAGCTGTTTCGTCCTAGTTTGGGACTCTTCATCAGTACGCACCCACGGGGTTGAACCCAGGACTTTGTTAAAAGGGTAGTGAGCTCGTAGACCATTAGCATGGAGATCAATGGCATGATTTATGTCATGAATTGGCAGAAGTTAGAATTCATGGGCCATTGGATCGGGTCCCAGTGGCTTAATGGTATACGAGCTCGCCTTGTAACCAGAAGGTCCTGGGTTCGAATCCCGGTGGGTGCGTACTGCTGAAGAGTCCCAAACTAGGACGAAACAGCTGTCCAGTACTCCCAGGTTTTCCAATGGTTCTCTAACCAATGTCAGCTCATGATGAAATCCTGTAAACAATCCGATATGGATGACAATATGGTACATTTGTGTTATACATATACTACGACTTTTAGACATGGCTTGTGAATGGAACATGAAGATGGTGGTTCAGGGGTAGAATGCTCGCCAGCCACGTGTCTCACGTATTCCGTAGTTCCACTTTCGGACAACACACACTCCTCACCCTCACCTAGCTGGTAGGTAGCAAGCAAGTCTGAAAAAGTAGGAAGTTCAGTCATGAGGCTAGCAACCCTATCTGCTGAAGAAAAAAACAACACCACTCCTACTGAAACTTCAAAACTCAAGCCCTATATTCCACTCGGAGGATGAAAATGCGTTGGTATTCAGCAAAACTTCCGTTAATATCAAGATAGAATAAAAGGACATCTGCATCACTTCAACACACATACATATATAAATACACAATACATATTTATTTGATTGCATGGAGGATTTCATCATGAGCTGACATCAGTTAGAGAACCACTGGAAAACCAGCTGGGAGTACTGGACAGCTGTTTCGTCCTGGTTTGGGACTCTTCATCAGTACGCACCCACCGGGGTTCGAACCCAGGACCTTCTGGTTACAAGGCGAGGTCGTCGAACATCGCGCTTGTAACCAGAAGGTCCTGGGTTCGAACCCCGGTGGGTGCGTACTGATGAAGAGTCCCACACTAGGACGAAACAGCTGTCCAGTACTCCCAGCTGGTTTTCCAGTGGTTCTCTAACCAATGTCAGCTCATGATGAAATCCTGCATGCAATCAAACAAAATCCCTACAAAAGAAAAACCAATACTTGAAAACATATTTATTTTACTGATTGTTTACGACTATTAGATTGAAAAGAAAGAATATTTTATTATTGTTGAATCACTTGACAGCATGAAAATTGATTAAGGCCAACAAATAACTGACTGAGGAGTGAATACTACTTAATAAATATATCACGAGTGCTGCATGATAAGAGTAGAGTTCATCAGCATGCTACATATATAGATTCTCATTAATGATTATAACAGACTAATCACATGATAAATTATTAGTTAATTATTACGATCAGCTAATAGTGAAAAATCTAACAATTAAAAGTGCCACAATCATGATTATTGTGAAATAAAAGTTATTGATTATTCATTCACTAGTATCAGTCAATTCAAGGTAGATATCAGTATGAATTGACATCATTTTTCAATAACCACTAAAAACCATACAGCACTGGGTAACGTCTGATGAAATCTGTTTTGAAAACAATAATTACTATTCATTCCTTGCTTTCAGAATGGAACACTACTGGACCCGATCCTCTATATTATCAGTTCCACCTTGCTCCACGAGTGTCCACAATCCTTCATTTCCTCTTTACATGATCTTCTTCATGTCACCTTCGGAAATCCAACTTTCCGCTTCCCATGCCGATTCTCACTTAAGGGACTGTCTCTGTAACGTATGTCTAATCTATCTCCATTTCTATCTGCTTACTTATTGAACAGAGTTTCTTGTTTGCTTATCCTTTCTGGCCAGCCATGTGGTCGTCAGTATTATTATTATTGTTTCCTTTAATTCCTAGAGGAACATAGGGCTTCAGCCGTGCGTCTCCATTGCGTTCGGTTCTCTGCTAGAGTCTTCACCTGGCTCCAAGTCTGCCCACACGTTTTCATCTCCTCTTCACATGACCTCCTCCAAGTCACCCTTGCACTGACGACCAACTCGCCGCTTCCCTTTCGGGTTCCACTCGAGCAATGGCTTGTCTAGTGATGTCACTTGATGGTTTGTTTTCTCAGAGTATGGCCAATCCACCTCCATTTCTTCCTGCATATTTGTTGCACAATTCGTTCCTGCTGAGGTGGTTCGCTCCCAGAGATCCCTGTTGCTGATCTTTTATGGCCAGCCATCTGATCTTGAGTAGTATTGAGGGAAGACAGCTGTTGATGAAGGTCTGTAGTTTGTTTGAGATGCTCTTTATGACGCGGGTCCAAGTCTCTGATCCGTATAGTAAGTAGCACTGACTTCACATTGGAGTTGAAAATCCGGATCTTATTTTTGATGCTGAGTGCTGTTGACCTCCACACAGACTTGAGAGTAATGAAAGCTTGCCTTGCTTTTCCGATTCTTGCTTTGATATCCTCGTCAGTTCCGCCTTTAGTTGAAACGATGCTTCCTAGGTAGGTAAAAGAGGTTGTTCCTTTCAGGTTCCTTCCATTTATGCTGATTGTTGTCTGTTGTTGTTGTTGCTGTTGGTTTTGGCCAGGAATCTTCATCACCTCTGTTTTCTCTATGTTCACCTGAAGTCCTATCTTTGATGCTTCTTCTATCGCCAACTTGTTGCTTTTCGCTTGCATATCTTCCAGTTTGTGGGAAATCAGACATATATCATCGGCGAAGTCCAGATCCTCCAAGTTTTTTGTATGAGTCCATTTTATGCCTGTTTCCTCATTGCCCGCTGTTTGTCGCATTATCCAATCTACTGCAATCAGGAAAATCATTGGAGATAGTAGGCAGCCTTGTCTTACTCCTGTCCTCACTTCGAAGGATTCCGTAAGTTTCCCGTTGTGGATTACTTGGCATGCAGCATTGTCGTACAGCTGTTGGATGAGATGTATAATTGTCGGTGGCACACCGTAGTAGCGAAGTAGTTGCCAAAGTTGCAAAGTGGTCGTCAGTATCGTTGACGAAATTCTCAAGCCCCTTGGAAATTTTTTTTTGATTCAGTGAAATCGTGATCACTAGTGACTAATTTCCAAATTGAATACTATAAGTTCTAATAGGAATCAATGACCAATAGAGTACATTCATTTAAACCAATGAAAACTGATAGGAGTGGCAAAACTTAGAAGTGATAGATCCTCCTATTCCTAAGCAGTTATTAAATGATGATATCCTTACCACTCACTTAGTCTGAAACTCATAGAAAGGATACATCATGAGGTCATGAGTATAAAATACTGAAGAGTTACAAATCTTGACAAGGCGAACTTTGTTTATATCAAACATCATTCAAGGATTCGCATTATATGTCCATTCGTTACTTACGAACTACTCATATGTGTCTGATGTGAAAATGTACTAGATGGACAGAGTTCTGCTTCATCAGTTTAGTCATTTGTCAACTTTCCACTATTGAATGGTTAGAAGCTCAAATGACAGAATGCATCAATAGAGAAGTATTAGACCAATCAGAAATAACAAGTGAGATGCATATTTCAGTCTAAGGCATCTTACTAACAAACTCCTCTCAACAATGAACAGCATTTGATGATATTAGATAGTTGGAGGCAATCGGCCACAGGAAGCCTTGGACCTAGGTGCACCATGATAGCGAGCTACCTAGAATGGTAGCCACATTGCAAACCTGACTGATAGGATTCAGTCTGCACCAAAGGAAGGACTAGACACGTCTCACTAGTTACTGACTAGTGTGCAATCAAAATACCCATTAGAGTCCTACAGGAGGTCAATCGCCAGCCCCAATAGCTCAGTGGTAAATTCTCTGAATGCAGCACTGGGTGACGCGGGTTCGAATCTCAGAAGGGACAGCTGAATAAGATCCTAAAGTAAAGGATAAAATTGGGATGGGCTGTTGAAGCCCTTTTTTCCATCTGCAACCCAAGGGGACAATAATACATTAGTACTATTACTAATAATAATAATAATGGAAATATTATTTGTGATAAGAAGAATAAAAACAGCTTAATAATTTAAACATTTTAATGGTCGAATTGAGTCATTTTTAAGAAATAAACCATAAAAATCCAACAGAGTAGACTACTTATCAACATTTCGATGAAAGGGTATATGAAAGTGGTTGAAAAAAAAATAGTGAATGGTTTTTGAAAAGAAAATATTCAACACTAAGTTACTGCCTAATTTCTTTCTGGCAAAGGTAGAAGGGAAAACTATATAACGTCCTTTTGAAATGTTATTATTATGTTTAGTGCAAATTTTGATCAAGCTTTCAAGTTAATAGTTATATAAATATTCTAGTTGTTATTTATTCTCTAACTTACAACCTTCACCTTTAGTTGTAAACGTGATCAACACGAACTGGTCCGCTCACAAGAATGTTTGTAGCATAGATGGCATTGAAATAGAAACTGACTCAAGCATCAAATACCTTGGAATAATAGTTCTATCCTATGACCTCTCTTGGTCATCCCATATCTTGTCGATTTCTAAAACAAAACATGTTCCGTCTAGCCTTCTACTTTAAGAAGTTGAAACAATCAGGAACTACTCAACGGCTACTTTTGCAATTTGTTATCCTTTGCATCCAACTTATTGTCTTATACTGCTTCCCCATTGTCTCTTCTGGACTACTCACTGGGACTCCAGGAAACTCCATCCTGTAGCAAGTCACTAGCAAGCATCAGATTAATTTTCTATAGTTTGGTTTGTAAGGGTTAGTTATGTTTTTACGAGTTTATCACGGACTGATATTATTATTATTATAAAGAGATTTTACGAATACTGAAACCATGAGAAATGAAAGTAGAATACGGAATAAAGAATTCGTATGAATTTAAGAACAGAATAACTTCAGCTCTATCCACTATTCACGAATATTCCCAGTGAAGATTCTTTAAGTATCATTTATAATTTATTACTTCCAGTCAGCAAGCTAAGTTTTCGATGTCCTTTAAATTCAGATGAAATTATGAAGTCATTAGAAGTGTGTCTCCATTCGACTTTATTCACATTTAGAGGGGATATTTTTCGTTGAACAGAAGGTATTGCTATGAGATCATCGGTATCTCTGATGGTGACCAATCTTTCATGCACTCATCAGATATACAGAATACAATGAGATGCTTTATTCCTTCCAAAATATGACTAAGTTAAGTGAGTCAGTGGCACAGCGGTTGGGACTCTCGCCGACCATGCACATGGTCCGAGGTTCGATCCCCTGACGACGCACACCTGATATCTATGGTCGGCCTGCTAAATTTGGGCTACCGATATCACATGCTGAAAATTTCATACTTGTACCAAAAATACTATATGGAATCAAGCTACAATAAAATGAAATATAAAAAAATAAATGTTACTTTTATCATCATGAAAGACTGTTTTTTAGATAAATATTTTAATTGATAAACCATATACATATATAGCAGACAGTTATTTAGATTATGGGTTTTTGTGTAGGGATTTTGACTGATTTCAAAGTAGAATTCATCACTAGATAACATCATTTAGAAATCACTGAAAACCAAAGAGCACTGGACAACTGTTTCGCACTGGTTTGAGACTCTTCATCAGTGAACACTCACAACCTCATCTGGATCAAACCTGGGACCTTTAGGTTACACAACCATGCTCATTTCGTATTCAGCCACTACTGAAAAGTCCCAAACCGGGACGAAACAGCTTCCCAGAATTCCCTGATTTTCAACGAGCTCTAACTGATGTTGGTTCGTGACGAAATCCACTTTGAAATATTTTGTTTTTTAAAGAGGTAGAATCCAATGCAGATAATTTGGCATCTAGATTCACCGGTTGAAAGGTAACATGACGGTAAACCAAAAATAAATATCTCTGGAAAGCCTAGATATCCGAACAATTTACTGGATTATAACTCAGCAAATCCCTTTACCACCTATTCACTGGAGAAGAGGAAACTAGCAGATAATTAAAAGTGGTCCAGTCTAATCCAGAATTAAATAACAACCCAAAATTATTATTGTTTCTTTTAATTCCTAGAGGAAAATAGGGCTTCAGCTGCAAGTTTCCATTGCGTTAGGTTCTCCACCAAAGTTTTCACCTGGCTCCACGTCTGCTCACATGCTTTCATCTCCTCTTCACATGACCTCTTCCATGTCACCCTTGGACGACTAACTCGCCGATTCTCATTCGGGTTCCACTCGAGCGATGGCTTGTCTTGTGATGTCACTTGATGGTTTGTTTTCTCAGAGTATGGCCAATCCACCTCCATTTCTTCCTGCATATTTGTTGCACAATTCGTTCCTGCTGGGTTGGTTCACTCATTGCCAGAGACCTCTCACTATTGCTGATCTTTTCTGGCCAGCCATCTGATCTTGAGTAGTATTGAGTGAAGACAGATGTTGATGAAAGTGTGTAGTTTGTTCGAAGTGCTCCTCACGACGCGCAGTCCAAGTCTCTGATCCGTATAGTGAGTAGCACTGACTTCACATTGGAGTTGAAAATCCGGATCTTATTTTTCATGCTAAGTGCTTTGTGTTGATCTCCACACAGACTTGAGAGTAATGAAAGCTTGCCTTGCTTTCCCGATCCTTGCTTTGATATCCTCATCAGTTCGGTCCGCCTGTAGTTGAAACGATGCTTCCTAGGAAGGTATGTAGGTAGGTAAAGGAGGTTGTTTCTTTCAAATAACCCAAAAGCTTCTATAAAAAGGTATTTAAAAAGTGAGGATAATAATGTATTGAAACCCCCTGCTAAGAATTAGATTAGTACTGTTGTGATTCATTATCGAAAAGGAAATGTTAGACGAAATAAGGAGAATCCTTGACAATCATGACATAAGAGTGGATTTCCGTGCAATGAACACCCCTTACGCTTATCACTAGTAAAGGTAAAGGACATAACAGAAGAAGACAACCAACAGAATTGCGCATACGAAATAAAATTTTGGGATTGTGATGGTGTGTGTGTGCAGGAGAAACTTCCAGACAGGGTAATGTAAGAAAGAGTAAAACCTAAAGGATAACTCCCAAAACCTGAATGGGATAGATTGAAAAACCCAGAAAACAAATCAGTAATTGAACTACGCTGGATAGAAATTACACACAAGATCGATTTTGACAGGACCAAGATTCTAAAGAAAGCTTGATTGCAGAGGTCCTACATATGTGAGTGGAATCCCAAAAGTTTGAAACAACTTGACGGTGTGATGTTGCCTGATAAGCGGCGAGTCTTGATCAATAAACAACATGGATGGATAGTACTAATGTTCATGCCTAAACTATTATCCTGATTATGTGTATCATATTGTTATAATGCTAACAAATGATATACAACCGTCCACCCGTACATACATTACTGCATATAACATACATATTTTTAATTCAGATTTCCGTGACCATGACCTTAATTCGAACATTGCCACTGTAATGTTCAACGCAAAAGTACACATTATTTACAGTGTATCAAAAGATAGACAAATGATGTTTACCAAACTATCTAGTCGAATCTTGACTACTTTAAACTATAGTGGCCCAAAATCAAGCTATCTAATAAAGACCTTGAAAAATCTCTGTTGACCAATCAGAAGAGTCCTAAGTAAAAGTACGTAATTTGAAAAAAAAGTGTATATAAAAGTGATGTATTGTCAAAAAATAGTTACATGGGATAACGCCCGTGTATATGTTCTACGAAAACCTCCCAATTTCTCATAGTCAGGCTAAACCAATTTCTGTACATAAGTTCGTCGAGATAACTGTAAATCATCGAGCTTCTTGACCCATTTACCTCTCTGATCCTCTTTTATAGGTAACTCTAGAAACCTTCGATGGAATTTGTGTGATTCCCATCGAAAGGATTAACGAAATTGCCAGTGTGATTGACCGCGTTGCAAATATAGCCCAGCGATGAGAGGTGACTGTTGCTACTCCATTAGTCTGTATGTATGGTTGTGTTAGGTAGAACCAGACGTTGGATAATAGGTAATAAAACATTGGCACTGAGATTAGTGGTCTTCTGGATATATCCTTTGCCGAAATCATCGAAGCACCGCATGCTCCAAACAGCAGAGGCTATTGCAATTCGCCTCAAACAACCAGTGCTCTGTGTTCAAAAGAAGCAAGTCCAGCCAGCCTCACTACTGCCCTGTCCGGCCTTCAGTAGAGACTATAAATTTGTAATATTATCTTTCCTAATTTTTCTGACATTCAGCTTATTGTTATGTTGATGCTATTGAGCTGTAATCTATCAATATTATTGATTCGATGTTATTTAAACAACATTAATGTTGTTCATAACACTAATTCATTCATTCACTATAATGTATATATAACTGTAGAGCCTGATGAAGAGGAGGTTATCGAAAAGAGTACTCTTTGTTCAGTATCCATTCTTTTGTATCATATAATCCCAAAACCCACTGATGATCACTACTGAATCTACTGCGATTTTCTTTTCTTTTTATAAGCACTATTTCGTCCACATGAACAGTGACACCGACGCCACCAAGTATTTGGGTCATATCGTTCATTTTCCATGAAGTAATATCTCTGCAGTACTGATACCACTGAACTACAGGCACTTGTGAATTCTACTTTTCGAATGGCATCGCTGTAACTGGTCTCTTCAAGATCCAGTTGTGACACATCATAATTTTCGCTGAAGATAACTTTGACTTAGTGAAGTAAGTACCTACAACATCCATAAACTTAAAAAAGAAGGGGATATCTTCTCGAACTGATTTCTTGCTTTGGCAGTCTGTGCACCTGTACACAAAGCCATCAATGGAGCCAGTGTATCTTTGCAAGTGCATCACACCTCCACAACTACACGTTTTCTCCCTTCCAATGAGATTTGCCACGTAATTCGTGTACAGCATCAATAATTCCGCCTATATAGTACAGACTCCTCTGATTGGTTGCTCACGGTCATTAATCCGTTCATGAGATAGTTTCGTTTTGGGTCACTATAGTTTAGATCTTGATCACACTTCAAACATTTTGTTTTTGATGACTATTCATGACTCAGACATGAATTTCAAAAACAAGATGTATCCTTTTGCACACACCTTTCATTCTAATTATCTCCTTAAAGAAGTTCGGACCAGTTTACCGAAAGAATCGTTGGAATAATTTATTTCAATTTTGTTGAGATTTATTATTATTATTATTTCCTTTAATTCCTAGAGGAAAATAGGGCTTCAGCCGTGCGTCTCCATTGCGTTCGGTTCTCTGCTAGAGTCTTAACCTGGCTCCAAGTCTGTCCACACGTTTTCATCTCCTCTTCACATGACCTCCTCCAAGTCACCCTCACACTGACGACCAACTCGCCGCTTCCCTTTCGGCGAGTTCCACTCAAGGACTTGTCTAGTGATGTCACTTGATGGTTTCCTCAGAGTATGGCCAGCCAATCCATCTCAATTTCTTCCTGCTTATTTGTTTCACAATCGGTTCCTGGTTGGTTCGCTCCCAGAGATCCCTCACTGTTGCTGATCTTTTCTCGGCCGGCCATCTGATCTTGAGTATTTAGGGAAGACAGCTGTTGATGAAGGTCTGTAGTTTTTTTGAGGTGCTGCTTATGACGCGCCAAGTCTCTGATCCATATAGTAAGTAGCACTGACTGACTTCACATTGGAGTTGAAAATCTGGATCTTATTTTTAGTGCTGAGTGCTGTTGACCTCCACACAGACTTGAGAGTAATGAAAGCTTGCCTTGCTTTGATATCCTCATCAGTTCGGTCCGCCTGTAGTTGAAACGATGCTTCCAAGGTAGGTAAAAGAGGTTGTTTCTTTCAGGTTCCTTCCATTTATGCTGATTGTTGCCTGTTGTTGTTGTTGCTGAGATTTATACCGGTAAAATTTTTATATATCATTATTTTTAGAATCTAAAACATGACAAGCACTAAACTGTTGTAACTGCTCCATCTCATAAGTCATCTCCAGTCAATGATCCTTAACGTCCCAAGGACCTCAGTCAGACAGTCTCATCTCCTCACATGACTCATTCCGAACACCATTGACATCATGGATAGCTGTCGTTTTTGATCCAGCTACAACATTATTTTTCAAAGTAGACAGTGGTTTGGTATTGTTTAAGTTGCACTTTTACTACAAAAATGAAATTTTACTTCGAGACGTTTATTTAGCTGTGTTGTTACAAAAAGATGTAAGATATAAAACAGTGTGGAGTTTACTTACACTCCACCCAAAGCTAATTGAGATAATGAAGTTAAGAAACCTAACCCAATTGGATTCGAACTCACTGACTTACTTGCTTGCTTCGAAACACGACAATTTTAAAGGCTCCACATCGTTGATGTGCATTATTAAAGAATTTGAAACTTAAGTGAAGCAGCTATGCTTCTAGGTTTAGTAAGCATAGTCTTCTAAATTACATTGGTTCCTAAAAAGATCTGACCCAAGTGGAACTGAATTTTGAAAACTCCACATCATACGGATGCAGAAAATAAATCGAACAGATGTCGGATAACTGACATTGAGATACCTTAGCTAAGAAATCAAATCATTCATCTCCGACTTGAAGGATAACATATTCAAAATAATAATAATAACAATTATGTTTTCATGGATTACTTTCAAATCTTTAACTGAGTCCTTTCAAAAGTTTTTCGACTATTCGATAGTAATACTATCGCCAAGCAAAATACTAAGCCGCATCATCCTGGAGAGAATCAAACACGCCCTAGATGAAAAACTCCGACCGGAACAGGCTGGATTCAAGAGGAACAAATCATGCATCGATCAAATCGCAACATTACGGATCATCATTGAACAGAGCTTGGAATGACAGTCACCTCTCTATCTCAACTTCATTGACTTTGAAAAGGCCTTCGACAGCGTCGATCGAGAGGTAATTTGGCAACTACCTCGCTACTACGGGGTGCCACCAACAATTATTCATATCATCCAACAGTTGTACGACAATGCTGCGTGCCAAGTAATCCACAACGGGAAACTCACCGAATCCTTCGAAGTGAAGATGGGAGTAAGACAAGCTGGCTGCCTACTATCGCCAATGATTTTCCTGATTGCGGTAGACTGGATAATGTGACAAACAGCGGGCAGAGAGGAAACAGGCATAAAATGGACTCACACAAAAAACTTGGAGGATCTGGACTTCGCCGATGATATATGTCTGATTTCCCACAAACTGGAAGATATGCAAGTGAAAAGCAACAAGTTGGCGATAGAAGAAGCATACAG
The DNA here is from genome assembly GCA_944472155.2 of Trichobilharzia szidati. Lineage (NCBI taxonomy): Eukaryota > Metazoa > Platyhelminthes > Trematoda > Strigeidida > Schistosomatidae > Trichobilharzia > Trichobilharzia szidati. Next base: position 88,479,368 of record OX235274.1, read on the forward strand.
AAAAGATAGGACTTCAGGTGAACATAGAGAAAACAGAGGTGATGAAGATTCCTGGACAACACCACCAACAGCAATAACAACAACAACAGACAACAATAAGCATAAATGGAAGGAACCTGAAAGAAACAACCTCTTTTACCTACCTACCTAGGAAGCATCGTTTCAACTACAGCCGGACCGAACTGATGAGGATATCAAAGCAAGGATCGGAAAAGCAAGACAAGCTTTCACTACTCTCAAGTCTGTGTGGAGGTCAACAACTCCAATGTGAAGTCAGTGCTACTACTATACTGATCAGAGACTTGACGCGTCATAAAGAGCATCTCAAACAAACTACAAACCTTCATTAACAGTTGTCTTCGCTCAATACTCAAGATCAGATGGCTGGCCAGAAAAGATCAGCAACAGAGATCTCTGGGAGCGAACCAACCAGGAACCGATTGTGAAACAAATAGGCAGGAAGAAATGGAGGTGGATTGGCCATACTCTGAGGAAACCATCAAGTGACATCACTAGACAAGCCCTTGAGTGGAACCCGAGAATGGGAAGCGGCGAGTTAGTCGTCCAAGGGTGACATGGAGGAGGTCATGTGAAGAGGAGATGAAAGCATGTGAGCAGACGTGGAGCCAGGTGAAAACCTTGGTGGAGAACCGAACGCAATGGAGATGTGAGGCTGAAGCCCTATTTTCCTCTAGGAACTAAAGGAAGCAATAATAATAATAAATAATAACTATCGCCAACCTTCGAAAATCTGTCAACTGACAACGGACAATATTTACTCTCACATCTGCTAATTCAGTGTGTTTTCTTAATATCCTTAAAAAGTTTACAGGACTGGAAATAATAATGATGAATATATTGATGGAAGATGTAGTCGTATTTTTACTGTATATCACTGATACTAGTGTCCAAGTAGCATTTAAAATATTCATTCATTTGATTAGTGTTATACACACAACTGTTAAAAGCGTAACATGAATTTTACATTGCAAAGCCAAATCATTTAATTCACATTATTTGTTTCTATAAGAAATTTCATAACACTTTTAGTTGACATTGTCTAAGGCTTATTTCCCATGTCTACCAAAAACATGGGAATTCGTGATCATTGGGGTCCATCAAGCTGTATGTAAGGAAAATAAATCGCCGATGGCTTCGGCTAGCTGTCGCGCAGAAGTTGAAATTGATGAGCCATTGAATTTCAATCCCAGGGGCTCAATAGTCAACCGGTTTATATAGTAACTTGAAGACCATGGGTTCGATCGCTGATCGGGTCATCGGTGAGTACTAATAAGGAGTCTAAAGCAAGGACAAAACAGTTGTCCATTACTCCTAGTTGGTCCCCAATCTTCCCCTAAATGATGTTAATTCGTGGTCAAACTGCAAATAAACACTTGAAAATGAGTATAATACTAATCTGGATGATTTTGTCATGGGTCGATTAGGTGTGTACACAGCTGAAGAGTTCCAAACCATACCTAAACAACTGTCCAATGCTCAATATGACGAGTAACACAACCTGTTAGACTACAAATAATGCAAACTTAGTGCGCTAATCATAACGCCAACGAAAACTACAACAATAACATAATCACACAAAAATAAAACAGAAGACGAACCGTTGACAGACGAGCTATCAGTTGTCTCTCGAACAACAACAGTCGAGACATTTGACAGTGATATCCAGTAAATAGCTTCGATAAATACTGATTCCATAGATGAATTTATAGTGTTAACAGTCAATAAGAGACCATCATTCACAAAGAGTAAGAAAATCCAAAAGGCTCTATGAGTGAGCAATCACTACAAAATGTAGTCAGTCATTTTAAGATCATATAGGCTGATGTCACGTAAAACTATGGCGAAATTATGGATACACACACGAGTGCTCTTCAGTCGGTGGTTTATGACGACATACGCACTTGAATTATCAAAAAATTCCCTATAAAACTAAGCTGGTGCATGCGTGTACTGTCGAAGAGTTCCACACCAAGACGAAATATATCTATCCAATGCTCAAATGATTCGCTAACTAATGTGTCACTCACTGCCTGACAAAATCTACATATTTCAATTATTCAGTAACTCAGAGAATCTGTATATAAATGAGAAAAACTTGAACCGATAACTGATTAAAAATGCCTATTAAAATTTTCAAAACCAGACAGTAGCATAAAAAGAAATTTGCATAGAAATTCAGCTTTTTTAGTACAAAATTATGAAACTACACAGTAAGCTATAGCTGAAGAAGTAATGAAGATAATTAAGCATTGTATATGATACTTGATGAAAATGGCTATCCCGAAAATTTATCAAGAAACACATGACAAAGAAAGCGGAAAAGGACTACTCACGTCTGTAAACAAGAAGCCTTTATTTATACGACTACAATTCATGGGCGATATACCAAGCTAGGTAATTACGAAGAAATTAAGAAAATCAGTTCAAAGAACTTTTAATGCTGGCGAACTACACGACCGATGGTGCTACCTCGACTGAAAGATGAAGTACCTAGACTAGCCACTTCAAATTGTATCTATCAATTCAACTGCGCTTGTGGAGCGAGTTATATTGGCCGTTGCTCTAGGAACTTGATTTTTCGTGCTCGAGAACATATCCCACTATGACTAAGTAAAGGTGTAGTTAAAACTATTAACAGCTCGATATTAGACCATCTGGTGCAAACCGGTCACAAAGCCAGCGTGGAAGAATCCTTCTCTATAATATACCGGCTGCCTAACAAATTACCAAAATCATCGAAGCACCGCATGCTCCAAACAGCAGAGGCTATTGCAATTCGCCTCAAACAACCAGTGCTCCGTGTTCAAAAGAAGCAAGTCCAGCCAGCCCCTACTACTGCCCTGGCCCTCAGTAGAAACTATAAACTCATGAATTTGTACTATTATCTTTCATAATTCTTCTGACATTCAGCTTATTTTATGTTGATGCTATTGAGCTGTAATCTATCAATATTATTGATTCGATGTTATTTAAACATTAATGTCGTTCATAAGACTAATTCATTCATTCATTATAATGTATATATAATTGTAGAACCTGATGATGAGTTTATCGAAAGGAGTATTCTTTGTTCCGTGTCCATTCTTTTGAACAGATAAACTAGTAGTTTATATCCGTCTCTATGTGTAAACACTTTGATCCTTTATCAATGTAATCAGAAACAAACACCAACCAACATGTGAGTAGTAGCACGTGTAAGCATTTTTATGAATAGAAAAGAAAACAAGTGAAAAAGCAAAACAAAAGTATCACAACAAGTATTTCTCTGATATTTTAGAAAAAAGACAAAAACAATAACAACAACAACAAAAAGCCATATGCAAAAATAAGCCCTGAGAGTGTGATTGTGAAAGAAAGAAGGAAAGAAAGCAGGAATAAAATTTACATCAAAATATTCTTGTGTATATACGAGTGTGTGTGTGTGTGTAAAACGATCGTTATACAATAAAATATTGATCAATTACAATTGGAATTATTTAAAGTATATGAATTGGATGGTTTTCCTTCTAATTTACTAACACTGCCATTCAAATGACCAATGTAAACTTGACGTGCCATATTGATGAACAGACCAGTTCCAACAATACCTTGAATAGATAGATAGTAGATAGACAGATAATTTTTAAAAAATTTCTTTTATAAAACGTAAACAAGATAATTTAAGTTGACAAATTCATGTGCATCACTGATGATAACATCTAGTTTGATACACAGACATCCGCCAGCGAGAATTTGAGATATCAGTTGCTTCCACCTCATCTGGAAGAAAACTTGGTTTTCCTTTACTACAAGTTATAAAACCCAATTGAGAGTGTCCTTTCATTTAGGAGTTATAACTTCTTTTTAATTCAATTTTAGATTTTCCGTCGATTGACTGGACCGAAGTGCTCGGTCTCAGATTGACATGTCGGCTCCTTGTGCAGATGCTTCGACGATGTCTGGTCATGTCACTTGGAGTCAGTTGGTGGATAGTGATTAGCAGTGGAATCCAGGACAACGCGCATTTCGTCCTATTTGGGAGTCATTAACTGGATGTACCTGTATTTCCTAGTGAGTGATGGTGCCCCCACCGATAACGCTTTGGCGTTTGAAACTATGGGCACTAGGTTCGAGCCTCGGTTGGAACACCATCACTCACTGCGGAATGCAGGTAAATCCAGCTGACGATTCCTAAATAGGACGAAAGACGCATCCTGGATCCCACTGCTAGTCACCATCAATTAATTGACTTCAAGTCATAACTTCTGTTTGTCCTTCGGATTGAGTGAAAGAGGGAATAAAAACAGGGACTGACAAAATAAGGAATAAAATATGAAGGTACTCATGGTGTGAAGAATGTAAATTTGGGACAATGCTTTACTTAAAAAAGCTGGATTAATGAATAAAACTTTGGATACACCTCTGAAGAAGTCCCCAATGGTTTTCCCGGTATTATTATTATTATTACTAATGTCCATGAAATTCTTGGCAGTTAGTTTGAGCCACATAGGAAGGTGTAAACTCCCTAGTTTGGCTCTTAGGGATGCTAAGAACTAGTGGATGAAGACAATTGAGGATATGGCTCGAAATCGTTCTCAGTGGTACAGATGCATTCAACTCTTTGTAATCTCCTACATCTACTAAACCCTCATATTTTTCCATGTTACCATTCCTTCTCCCTCAGATTTCTGCTTATTGTATTGTTATTTTGAACCTCTTTTCTTCTCTCTTTTGTCTTCCTTTCCATGATACATGAAGTGTGACGACTTGACGACTGATACAGTTCTGTGTTGAAACCAGTCAACCAGCCAGCATTATTATTATTAATATTTCTTTAATTATTGATTACTTACGTTCTAAGTGGCATATCTTTATTGCATTTCCAATAACCTGCTGAATTTCATCAATACCTACTCCTTTCACTCGATGTTGAAGGTCAGATGGTCGTCCAGAAAAAGGACAAGCAACAAGGAGCTCTGACAGTGTGTTTCAGTCAACAATCTATCTCTCATCGAACATGCAGACAGACCTTCGAGTGAGATTACACACCGGACAAATGAATCAAGTGGGACCTGAATGCGAAGTGGTGGGTTGGCCGTCCGTAGATGACATGATGGAGATCATGTGAAGAAGAAATGAAAGCTTGCGGGCCAGCTGATGTTCCCACCACACGTAGTGATAACTATATTCTACACTAACTGACCTATTCATTTCGTAAAGTCAATAATAACAAATCCTAATTCGTAATAACACTGGCCATCCATTGAACAAGAAATGTTCATCGTAACTCAGTTCCCATGATGACAATATGAGGAGGAATTTTTAACAGACTGAAAAGAGTAGCAGTGAACAACATTATACTATATAATTATTATTGTTTCCTTTAATTCCTAGAGGAACATAGGGCTTCAGCCGCACGTCTCCATTGCGTTCGGTTCTCTGCTAGAGTCTTCACCTGGCTCCAAGTCTGCCCACACCTTTTCACCTCCTCTTCACATGACCTCCTCCAAGTCACCCTTGGACGACCAACTCGCCGCTTCCTCTTCGGGTTCCACTCGAGCAATGGCTTGTCTAGTGATGTCACTTGATGTGTTTCCTCAGAGTATGGCCAATCCATCTCCATTTCTTCCTGCATATTTGTTGCACAATTCGTTCCTGCTGGTTGGTTCGCTCATTGCCAGAGATCTCTGTTGCTGATCTTTTCTGGCCGGCCATCTGATCTTGAGTATTGAGCGAAGACAACTGTTAATGAAGGTCGTAGTTTGTTTGAGATGCTCTTTATGACGCGCCAAGTCTCTGATCCGTATAGTAGCACTGACTTCACATTGGAGTTGAAAATCCAGATCTTATTTTTGATGCTGAGTGCTGTTGACCTCCACACAGACTTGAGAGTAATGAAAGCTTGTCTTGCTTTCTCGATCCTCGCTTTGATATCCTCATCAGTTCGGTCCGCCTGTAGTTGAAACGATGCTTCCTAGGTAGGTAGGTAAAAGAGGTTGTTTCTTTCAGGTTCCTCCCATTTATGCTGATTGTTGTCTGTTGTTGTTGTTACTGTTGGTGGGTTGACCAAGAATCTTCATCACCACTGTTTTCTCTATGTTCACCTGAAGTCCTATCTTTGATGCTTCTTCTATCGCCAACTTGTTGGTTTTCGCTTGCATATCTTCCATTTTGTGGGAAATCAGACATATATCATCGGCGAAGTCCAGATCCTCCAAGTTTTTTGTATGAGTCCATTTTATGCCTGTTTCCTCATTGCCCGCTGTTTGTCGCATTATCCAATCTACTGCAATCAGGAAAATCATTGGCGATAGGAGGCAGTGAACAACATAAAATTCAATAATTTTGAGGGTTATTTATAAGAAACAAAAACAAATCATTTTCGAGTTCCCTGTTGTTACATTGCATTGAAGCGACAGGCTAGGTCTCTGTCAACATGTTAACTCAGTAGTACAGATACTTCAACGATGCGACTAAGCTGAGCATGATATTATCTGAATTCCACCGAATAAAACTAATCTGTACTATACTGCCTAAATTCTACTATTATATCAAAAAAATATTTTGGGTATTAATGGAGAAAAAAAAACAACAACATGTGACTGGGCGTTGTACTTTACGCCTTCCTTTTAATTAAAAATTCATCCATTTTGGATAGAGAAAATCTTTAATTTAGGTCAATCAGAATAAAATCAATTACGCCGGAGGGGATCAGAATGATAAACAGTTAAAAAGTTAGTGCTTAGGTCAATGAAATTAGCCAATCAAAATAAGTAAAAAAAAAAAGAGAAAATAAACCTACACAGGGTAACCAATTACATTTAATTAAGGTCACCAGAAGAAATTATTTACCTTCTTACAATACACTTTCATGTTTCTAAGTCAATAATTAAGATTGCATTGGATACAGAAGGCGATTTATTTATCAATACTTAAAACTTGTCAGTTGGATGTACCAGCATTGTGTGTTCACACTTCACCATTTCATTTGGGATTAAGCTCCAGTATCCAGTAGTGTTGTGTTTATTCCCAAAACGCATATTCTATCTTAATTATTTTTCTAATTCCTTTGCATTCCGAGTGGAACATAAGGCTTCAAAGCTGGAGATTTGAAATTTCAGTAGCGATGGTTTTATCATCTCTTCAGGATGAGGTTGCTAGTTTCACGCTTGACATTTCCTCTTTACTAGATTTGTTGGCAGTTAGGCGAGATTTAAGTGTGTTTTAACCAGGGATCGAACCCCATACCATGTGCGTGGTTAGTAAATATTCTACCACTAGACTACTATAGAACCATATTCTATTGAACAAAATGCAATCAGCCCAGAGATCATTATAATATGCACAAATACCAAGAAATGACCATTAATACAGACTACGAATAATGCATTTCCCTAAGCGGATATATACACACTTATAAATTATTTAAAATAATATCAGCGTGTTGAAGGAAAAATTATAACAAGATTTTTCTGAACGTTTCGCTGTGTAAGCTGTGACAGCTTCTTCAGCAGCAGAATTATTCGGATTTTATCAACCACCAAAATAGATAGTCAGAAAAAATTACATAAATTGAAGAGACAAAGCTTTGGTGAATGTTAAAGATATTGTTCCCAAAATGACACAAAACAACTGTGTTTATGGGATAAAGTGTTCAGAAGTTAAAGTTTGCTATATGGGGGAGAGCAGTAGATAGGTAAAGGTCAGAGTGAACGAGCATAATTTGTGCACGAAACGTCCACTTAGAACATGAAGTAGAAAGATCAGAGAACATAAGATCGATTTGGACAATGTCGAAATTCCAGAAAGAGGTTTTCATTCACATAAAGAAAGGCTAACCTATGAAGCCTCGCATATTTTATCCAGATCGAATGCAGTAAATAAGAGAGAAGGGATACACTTATCAATTATGTGGTAGACAGCAATGAAGCAAAACATAAAAGTTTATTCAATCACATTTTTTATCATGACTTCCACTTATGAATTTACGTGTTTTCCATATAACAAACAACATACACACTCGTGCATACAATAATGTAGATATGAGTTTTGTCAAGTTTAGATAGTTAATCAGGTAATACAAGAATGATCTAATATAGAAACAAGGTTAATTAGACAGCAACTAAAGAAAGATTGAGTTAGTAAGTTAGATGGCGTAATATAATCGACTGTCTCTTCATGAGTATTATTTTGTCTTTGCAATTGTAACATTTTACATTCTCAACCTTCTTGTTCTCTACCCCCACTAGATTTAATTTCCACACCTCATTACCACTGTTACTGACTTGACCAATGTTCAATTTCTAGTTATTTATGTTTGGTCATCCAACTTACCTGCTCAATTTTACTTCTAATTTAAATGGCATTATTCTCTACCCCACCTCTACTTAGTCACTACCTGTAATTACCTCTGTTGCTACCCTGACTATATTACGTCATCTAACTTATTAACTCAATAATGTAAATATGACAGCTTGATATTAGTCATTACAAATATATGATGACTGCTTACACTTTTCTACTGGTACAAATGTCTACAGACAAGTGACCTTCAAAGGAACTGACTTCAGTTTATGTCATTTTTTCTGACTACATATTTTGATGGTTAATATAATCCGAATTATTCTGCTGCTGAGGAAGCTGTGGCTTACACAGTGAAACTTTCAGAAAAATCTTGTTTTGATATTCAAGTGTTGGTTTGTAGGGATTTGATTGGTTATAGGATTTCATCATGAGCTGACCATTAAGCCACTGGGTCGGGTCCCAGATTGATGTCAACGAGGTGGCTTTCAGAGTCATTTACCTCATACCAACAAATCTTAATTTCGCCTTAAGAGTTCGAATACTAAATATTGCTGAGGCTGTTGGGATCCATATTAAGAAGCCTAATTTATGTGTCCAAAAGAAGCTAGTTCAGACATTGTCCTTATCTTGGCCATCTAGGTTCGAATGATCCTGAATTTTTGTGGAATTTTCCTAATTTTAGTTGATATTCTATTTGCTATTATATCTTTATTATTATTATAATTTAAGCATCTTTAATGAACTGTAATTCCATTGATCTTACTTTACAAATCGATATTATTTAAAAGAACACTAATACTGTTATTGACTACTATTCTAGAATATTCTTTGTATATAAGCATATATATATAACTGTGGAGCCAGAAGAGGAAATTATGAAAAAGGATATTCTTTGCTCAATTATTTTGTGTTTTATAGATGTCTGAATGAATATTTTCGCTATATCCTAGATGTGTAAGTCTTGTCAGTTTTTCTTTAGGCGTCTCTCTCACATCAAGATTTAATAAACCCATGAGTTGATCCCATTCACTGATTTGACTGGTATTGGATTCCCTCCTATTTCTAAGAATGCTGTAAGTACCTTGTTTTAGAATTAACCTCTGAGTGATTTCAACTCCTGACAAAGTGTGGTTCTATGTAAGTTGAAAGAGGATATCGATTAAATAACACATGTGTTGATTGATTGATCATTGAAAGTGGTGTCAAGCAAAATTCGCTTTACACAAATCCATTTACAATTAATTGACAAATTAAACAAAACTGTATCTGGACACACATATACTACTTAAAGTGTATAAAATTCTTTTGAAAAAAATAAATAAAATAAATAATAAAGTAGCATAGCTTACCAGGTATACGTGAAAGTTCAATATCTACTTCTGGCCAATGATACTGTTTACTTGTATCGAATTTCCAATCGAGTAAAAAATTCCCATTATCTGTTACAACTGGACCCTGCAATAATAAAAATAAAAAAATAATAACGATAAGAAAAATTAAATACTAGCCAGTTATACTTTACACTGTTGTCTGATGACCAATGTTTTCTCATACGGGACTTCTAGGTCAGTGGTTTAGGGCTTTGACTTATATATATAAGTTCCAGGTTGTAGATTAGAATGCTACTTCACCACACCCTCCTATTTGAACAGTTAGAAGATAGTAGCATAAACTCTTAGTGTACAAAGTATTATGAATCATCACCGTGTGTGTTATATCAAATTAACTAAACTAATATGAAATTCTCTGACGAAATCTCAGCACGAATACAGAGGGCTAGTTTCGCATATGCCAGTTTACGCCGTCTCTGGCGTAGACGTGATATCCGACTATCGACCAAAGGGCGTGTGTACTGCTCATCAGTCCGCTCCGTCCTCTTTTATGGCTGTGAGACCTGGCCATTGAGAGTGGAAGACATGAAAAGATTAGCTGTCTTCGATCATAGGTGTCTGCGTTCTATCTCCCGTGTGAAGTGGTATAATAAGGTGAGCAATACTGAGGTTAGGCGTCGAGTGCTAGGTAGGTGGGAGGGGAAATCAATCGACGAGGCTATGAAATTACATCGACTGAGATGGTTAGGACATGTGTTACGTATGCCTAGTCATCGCCTTCCTCGACAACGGGCAATGTTAGCTGATATAGGGTCAGGCTGGAAAAGAGCTAGCGGTGGCCAAACGAAAACATGGCACCAGTCAATGAAATCTACAACAGTTAGTCTAAGCCACGTAGGAAGGTGTAGACTTCCTGGTTTGGGGTCCTCGGGACGGTAAAAACCAATGGCTGGAAACAATTGGTGACATGGCTCAAAATCGTTCTCAATGGCTGGCGCAGATGCATCCACTCCTTGTGACTTATGATTTCCAATTAAACTGTTTTGTTCTTCGTTATTACATACCTTTGTCTCACACCTCTGTTTACTGTCTATATTATGCATTTCTCCTACTTTCTTCTCTTGCTTTGTGTGCTACATGGAGTGTGGCGACTTGAACTGCTGCACATAGGTGCAAAGTTCTATGTCGAAGACAGACAGACAGACAATATGAAATTATATTCCACCACAGCGATTAAATCCTTCTACATTAGCTAATGGAATACACTTTTCAAATGTTGGTTTGCAGGGATTTGATTGACCAAAAACTAACTTCAGTTAGAGAACCATCAAAAACCAAGAAGTACTTTAGGGGCGTTTCACCCTTTTGTTTGGCACTCTTCTTCAACAGTACGCACCCATGACCCTACCATGCGTCGAATCAAGAACTTTCAGGTAGGACTAAATTCAGAAATTAATCTAGTATTCACTAGTGACGAACTATAGGATGCAGTTGTAGTAGGAACACTTGTGACTAGAGGAGTCCATCAGGTTAGGTGTAAGGGCAAATACTCACCGATGATATTGGCTGGTAGTAGCGCTATATACCACCAAGTGGTATGAGTTAGAATTGATGGGTCATTGGCTGAGTAGTTTGATTATTCGTCTTTTTTATTTTGTCTTGTGAACTGGTTATTGACATACATAAACAAAAGATTCATAGAATAAAAAGGGTAGCTAGAAAAGAGTTGTGATTACTCCTGTTTTACGCATTAACCAATAACGCATAGGTCAAGAAGTCAGTTTATAGCATTATCAATATATTCAAGGATTTAAACACTGTATTTTTTTCCTCATTGTATACTATTACAAAAGATTCGTCTTGATCAACATTAATTTTTTTCCTTCACGTTCCCAGTGGAACATAGGGCTCCAAGCTAGAGGTTTGAAGTTTCTGTAGCAGTGTTAATTTTTACAGGATGGGGTTGCTAGCCTCATGCCCAACCTTTCCGCTTTACCAGTCTCACTACTGGCTTAGCGAGGTAAAGGAGTGCGTCTGTGGCCGGGAATCGAACCCCGGACCATGTGCATGGTCGGCGAGCGTCCTAACCGATGTGCTACCGACGCACATTAAATTAATCTGATGCTCGCTAGTGACTTGCTACAGGATGGAGTTTCCTGGAGTTCTAGTGAGAAGTCGTGACCAGTGAGGTTCAACCAGTTGTCACGTGTGAGGATGGATGTCCCACCAATGACATTGGTTGGGGTCGCGCTAAATCACGAATTGGTAGAAGTTAGAATTCATGGGCTGGCCATTGAATCGGGTCCCAGTGGCTGAATGGTATACAGCCAGCTTGCCTTGTAACCGGAAGGTCCTGGGTTCGAATCCCAGTGGGTGCGTACTGACGATGATTCCCAAACTAGGATGAAACAACTGTCCAGCAATCCTTGGTTCTCAATGGTTCTCTAACTGATATCAATCCGTGATCAACTCGTAAAAACATAACTAACCCTTACAAACCAAACTATAGAAAATTAATTTACCGTAGTTGAATTGATTAGTAATATCAAACGTGCTATTAACTGATTGCTGTACTCTGTTTCGTACGCATTTTAGCACCACCATTCAGTTAGTTGTTCCACCTACTTACTTTATAAAGTTAAACACGCGGATCTTTAAAATAGACGTCACATGATTGATTCAATGACTGGAAAATGTCGATTTTACAAGTTCACATGACTGTAAATCTACATCTTTCTTCACTGTTGAATATATATATATATATCGGCAAGGCTGTAAAATGACTTCAAGTCCTACGAATCATCAGTTAATGTATAAAATAGGTGAAATCAAGATTCTTTTCTGGCTACTTTTTTTTATTGTATGAATCTTTTGTTTATGTATGTCAATAACCAGTTCAAAAGACAAATTAGGTCATGAATAATCAACATTATTCACTTTGTGTTGGCACATTGTCACCGATTTTGTAGTGGATGATGATTGTAGGTGAATGAAAGTCTAAGTCGCGTCAAGATTCAGACCAGCCACCTCCGAATTAGTATTCTGACATTACACCAGCTGATGATCCAACTGGTAGCTGCTAATACCTTGACATGGTGGTCGGGCATACAAATTGCAATGACCCAACGAGCTAAACTGACTGGAACTAATGTCTTTGCAGGTCCTACCATGTCAGAAAGGTAGTTTGCATGGCAGTTCGACTAAAAGCAGTTACCAGTCATAAAGGAAGTCATTGATACTATGCTGAGAGTCTGTAGACGAATTCGTACTGCTGTTGAATAGGGATTTAACAGCAGTAAGGTGTTTCCCTTAGGTGACTAGCAAGGCAGGTATGCTGTCTCTCTATTCCGAAGGAAAAAGGGGTTAGAATAGGTTCTACCCTGGAATCTGAGGTCGCGTAACACTAATACTCCTTTTATTTCAGGTATTCGAGGAAGAAATCAACTTCCAGTGTGATCAGTCGGGAAGTAATAATCGCCTATACACTTCCATAAGCAAAAGGGATGGCCGAATCGAAATTAGGCATCAATCCATGAAGTCGTTGACTGTTGATTTTTGTCCCGTAGGGAGTTGTAGACTACTTGGTCAGATTCCGGTATATGGGGACTGTTGGTGATATGAAGCAAAAGCCCTCTCAATAGCACAAATGTATTCACTCTCTGTTTTTATACCAAAAACATGATAAATCTAGTGATTATAAGGGGCATTCTTTGTAAATACACAATAAATATTTTAAAAAACATACCATCTTTGAAACAGCTTCTCGGAGAATAGCTCGTCCACCAAATAATTTCTCTATTCGTGTTTGCACTGGTTTGAATGCCATAGGAATAACTTCAATCGGCAATCCTTTAGTCCAATAAGATCCCAGAGTTTTAGAACATTTTCTAGAGAATTTTGAAAAGTATTTCAATAAGGAGGAGGAGAAATGGACTAAAGTATATAGCATTTCCTATGAAATAATGTCTACTTGGTAGTATTGATTGTTAGATCCCAAAAGCAGTGACATCAGTTAAAGAACCGTTGGAAACCAGGTAATACTGAACAGCTATTTCGTCCCAGTTTCGGACTCTTCATCAGTACACAGATCTTTATATTAAGATGTGAATCCGTTGACCAATCATTCAGCCGAACGGAATCTAATGGCCCATGAATTCTAACTCCTATCAATTCGCGACACCTAACGCTACAGTCTGTCAGTACTTTCCGAGTTCTAGTGATTCTCTAAGTGATGTCAATCAAATCTCTGTACACCAACAGCTGGAAATATTGACTGTTTAAAATAATTCGAATTCAAATGAAATCGAACTAATCACTTGGTCGATAATTTCATGGAAAAGTGTATATCTTGAATTAGAAATCTCTTACGCATACATAGATACTTTTGATTGCACACTAGTCAGTAACTAGTGTAATGTGTCTAGTCTTATCTTCGGTGCAGACTGAATTCTATCAGTCATGTTTGCAATGTGGCCACCATGCTAGGTGGCTTGCCATTAATGGCGATAAAAATAGGACTAGACACATTACACTAGTTACTGACTAGTGTGCAATCAAAAATATCCAATACAGTCCTACAGGAGGTCAGTCGCGAGCCCGAATAGCTCAGTGGTAACGTCTCTGACTGCAGCACTGGGTGACGCGGGTTCGAATCTCAGAAGGGACATGAGTTCCTTCAAGGTTGCAGATACGCCTTGCTGATGAGTGCCAACTAGCACGAAACCTAGGTCCAAGGCTTCCTGTGGCCGATTGCCTCCAACCATCTAATATACATAGATACTACTTAGTATGAGATTACATAGACAGAAAGACAGACAAACAAAACAGTGTAGAATTTCACAGAAGGGAAGATCATTGATCCAAGATGTTGGAATTTCAACAGCACAAATGAAGGGAAATTAAAATGTAAGCTGAAATGGAACTGAATATTTAATATAGAACTTTGCACTGATATTCAGCAGTCCAAGTTACTATATATTTACTAGTAGAAAAAACAAATGCAGAGAAACTATAATAAACGAAAATATACAGTAGAAATAATAGTTACGTGAAGAATAATGAGAATTTAATGGGCTTGAGAGACCAGAAAGAGTGAATGCGTCTGTGCCACCAAGAACCATATCTCCAACAGTCTCAAACCATTGCTTCTTAGCGTCTCGACGACCCTAGCCAGACACCGTTTACACCTCCATATATGGCTAAAAGCAAACAGTCAGATTTCATAGATTGGTCCAGTGTTTTGATTTGACCCCCTGTAACTCTTCTCCAGAGTAATCCTATTTCAGCTAATATTGCTAAATGAAAAAGGTTATGGCTTGGCATGCGTAACACATGTTCTAGACATCTCAGTCAATGAACCTTAGTAACTTTCCCTTCCCACAGAATATTACGCCTAACCTCGAAGCTACATGTGAGACAGAACTCACACAACTACAGTCAGAGACAACTAGTCTCTTCGTATCTTCTACTTTCAGTGGCCATGTGACAGCGGTAAAGAAGGACGGAGAGAAATGCTGCACAGAACACACATCCTTTGATCGACAAACCGTATGCAGATAGTTATGAAATAGGATATAAACAGAAAGAAGACAAAGAGGCATAATGTAGTAAGTAGATTACAGTAAAACGCTCACAATTTGCTTGTACCACACAAATATCAACAATTCTGTAGGTTTAGTCATATGTATTTTCAAGACATCATGTATGCAGTGAAACGAAGAGAAAAATGATAAAAGCAATTTGCAGCTGCAGAATACCTTAACTTGGAGGTCCTGGGTTCGAATCCCGGTGGGTGCGTACTGATGAAGAGTCCCAAACTAGGACGAAACAGCTGTACAGTACTCCCAGGTTTTCCAATGGTTCTCTAAATAATGTCAGCTCATGATGAAAATCCTGTAACCAATCAAATCCCTACAAACCAACACTTGAAAAGTTTGAAAATACGGAGGTCATTTGATTTCAATGCATTGGTAATTTACTCTCCATGATACCTGACAATATTTCACTCAACCGTCTAAGTGATTGCAAATTCATATCAGGTCGAGTTATAATTGTCGTGTTGTGCTAATAATGTGGTGAGAGCTGGCTGCTAACCAAATTGATAGACAGTAATTTACGTCAATGTTTTTCCCAAATATCGGTCATGCGAGAACAAGACCAAAGACTGACTCAACAACTAATCACAGCAGGCTTTGCGTAGGCGGATACAATTAGCATATAGATGATCTGACATTCAAGAAACAGCCACAAAGAGATGAGAGATTAACTTTAAGTGAGAAACAACCACCAATCAGAAGACTGTGTTTGTCTACTGACAATAATCTATAATAATGTACATGAAAATCTATAAATATCTGTTGATTTCCTAAATAAACGATCTGTTGCCTGGCCGTTGTTTTCTGTTGTTACAATAATACTACCCAGTAGGTAAGATTGAAGTAGGCAGAGTGGGATTCGAACACACTGCCCCCAAAGCCTCAGGATGGTCGGGGGTGGGTGCCTTGCGCTGCGGGTTGGCCACCCCTCCGCACACCTCTCGAAATGCTCCCATATGACCGGGCGTCTTACATAGCCTCTCCTGAGGAAGTCCTACTCACTGCCTTCACGTGGCGGAGGTGTTCTTCACCAAAGTGAGAGGGCGAAAGCGGATGCCCGGCGCTCTTCACCGGGTTGACTGTCCATTGGATGACAGTCTAGGGGAGATGGCTAAACCCTGATTCCAAACCTCCAACGACTGGCGTATGAAGCTCACTGGAGCTGACCGGCAGACGTATGGACAAAGGGCTTATTGGATGTCCTGGATGTCTGGCCCCATTCAAAAAGGCGTATGAACCGAACTCCGGTCACCGGCTGCCAATGGATAGTGGACTCCCTACTCCACTCCTACTGCCTTGTAGGTCACACTTGGTTGTGTAAAGGCTAGAGCTGCACTCTCAAACAAAAGGCCGAGCGATTCTGGGGACATCACTCGTACCAAATTCCCATGAAACTTCATGAACTCTCTGCATCAGATCACCGCGCCTGGGCAGCGATGATTCGAGATGTTCATGAAGCCGGCTCATCCTTCCGTAGGAGATAGCCGAAGTAAAGTAAAGCAAGTACACTGACAGAAAGTGAAGTACTAAAACTGATGAACTCCATCTTCATTGACTCTTATTTATGAGATGATTCGCAAGCTAAAACGAAACAACTATCTATTCACTACTTTCCAGGTATGCAATACATCTCTACATAAAACGGATGATTAAGAGGCGAAAATCCCCTTTGAATACATGACAGGCTGATTATTTTGTTTTCACACCACACTTTACTACACTATGCTTACTTCTTTAACAGACAATCAATCACTGCTGTCGGTAATAATGCCTTTTGATTAATATCTAACTAAATTTTGCCATATACATCGACAATTCCATTAGCAACCAACCTATTCAAGGTTCGTGTAACTTACAATCGCATAGCCATCGAGAATTTCGATGCTTCAAGCTGCTACTTTACCTCTCTAAGCCGACGTTAAACCAAGTACAATACAGATAAGTTCATGTACGAACAGTGTCAATAAGCACTAGCACTTAATATGACTGCTTTTCAAAATACTCCTATCAATCAATCAATCAGTAATCGATAACCTTCGTATTACTTAGTAAACAGACAAAACAATCGATAAATTTAATTAATTCACCCTCTTATCCCTAAGCTGTGTATCGATACAAACCTATCTTGCAGTATCATCTCATGCTGAATTAGTAGAGAAGTGAGTTATACGGATAATATTTTTCATTGTATAAAAGATTATTACTATTATTATTATTATTATAAGTGTTATGGACAGTAGACGAATAGCGGGCTAAGAAAGTATCAACTAACCGTTCATCTATAATAGCAATAAAATTCGTAGTACATGAGGCGACAATTTTCTCCTGTAGTAAACAACCACCGCCACCTTTGATTAAATTCACCTGTTCATCCACTTCATCAGCTCCATCAAATGTCACATCAATCTAAATGTGTGTATAATCATCAGGTGTTTATGAAATAGAAAAGACTATTTACTTGTTCACACATTTCAAGATCTGTTACTGACAGTTTGTGATGGATTAAAAGTTGTCTAGCCTATAGAACAAATAAATTTTAAAAAGATTAACACTGCGATTATGATGATGATAATAATAATAATAGTAAAGATGGCGAAAGTGAAGTGAAGTGGAATGAATTCAAGTGGTAAAATAAAAAATAAAATAAAAGAACATAACTATGACCAAGGTAAAGAAAAGGTTCTAACAAAATGTTTTTGAACACATAATTTAGGTTTCTGAAATAATAGAAAAGATTTGTAGCTCAGGTGGATGATTTGCAATTAATAATGTTCTCTGAGCTGGTTGGTTTAGTTGCGGAGCACACAAGCCAGTCAAATCGCTTAATTCGATATTATGCAAACCGAAAGATCCAACATCCATGTGAAATGCAACTCGTGATACTGCTGCACTACACCTTGTGGTTTAAGATTTCAAGCCAAAGGCTCAGGATGTGATCCATTTAGGCAACTAAGGGCTTCAGTTTGCAGGTTCAGGCAGTATCATCCCAGCCGTTGTACAAGCACTCTGCGATAACACAGTTTGTATGGTGCATCTCTTTGTGCACATAACGTAACGTCTCATCATTAGATAAAGGTGCCAAATACGTCCGCTGCACGTTTCTCGCCTTCAATTCTGCTTTCGACTCTGTACCTAGATGTCTCTTGCTAAATAAGCTCTCTATGACAAAAACTGAGTCCTGGGTCACTAACTGGTTGCATTCCTACTTCTCTAACAGAATGCAGTATACCGTATACAAAAGTAAATCCTCCTCTACTGCTCTCACTGAAGCTGGTGTCCCCCAAGGTGCTGTACTCTCCCCACTTCTCTTTCCTTTCTTTCTACATGACTTACCATCTTCAAATGACATTAATTTTGTCAAATATGCTGACGACCTGACTGTATCTTTGCCTGTCAAATGTCAAAGTGACTGCTCCAAACTAAATGGCTTTCTATCAGAAATCAGCCAGTGGTCCAAGGAAAACGGTCTTACCTTAAACCCCTCCAAATGCCAAACAGTCAATTTCACCTTTAGGCATAAATCCGACCTAAACAAACTGGTTAGCTCTCACGAGGTGTGCAACATTGATGGCACTGAAATAGAAACCAAGTTGGAAATTAAATACCTAGGCGTTGTTGTATCTGCTGATCTTTCCTGGTCGTCTCATATCTTGGCGATTTCTAAGAAAATATTCCATCTTACCTTCTACATCAAGAAGTTAAGAAATTCTGGTATAACCCAACCCTTACTCCTACAATTCGTTAACTCTCGCATTCTGCCTATTATTCCCTACTGTCCCCCCTTAGTTTTTCCAGGGCTACTGAAGAAGGACTACATTTTATTACGTAGGGTGTTAAAGATTGTCAGCAGGGTAAGCAATGTGCCACTTAACCAGCTAGTTAATATTCTGGTCGACAGGCACATGGACTCATGTGAAAAATGGGCCAAATCCATTTTATCTAACTCACACCACCCTCTTCACTCACAACTCTCCCCTTAAATCTCATCAGGCAAAACCAGAAGCCTATATAGAAAACCATATGCTCGCACCAGCAAGTACAAAAACTCAACCATACCCTACTTAGCTGGTGTTCTGTGCGATAAAGAAAGCATTAGGCGTTACACCTATAATTCATTAAATAGTCAGTAGAACAATTGGACCTCGTCTTTCCAACTCATATCATTTATAGATACAACATTTTCTTTCTTTCTTTTTCTTTCTCTCTCTCTCTCTTTTTCTCTTTTTTTCCGTTATGTGCTGCTTTGTTTCTTTCTTCCGCTTACGCCAGTAAATATGCTGGCGTCTACTTTTCTAACACCTTCAAACACTGCTCAATTTTGGCTTTGCTACCGACATGCCAATATGTTGTCGTCAAAACTAAATGAGATTACCCTTAATCTATATAGAATTTTATTTAGTGATAATGTACTAACTGGATGCAGTACCGTAGTAAAAATGCTGAGAATTCCATTCTGTATCACAAGTACTGTTTTGGAATAAAGCAAATTATCATTATTATTAAACAACTTTGTGTTTTATTAATAGTAGTAGTAATAATAATAATATTTAATTATTCGCAAAAGTAATAATCCATAAATAACTAAGCAACTAACTTGAAAAGAGGTTGGTATACACTGGATGTGTAAATTCTGTTTCTTAACTTTTTCAGCTAAAATATAGATAAACAGGGAGAGAGAGAGAGAGAAAAACAAATAACATTAATTGAAAATTTATTTTAAATTACCGATATATTCTACAGCATAGTTAATTGTTGTACCACTACCAAGACCGACAATTTGATTATCCTTAAAATGAAAAATAAAAACAACATTAAAGTAAAAGAAATTAACATTAATTATTCTTTTTTTCTTGTTAATATGTTTAAAAACTACCTTAAGCCAATCATGTACAGCTGACTGACAAGCATTCTTTTTGGCTAATTCTAAGGCGGATGATTTATCCATTGAAGAAGTACTATAATGAGTCTTGAGTAGTGAACTAAAATAGAAAATAATAAAAATGATTATAATAATAATGACGATAAAGAAAAATTCAAAGAATTTTTTATAATAATGCTAATCGAAAAATGAATAAGAGATGGATATCCTGGAGTTTTGATAAGAGGTTGTGATCGGCAGGATCCACCAAGTGTGCGCAGATAGATACTCACCGACGATATTCACTAGCGGTAGTGAAGTTAGATATCATGGACCATTGAATTCTATCCCATTGGCTGAACAGTCGACAAGCGCTTCGCATAACTTGAAGATCCTGAGTTCAATCCCTAGTGGGATTGTTGGCATGTAGTGTCGGTGAGTCTCAGTATTCCCTGGTTCTCTAGCTGATATCGGTTCGTAACAAAATCTACCTTGAAACCCAACATCTCCGATAGTTCAGTGAATGTGATTCATTCATTCATTGATTTATTGAAACACTACGAAGAAGGTTAAGTGTCTTGTAAGACAACGGCACATGTCAAGTGATTCACAACGGAAAACCCAGCGAGGCGTTTGGAGTAAACACAGGAGTGAGACAAGGGTGCTTATTATCACCAATGATATTCCTAATTGTGGTGGACTGGATTATGCCTCAGACAGTGGGAAACGAGAAGACAGGGATATCCTGGATCGACGTGAAGAAGCTAGAAGACCTGGATTTCGCGCGTGGATGATTTATGTTTGATGTCACACAAAATCGAAGACTTACAAGCGAAAACCGACAAACTGGTCGAAGAAGCAGCAAAGACAGGACTCCAGGTGAACATAGATAAGACGGAGGTTATGAAAATAACCAACCAACAACAACAGCAGTAGCAACATCCAGCGCCAATCACCATCAACGGGAGGGATTTGAAAGAGGTTACTTCTTTCACTTATCTAGGGAGCATTGTCTCAACTACAGGAGGAACGGACGAAGATGTCAAATGGAGAATCGGGAAGGCAAGAAACACATTCATCAACCTGAAACCAATCTGGAAATCTTCGTCACTCAACATCAACAACAAAATTCGGATTTCCAATACAAACGTCAAGTCAGTCAGTTTTGCTATACGGATCAGAAACTTGGCGGGTCACGAAGAATATTTCCAACAGGTTGCAGACCTTTATCTACAGCTGTCTTCGTTCTATACTGAAGATCAGATGGCTGGAAAGAATCACCAACAAGAAACTATGGGTACAAACAAAGCAAGAACCAATCGCTCAACAAATATGCAGGAGAAAGTGGAGATGGATTGGATACTTGCTGAGGAGGCCGTTGGGTGACACCATGCGCCAGGCCCTGGAGTGGAACCCGAAAGGGAAGCGGCGAGTGGGACGTCCAAGGGTGACATGGAGGAGATCGTGTGAAGAAGAGATGAAACAGTATGGACTAACACGGATGCAAGTGAAAAGTACAGCAGAAGACAGAAGCAAGTGAAGACGTGTAGTTGAAGCCCACTAGAAACCCATGGGAACAATAATAATAATAAGAGTAAATTGGCAACTGGTAAACAGTAGTATGCCATCAGATTTCATAAGAAGCTGAGTTATTCATCAGCTGTGATCAGGACTTGAGGTGAATAAAAGACTTCAATCTGAGTTTACATACACACTAGAGGATAAGCAATTTAAAATCGACAACCTAGCCGAATTTCAGTATTCACCACATCTCTGAGGTGATATCGCTTTTCTTGAATAGAAAAAAAGCCATGTTAAAACAATCCAAATCGATTTCTGTCCTAGTCGCGATTGAAATTAAGAAAACAAACGTAACAATCAAGGCTGAACTAAGCAATCAAAATCGAAAAATGCGCAGGATTTATACCACTCAATTAAGAGCTGATCAAACTAATTAACAGGATGGAAGTTTACAAAATAACGATAAGTACAGAAGAAATTATAAGGCGGTAGACATCCTGACGATTGACCATACTGTTTGCCAGTTTCTTATTCTTCAAGCTTATATACTTATGAGGACAATTTTCAAAGTGAGTCTATACCACAATGATAATATCTATAGATAAAGATTGTCTTTATAGATAAGATTTTATTTTGATAAATCACACAGTGTTGTACAGTAATATTAACTGATGACGAGGTTTTGAGCACAAATTATTACTGCTCATAATCATATCAAGTCACTACTCACACAACTTTTTACTTCATTTATATACATGTGTGGAATTGATTAGACATTTGAATAAAAATCAATATAGGATAATGTGCATTCAGAAATAATAATACGAGTGTTATCAATCAAATACAATCAGATGGGAAATAAGACGAGTGTTTTTATAGTCAAAATAAGTAACTCGTTAGAATGTTATGATGTATGTGAGTTGAAATAGAATTTTAAGATTATTTATTATCCTCCTCTGATTTGACTGGTATTTGTGTTGAGTCATTTCTATTGCATGTGTTGGGTGTAGACTAGATGAACCAGGATTCAATAATCAACCTCTCTCTCTCCACCGATCTATATTATAAGAATTTTGACTGTGTCCCACCCACCCTATTATGTGGTTGTGTGTTAATGCATGCAGTGCAATTGCTGAGCTTTTTCTTAAATTACTTATTTTCACGGAGTTAAGCATTCTTACTTTAGCTAAATTCTTATGTTCCAACAATCTGACCACCCCGACCAACTAGTTTCACCTATGTAGTTGACCTCACTCACATTCATTTCAAGGTATTTCGTAAATTATATTATTTTGTTTAATTGGGTCCATCGGATCTTTTAGCCTACAGAGCTTGTCTCTCAGTGAGTTTGTAGGTTTGAATGCCACCCTAATTCCTGCTTTATTAAGAATCCTACGTAGGGTCTCAGATGTCCCCTCCTTATACGGTATAACAGTAGATGCCTTATATTCTCTCTTATTTATGTTATCATTATTATTTTCACTATTATTTTTATTTTGGTTTTGACCTTTTCTGATCTTCCTAATGAATTTTATAGGATAGTTGATTATTAAACACCAACGCTTCTCCTATCTGTTTCATTTCATCGTTTAGGTCTTTTTTGTGCTACTTAGTGCTATTGCTCGGTTTGTTAGACACTTAACTAAGCCTGCCTTTACAAACAAAGGATGAGATGAATTAAAGTCTAAATATCTATTAGAATGCGTTGGTTTTTTATAAACGCTAGTGTGCAGTTTACCTTCTTCTATTCGTTTTATTTTGCAATCTAACATAGCTAATTCTCCTTGTTCATTTTCCGATTCAAATGTAAATTTGATTCCCTTCACTAATGAGTTTATATGCGTCAAGAAGCTAGAGATATGTTCTGTTTTTAACACTGTGAGTGAAAGTGTCATCCACATATCTCCACTATATTTTTGGAGTAGGATTAAATCTATTAAGAGCAATATTTTCCCAGCTGTCCATAAAGATATCTGCTAAGATAGGGGATATTGGTGATTCCATAGCTACACTATCTCTTTGTTTATATATTTCGCCCTGGAATTTAAACACAGTAGATGTGAGGCATAACTGAATTCCTAAAATAATTTTCTCAATGGGAAGCTTTGTCCTATGACTAAGTTCGGGGTCAGAAGTTAGTTCCCTTTGTAACCGCTTTTAAGGCCATAAAGATCGTCTTTTCAAACGACTTTATATTTAAGCTTTTATTACTACACTATGTAAATCTATTGAAGAATACGCTAATATGGGCTACTAGTGAGAGTAAGATGGATCGATTTTTTGGAGAATGTGATATTCCATGGAAACGCGTATGAAATAAGTTTAAATTTAAAAGAATGTCACATTTATATAATCCAAGTTGAAATTTGCACTTTTGATTATTATACAAGATCAATTGTGTGATTATTATTTTACAATCAAGTATCTCTCATGTGAAATAACAGCCTAATTTCAGTACAATAAGAATGGAAGTGTAATATTCCAGTTATTGGAATTTCCTGTTCATCAAATGACCCTTTAAATTAATTAATAATGATAGAAAGAACACCAAAATTGTTCGGTGTATAATAGTTTTATGTTACCTAACCTAGTGATCAATGGACCCACACAAAAAACTTGGAGGATCTGGACTTCGCCGATTATATAGGTCTGATTTCCCACAAAATGGAAGATATGCAAATTAAAAGCAACAAGTTGGCAGAAGAAACATCCAGAGAAGATAGGACTTCAGGTGAACATAGAGAAACAGAGGTGATGAAGATTCCTGGCCAAAACCAAAATCAATAACAACAACAGACAACAATCAGCATAAATGGGAGAAATCTGAAAGAAACAACCTCCCTTACCTACCTACATACCTACCTAGGAAGCATCGTTTCAACTACAGGCGAACCGAACTGATGAGGATATCAAAGCGAGGATCGAGAAAGCAAGGCAAGCTTTCATTACTCTTAAGTCTGTGTGGAGATCAACACAAAGCACTTAGTATGTAAAATAAGATCCGGATTTTCAACTCCAATGTGAAGTCAGTGCTACTATGCACTAATCAGAGACTTGGCACCGCGTCGCGAAGGGCACTTCGAACAAACTACAGACTTTCTTCAACACCTGTCTTCCCTCAATACTACTAAAGATCAGATGGCCAGCCGACCAGAAAAGATCAACAACAGAGATCTCTGAGAGCGTACCAACCCAGCAGGAACGAATTGTGCAACAAATATGCAGGAAGAAATGGAGGTGGATTGGCCATACCCTGAGGAAACCATCAAGTGACACCACTAGACAAGCCATTGCTCGAGTGGAACCCGAAAGGGAAGCGGCGAGTTGAAGAGGAGATGAAAGCATGTGGGCAGACGTGGAGCCAGGTGAAAACTTTAGCAGAGAACCGAACGCAATGGAGACGTTCGGCTGAAGCCCTATGTTCCTCTAGGAATTAAAGGAAACAATAATAATAATATAATAATAAACCTAGTGATCACGACACCTGAGTAGGATAGATTGATTTCAAATGACCCATTTAAAACTAGAAAGCTACTTTGGTTACCATTTGTTCAAGTTTCTTTTTTTGTATTTCTAGTTGATTAAGTTTTATTGTACCTAAATGCTTGGCCTCGGTTAACATACACCAGCTCCTGGTACGATGTTTGAAAGTTAACATGATGTTATTTGGATGAATCTAGGATGCACATTTCGTCCTTTGTGAGACTTATTGGCTAAACCTGCAAGCATCACTAGGGAGAGAGAGAGAGAGAGATGGCGTTCCCACCAAGACTCAAACTCAGTACCCATCATTTCATACACCCAGCGGACAGCACTTTGGCAAAATGCGCATCCTGGATTCTACTGCTAACTTCCATCAACCAAATGATACCTTAGTTACCGTTTAGAGACCAGCTTGTCAACATCAATCAGCCCTGAATAGGTTCATCCATGAGAAGAATAGCTTAGTAGTATGATCTCAAACATGTGCATTAAATTACGCAGTAACAAATCTTATATAGTATGAAAATTTACTCAAAGCTATAGTTATATCTTTATGATGATCTAGGGTTTTCCAATAAGACTAATATCTAACACAAAATAGGCGAAGCGGTAAATCGTTAAAGTTACAAACATCTAGAGATTAATGTAAATAAGATATGTACCACCTACGTCCATCGAAAAGTCTACCCCTACATCCAATGATAGCTTAAGTGGGATTAGGCTGGAAAAAAATTTGAGGTAACACCATACTAAAATACAATACCAGTCTATAAAGTTATTAACTGTTACTTTCAGCCATGCAAGAGAATGAGGTCAGCATGAAAATAAAGGCATATAAGTGGAAACATTAAGCGATATAGATTAGAATCTATTATATTAGTGTATATGACATTTCTTTGTTCTCTTTATCTTTCCCTCTTCTTCTTCTTCTTTTTCTTTATGCCTATCTTCCATACTCTTACTTTTTAGTTGGTGTAGGCGTAAATGTAAATTGTGGCGACCTGAACATTAAAACAGCAGGCAATACTTGTTCTCACATTATATAATGTTTGACTATGATGAAGATCAGTTTCCTGCATATTTTACTATTAGCATCTCTATCCCTACGATAGCCTAAAAATATGCTATCTACCATGCTCGAAGCTTAAGGTTACAGTTATGTCTAACCATTCCCACTGGGTGACGTGGGTTCGAATCTCAGAAGGGATATGAGTTCCTTCAAGGTTGCAGATACGCCTTGCTGACGAGTGCCAGCTGACACGAAACCTAGGTCAGGTAGGGCTTCCTGTGGCCGATTGCCTCCAACTATCTAATATCATCAAATAAATAAATAGTTAGATTAAGGCGTAACTCCAGTTTTTAGGGCAGTTATATTCAAATTAAATTTTTTTTTAAACTCATATTTATGCATACACAAATCAAGATAAGACTGATCATCTAATATTCAATACAGTTGCCTATGAACAATACTGTCGCCAAACACAAAAAAACACTAGATAGAGTATAGGCTTTTGTTTTAAGAAATCTAAGTATTTAAAAAAAATAGTGTTTGCGATATTAATAGTTTGTATTGCGGCAAAAGTTATTGTAGTCGTAAATAAATGACGCTTACGACTGCGAATATAATAACGCACTTATCTTTATTTGTTTTTTTTATTATTCAATAGATAAAGATTAATGCAGAGACATTGTAACCGTTGTATACACTGAGGAGAATAACGCATAAATTATAATTTTTAAAAAAAAGGGAAAAACAGTTATCAATACAGATCTATACATTCAACAACTTTCACCACTAAGTTTTTCACCGTTAATGCAAAAGTAAATTACACCGATATACAACAAACAGTCCTATAGAGAAACAGTTAGCTGAAACACTGAGAAGACTGAAACAACACAGCTTTATCTCACAAAGTCAGTATAAATCAGTGGAGCCTACTGGAACGTTCACACTAAGATTATGTGGTTCGCCAAAAGTGCACAAAAATGGTTTACCACTTCGATCAGTATTAGATATATTAAATTCACCATACCGTCCAGTAGCCAAATGCTTAGTCGAACTCTTACAGCCTCTACATATTGAATTGGTGAAACACAGCGTAAAAGATACCTTTGGATTTGTTGAAAGGATAAAAGATTTAAATGTTGACAATAAATTCATGATATCATTTGACGTATATTCCTTATTCACAAATGTACCAATCATGGAAACAGTAGACGTTTTATGTGAAGAACTCATAAGAAGAAATTCCATAATGGATAAGATTTTATTTTGATAAATCACACAGTGTAGTACAGTTATATTAACTGATGACGTTTCGAGCACAAACTATTGCTCATAATCATATCAGGTTACTCACACAACTTCTTTCCTTCATTTATATACATGTGTGGAATTGATTAGATATTGGAATAAAAATCAATATAGGATAATGTACATTCAGAAATAATAGTACGAGTGTTATTAATCCATTGCAATTAGATGGGAAATACGACGAGTGTTTTTATAGTCATAATAAGTTGATTGTTAGAATGTGTTGATGTGTTTGAATGGAAATAGAATTTTAAGATTATTTATCATCTTCTTCTGATTTGACTGGTGGCAATAATACGAGTGTTATTAATCCATTGCAATTAGATGGGAATGACGACGAGTGTTTTTATAGTCATAATAAGTTAATTGTTAGAATGTTATGATGTGCTTGAATGGAAATAGAATTTTAAGACTATTTATCATCTTCTTCTGATTTGACTGGCGGTAATAATATCTTCCATATTTCTGGTATTTGCATTGAGTCACTTCTGTTGCATGTGTTGGGTGTAGACTCGATGAATAAGGATTCCGTAATCAACCTCTCTTTCCACCTACCTATATTACGTTTTAGAATTTTAACCCTATCCCACCCTATACCTATATCATAAGAAGAAACATCGATGTTGGCATTCCTATATCTTTTATGAAAGAGCTTCTCCTGATATGCACAATGAATGTTCACTTTTTATTGAATAAGGAACCATACAGACAAATCGATGGTGTGGCAATGGGGTGGCCACTAGGACCCATTCTAGCCGACATTTTCCTTGCGAAACTAGAGAATGGGCCTTTGAAAGATGCAACTGATGAACTAGAATTCCACTGTCGATACATGGATGATACATTTTTTATTATGAAAAATGAGGATGAAACAAAGACCATCCTAGACAAATTTAACAATCTTCATCCTGTAATAAATTTTACCATTGAGAAAGAAAAAGACTCTAGTATTCCATTTTTAGATATCCTTATGACCAGAAAAGACGACAGTACAATAAGAGGAAGTATATGTAGAAAACCAACATCAACTGACTGTTAGTATACTCATTTTTTCAGCTTCAAACGCAATCTGATAAAGTGATTGGTACATAGAGCAAGAGCAATGTGCTCTGATGAATGTCTTAATGAAGAACTTAATATTATTAAACAGTTGCTGAGTGAGAACGGTTACCCATAAAAATTAATTGATAAGCATATGAATCAGAAATTAAAGCAGCCCAATGTACCAACAGAACGAAATAAGAGTGACGCCTTAGAAAGGATTAATATAAGGACATCAAACATCAAACAAGATGACGATTTATTTATTTGAAAAAAAGGTAGGCGAGAGAATTATTCAGAATGTGTAGATTAAAAATTACACTGAAGACACATAAAACGACTTTATATAACTTCAATATATTCACTACATAATAAGGTAATAAGACATTTTTCACGTGAAAGCAATTAAAGTATCATTTTGAAGTTATAACATCAATTTTTATGATTTAGTAAACAGTTTCTGTGCGCTAACAACGGCAAACTAAAGGAGAATTATTTTATTGTGCCTTTTGCTAACTACAAAAAACAATGGTAAATCTTGCGGATAAGTATTATGATGTCTGAGTACCACCATAACAGATAAGTAGATGTTCCTTACATGGTAGGCTTTTCAGTAAATAAACTAGAAGCGGAAATTTGATTCCAAAGTGCCAGGAAATTTCTAGAAGCCTAGTACTTAGCAATTAACAGACGCATTATTGTAGATTGAATTTGTCAACTAATAAAGAATAAATCACATGGCAAAAAAGTCAAATTCTAAGCAAGTTAACAACCAATTACGATGAAGATTGTCAGGAAATACAACTACATCATTTATGCAGAATTCAAATAAGTTTTATTCATACCGAAGTTTGAGCTGAAGATGTTGTCTAGAAGGGCAGTGAAAGCTTCACCATTATACCCCACAGCTCAGAGAACACAACCACACCAGAGATTTTACTTGTTAGGAATTTAGGAAGTTAACAAAAATTGAACACAATCTATCTATTTCATTGTTTCGAAACGTGACCTCTGTAAAATGTAGCCCTTAAAATCAAGCAAAACATTGATAACTATAGAAAAGATCTACTGTATGTAACAATATCAGTTAAAAACATATGATACTACTTATGCAAAGTAACTCAAGATTGGATACAGACTCCCACTTGTTATGATGCATTTACATGCACAGAATATCTCCAATTACCACTAGTGTTAGTTATGAGTCATACAGCAGAGAATTAACTAAAGAAGAAACATGAATTCATGAAATATTACATAATTTTCGGTATCAACACGCCATGGTCATCTATCATTATTAAAAAATCACTTTTGATTGACAGAAAGTAATTTCATGAGAAAACCTACAAAAAAATCGTTTATATCCGTATCCTTATACTGTACGTGAGTCAACTAATGTATTTTAAAGATTTGCGACTCAAGATAAAGGTCACGTAAAGTAGGTTAAATCAAATTGTGAATCTCAGTTGTATTTTTGTTTGAAAAAACAAAATATTGTAGTGCACACACTGCAGACATTCTCGGCACTAAAAAGAGCAACGAAAAATTCGAGTCAAGTGGTTTATCAAGATGCATCGATTATTTATTTACAGTGACCAGAAAGACATATGATCGAAATATAGCTGGACATAATCGAGTGTTGTCAGAATCTGTATTATTACACATGTATGAAAGTAAACAAAAAATAAAAACAACGATTGTACTGATAACATCGTTTTATGGTGCACAGGTGTACTGTTATTTCTGTCTGATGATTCCATTTTGGTTACTTGTCATATCGTTTATTGCATTGCTCAAACTCGCGTTACTCATTTCAGATTTACTAGCTTTAAATAAAATAGGTTCACCTATCAAAAAATATGGGTGTGTTATTAGAAAAAGGCAGTGGAGGAAGGGGAACATTGAGGCCGAATTCTGAAGAACTAGTGAGAACTATGTAAGTGGTAATAAAAGTGTACTATGAAAACAAAGGGGAAAGGAAGAAAACGACAAGATATAGACTAGAATACCTACAATCCATGGTTTAAAAAAGATGAAAATATATGTACAAATATTAACAACTTCAATCTCTACTGACCAGTAGATCTCATTTTCGCTTCCTTATCCCATAAACCATACAGTAAACTATTTTTTGACGATACTAGCCCTATAATTCATAAAAATGAATAGAATCAGTATTAACATATACTCTCTAAAGCAATAGGGTAAATACTTACAACTGTAATGAGTGTTTGTTTCTAAACAATGACTAAACTACCTTGGTATGTAGTCTTTTAACATATATGAGAGAATTTCAACACCAAAAATAATCAGTCATTTTAAATTAAAGCAGAAAACTGTGCTTGATAACTAATGTACTGAAAACAGGATGCTTATATTGGCTATTGCCTTATGTTATGAATATCTGGCTTATTTGATCTGTTTACCAATTATTTTAAAAAAGGTTGCAAACCACAAAAATCAAAAATAAGCTTTCGACTATGTAGAAAGACTTTTGTAAAACTCACACCTTCAAATGCTGAAAGGTCTAGTTAATTCCATGAATTCTTAGGACATGTGTTACGTATGCCTAGTCATCGCCTTCCTCGACGGGCAATGTTAGCTGATATAGGGCCAGGCTGGAAAAGAGGTAGCGGCGGTCAAACGAAAACATGGCACCAATCAATGAAATCTACAACAGTTAGTTTAAGCTGGCCACGAAGGAAGGTGTAGACTTCCTGGTCGGGGTCCTCGGGACGGTAAAAACCAATGGTTGGAAACAATTGGTGACATGGCTCAAAATCGTTCTCAGTGGCGCAGATGCATCCACTCCTTGTGACTTATGATTTCCAATTAAACTGTTTTGTTCTCCGTTATTACTATTCCTTTGTCTCACACCTCTGTTTACTGTTTCCATTATGCATTTCTTCTACTTCCTTCTCTTGCTTTGTGTGCTACATGGAGTGTGGCGACTTGAACTGCCGCACATATGTGCAAAGTTCTATGTCGAAAACCGACCGACCGACCGACCGATGAATTCTTACTATTTTATTTCCTAAAACCTTTGGCAAAGTTTGTCACAATGATAAGTAAAACCAACCTCTATTAAAGAAGGGAACAGTAACTACTAGTCAGTTACATGTGAAGCAAACTAATATGTTCTTATATAGGCGAAATTTGTAGTGATTAATGTGTATTCCATGGAAATTTTACGAAGTTTACAATTTACAAGGATTTGTGAATTACTTAAACCTACATCTTTAGTACGGTACAAATCTATGGGAAGAGTTATTTTGAGAAAGATGTTAACGAAGTAAATTAAACTGTGCTGTTGACAAAACTAACTACATATTTTCGTGCCATAAAACTTCGAAAACTACCAAAGGAAACGAAAGATGAGATCTACATTAGCTTATAACTCTGTTGTCGCAAACCATATGCTTTCCTAGTGTCGAATCGATCTTTAAAAGTATTCAGGGTATGAGTTTCTATGATACTAGATAAAGCTTTCTTAGTAGATTATAAAACTTTGAATGAAAATTAAACACGATTAATTTTAATTAATCAGTTGTTTTGAAATTTAACCGGGAATTACAAGTCTTTTAGGCGATTTAGAAATGCAAAAACAAGGCTGATGCATATTATCGGCCGATAGCGATAAGTAAACAGAGACCACATGCATTCATGCCATGTTTTCATCTTCACTCTATGTCTCTACCTATTTCATACTTTTTCCTCCACCTTACATCATAACAGAACCTCTGACAATTTAATTCGTAAACTCTCAAATTTCTCGCTTTTATATTTTAATTAATATGGAGATTATATGTGTGACCTGCAGCCTATCACAAAGACGTTAAGTTTGATGTTAATGATGATTGTTTGATTGATGATAATCGTAACACACCAAGAAGACATGCTAATATTGATACGTCTAAAGTCAATATAAACTATATATCGAGTAACAAATTACATTCATAAAGTTTACTACAAAAATTTAATGTGTCAAAAAATATAGAACATCTGTTTCCCAAAAAGGTGTCATAAATTGGTGGACATCAAAATAGTCTCCTCCTATATTTTCTCGACAACAGATTTTTGGATTGACAGAAAATTCAGAAGCGAAGACAGTCAAATCCTCTCAAGGAAATAACAGTGGATGTTAACTGAACCTATAGAAACACACATAGGCGTGGTTGGATATGTTTTAACATTATTAAAGTGATTTACATTTAATTATAGCTAAGTTGAAGATGAATTGACGCTAGAAATCAACTTCATATTTAGGCAGTAATTTAAACTGTTGATTAAGTGCCCACAAGAAGTGTTTACTTGCCAAAAGAAAAAAATCATCAAAACATTTGAAATTTTCCATGAAGCTTCAAGTTGCATGATGGAAAAACCCACTAGTCAACTCCATTTTTGAACACAGATTCATACATCAAATTGAAGACAAACTCGCTATTCAACTAGCTTTCATGTATAGCAGTCAGACAAAAGATCTATCTAGCATTGACTTCGAGCGCACTGCAGGAAGCTTGGGGCAAACTTTGGGGCAGACTGCAGATAATCGTCCCGCTTTCTGCGATGCTCATGAAGAAAAAGCTAGCTGGGTTATTAGCTGGACTATGTGGACAAACAGAAAAGCAGCATATTAAGATCGAGAATTACAGTGGAAGCTTACACAATTTTTGAAGACATAGTCGTGCATTATTATGGTGAACAAAGATAACAAGAATACTATAGAATTCCAAAGTCATAAAATTAGGGGTCGCTAATATGGAAGTATCACGAGCAAATGCATAAATGGAAATTCATCAGTAAACAAAACTCAGGATGATACACCAAGGTAACAGTATTAACCTTCAGGTAAAAACCATGTGCATACAAATATCATTAACATTACAATACCACGGTTAAAATGCTCCTCACTGCATACATAATTACAGCACAAATCGAAATATTTTTAACTGCATTTCTGAAATAAACTTCTCACACATACCTCTGGTTGATCAACGGCCTATAGCGGGCATAACGATTACCGATGATCAAGTAACAACGCATACCATAATAACCACCGAATATTCAATATCCAATGTTTTTTCGCATATTGGTCTTTTCATTTCTTTGTTTGTTCCTAAGTGTTAGTAGGAAGTTTCAGACACTTGTTGCATATACATATGGTAGATCTATCATTTCACCTTCATCAGCGGAAAAAGAAAAAGAGTTTGACTTCAAGATTGTGTCTCTGTTGCTACTGGCAGATTTCATGACGAAGACAAGTTTTAAAACTAAGTAGATGATGAAATAATGGAAACGAAAAGAGGAACAGAAGAAATGACCCAAACGGAATATCTTATTTCCAATATCTTTGCAACCTAGTAGTTTCTTGGCGCCTGATTGATGTTATTTTGGAACAGTTCTAGATATTTGGCCAGTTCTTCTATCAGGAGCAGCCTAAAACGGCTTTTTTCCTCCCCATGGGAGAGGGTGTCTCTACACCGACAGTTCTTCGTTCTACTTTTGCGAGGATTAACATTTCCCGCCATATTTTGCTACTGAATGATTACAACCTCTGACCTGGGTCACAAATTAACGTTGTTTCAGTAATCGCACTAGACAAGTGTACAGTTTTCAAGTGAAGTATTTGCTGACTTACGTTCGTAACATTGAATATAGTCGGATTCATGTGACTTGACTCATTCGACTCATCTTGATTCATCTTGAGATTCATCTGTGACGTTTTTACCTAGGTGTTCCTTAATGTGATTATCTAGCAGACTTTTCATCACTTGTGATAATGTTGGCAGCAGGACTAAGGGTAAGTGGCGCTTGAGATTTTTCGACCTACCTTTACAAAGGTAGGGTGGGTAACTTCTGTAGCGGTAAATAACTCCCCAAAATTATTGACCACAGCACTCATCACTGAACATTGGATGCTGACCCTCACTGTTTAAGTCGACTTGTTTAGCTGAAGGCTTCCAGTCAAGCATCCACGCCATTTGGTACTCCGTCGTGTCACGCTCGTGCACGATCCCTAGCCAGCTAAGCAATCATCTAGCAATCCGATTTGGTCCCGAAACATATCTCGTAATTTGGACGATCAAATATTGTCTTTTGCTTTGCCTTTGGTCTACTATAGAAGTTGTGGGTATTAGATCTTGCGTTAGTATACTTCGTACTATCCGTGAACGTCAATACCGTCAGCCTCTAAACCTCCATTCCCTCGGTATCTGTTATCTGTTCAGTGAGTTTCCTTATAAATTGCTTAGTGAGACAAAATTTAGGAGTTAATTTTCTGCAGTTATCGTATCGTTTGGATTTTTCTGGGCAGGTTTTTGTTGAACTATCCATAGCCAAACTCGGGGGCTATTTGGTGAAAACTACCGTGAACTGCTTGCCTTATAGTCCCTTACACCACATCGTAATATATTTTGACTGTCAGTGATCTTCAGGCTGAGTCGCTGACGACAGACCTCATACAACTGTTTGTTCGGCTTTGCCATCACAGCGTCCAAACAGAAATTTTTATTACAGTTAACTGGTCCTTAAATCTTAAATTTAACACGTTTACAGCCTGGACCCGCCGACTGAAGCATCGTTATAGGTCATAATTCTGAAAATTATGATTTTTAACTGGAACCGAATCGGTATTGACTTCCGTGGAGAAGTGTAGCCACTTCTTTTATATGGTTACCTGAATGCTTGTTTGCTTGTCAGCTCTAGCTAGAAGCGACGTTCACGACTGTTTTGTTGCCACTCGTCTCGGCAATGATCTGCTTGAACCACAAAGCCAGATGTCGCCATACCCTGATCCATTCCATGTGTCCAGAATTCCTTTCATACCGCCCAAGAAATAAAGAAAGAATATTGCATTTACGTCTTCTCAAGATTATAAGTAGGCAAGGGTTATGCTGAGTTGTTCACTTTTCTTTGAATTTCACTGGTAATGACGAAAAATGTTATCTGACCTTCTACACCAGTAAAGGTTCTGCCCGTTACTACATATGTTTTCCTATAACAGAAGAGTTTCCATAAACAACAGTGAATGTATTGAGCCTTAGTCCCAACATACAGAGAATGCTGCGGTCTGAGCAGGTCAAAATGTCAATAAAGGAAGGGGTATTCTGCTACTAAGGAATAAAATTTACGGTCTCGCTAAAATAATTTTAATCCAGCCAAAGACATGTGAGTCTGTGGCACAGCGGTAGAATACCGGCCAACCAGGCATGTGGTTTGGGATTCGATCTCCAACTGATACACTCCTTTCCTCCTCTCAGCTAGTAATAAGACTGGTAAAGAGAAAAGGTTGGGCATGAGGTCAGCAAGCACATTCTGTAGAAATAAACACCTCTAGCTTGAAGCCCTGTGTTCTACTGGGAACGTTTAGGAATAAAAAATAAAAATTATTTTAATCTAGCCACACGACTGCACCACTTTAGATAAAAAAGTGATCTGATGACACTAAACCTGATTGACAATATGCCTTATGCCGGTAGTTATCCAGCTAAACGCCTGAAGTGGTGTTATCAAAGTACAATACTGTTCTTTGGACTACTAAATGAGAAAACCGAACGCGAATATCTTCATTTTCGCCAACACATCTCATCACTTACTAGTGTCTGACAGAGAACTATTGTAGGATTTAATTTGTGGGAGACGGAATCGCACTTCCCGGTTTCATATTCCTAGTGTCGCTTAAAGCCCTAGTTTATTGATTACTTATTGAATTTCTTGTTTTTATTAATTTTCAGGTCAAACCCATTTCTTTGTTTTTACTCCATATTCTCTATTCATTAAGATTAGTGAGAAGGACTGTCCAGAGTCATCAATACCATCAGAACCACTGACTCTTCTCTGCAGGGATGAAGAGTGGTATTCCTCGGGAAGGCAAGCATTGAAATGTTAATCGCGTTCATCGAATCTCCTGCTAGGAGGCAGAAATCAAAGGAATTCATGGAACCAATTAGACACCGTGTAAGTTATATTCCTTGGTCAGTTTATCGTTACACCTGCGTTTGTATATTCCAACCATTTCCCATTATCGAATTTACCTGAATACTTCCTTAAGCAACAGTAAAAGTAGTATCTAACCTACTCCAACTGGACTGTGGACTCCAGAGTAGGACAGGCCATGCTGAGGATTTGTGGCTAAAAACTAGTCCCACACAAAGTAGACGGATAAGTAACGGTGACCAAAGTTGCCTCTAGGTTTAGTTCAACTTCTTAAAGTCATCTGTTTGGACAAGGCACTCAACAACTAACTCGTCAGTATTCATTATCTACCAAGTAGGGATAAATACCCGGTGAGGTTTTTAAGTGAACACTAATCTTAGAGGACGATGAGATAATGGGTCTTCATAAGGCTGAGGTTCATGGAAAAGCTGAACAACGGAAACATATCACGGCATCCCAGATAAGACTACTAAATGGCTATAGACCAAACCAGTTTATACTGTTCATTCATCAACTATACTATGCTCATTTTGAGAAATAAGGATGAACTACCTATTTTCGCGTCGTGAAGCGAGTACATCTCTGAATTCTGCCCATGTTCATTAGGTTAAGGACAAGATAAGGCAACACACAAGCTAGCTTCGTAAATGCGGAACGTCAACTGCACACCAACAAATCGTTTAAGGTTACTGAGTACATTTCATCCGAACCTCATATTCTACTGTGGTGAGAGCTGGCTGCTGTCCAAAATGGTAGACATTAATTTACATCAATGTTTATGTCCCAAATATTGGTCGTGAGAAAAATATGAACAAAGACTGATTCAACAACCAAATACAGCAGACTTTGCGTGTGCGGATACAATTAGCACATAGATGATCTGACCTTCAAGAAATAGCCACAAAGAAATGAAAGATTAACTTTCAGTGCGAAACAACCAATCAGAAGACTATGCTTGTCTACTGACAATAATCTATAATAATGTACATGAAAATATATAAATGTGTGTTGATTTCCTAAATAAGCGATCTGTTGCCCAGCTCTTGTCTTCTGTTGTTATACTACTAGTCTGATCTTTATGTACAGCAGATGGAATGAGAAATCATCTGATTAGCCTAATTGGGTGTGTCTGAAAGAAATTCAAAAAGCCTGTCTATATGCCTCATTCGTCCATATAGCGTTTACATAGTCCTACAAATGATCTTACAACTGCACTTGTAACTATACCGTCATGTAATAAATGGTAGTTACTTGGGTTTAGACGGGGACATTAGGCTGTTTCGTTGCCAGGGCTCTTTGCTACCGATCGCTTGTAGATAAACACTTTATCTACAGTGTCGAGTGAAGGCGACAAGTTTTGATAACTGACAAAATCCTTTCAGCGACGTCCTAGGTGTCTGAAATGTATCGAAGCACATCCCCAATATCAGCGTTGACAATTCCGGTCTTGTTTGTTGTTGCAGGTGCCGCGTGCATAACTCTTAAAGACAAAGACTTGCAGTCTTCTCCCTAAACGAAAAAAACCAAATTATTCCAAACAAACTCTGCCAAATCCAACATAAACCAGATGGATCCAATTAAAATTGGCCATATCCAAAAATCCCAAAATGGCTCCAGACAGAATTATATTGGTAACAGAATGCCGAAGGAATGAAAGATTATTGTTCTGTTAAACGAAATGTGTCAGACAAATATGGTACAAACACTCAAATATGTGGTTATCTGGCTTTCAAACACAAAGAATACAATAGTCGAACCCAAAATTCGTTCACAATTTACAAAATGTCAGTTCAAACAAGAAGTGTATAAGAGTTCAGTGAGGCACAAACAAAATGCAAAATGGTATATAGAGTACAACATTAGCGTCTAAACGTGGAATATTAAATGTAACGCTTCTCGCTAAAAGAACGTTAGTGTCTTTTCCGAACAATCAATGAAGTAATATTTATTCACCCAGGTGAATGACTGCACAACATGCTCACACTGAACTCCGTGTAGAAGGGGGAAATTCACTAACAAATCACGTTCACTCCCTATATCTATACAAGCAGAACAAACGCGTAAACACAAGTCTAACTAGTACATACCTTAACCGGTACGTTCAGCGTTTGTGTTACATTTTAGCTCTATCGCTATATATTTCTATTTTTGCTGTGAGACTCGCACAAGTGTTCCTCCAGCTCCATAATTGTAACCAATATCTCTCTCAATAATTAGTTATGGTTCATCATATAAAAAGGCCGCGAACTCAGTCACCTGTTAGCATGATGACAGATAGCACATATATGCTGACAACAACGAGCAACACAACTCCCACAAAATATGGAAGTGAGACGCACAGTTTGCCAGTACTTCGCAAGCGTCGAGCTGCTGTGTCACCACCATCTACTGTGGCTGAAACTGACAGCAGAAATATGCTGACAACTAGTAGTAGCATCGCTTCTACAAACTCATCACCTAGCCCTGATATAGGCCTCTTCACTTCACCTTATGTGCGTGTCACAAAACTTCAGATCCAGCAGCTTCAACATTTACTTCATAAATAGAACAGCTGAAAACTGAGATGCGGGACATAAGGTGTAGTAAGTCTGTGAATGCAGGATGTTCAGAAAATTTGGCCAACTAATCTGAATTATCAACACAGATTAGTGACATAATGTCGCAGGTCTGCGAACTTGCACTTCTGAGCATCCTAACCAGGACCACAAACCCTGGCGAACTTGACACAGAATCAGTATCTAAGGTAGACACCTTGATAAACTTCGTCACAACAGAGGTTATCAAAAGACTAGATACTACACTAAGTGTGATGACCTGCAATATACCAGATAATGAGGGGTTGAAAACGGTTCAAAGCATTTTCCTTAGGTCGACGAAAATGCATAACTCCCACACAAAATGTCACAGACTGAAGAGTCAGCACGACCACTGCTGCCCAATACGCCTTCAGTTTGAAACACAGACGGGGGCTAAGAAATTCACAAATACACAACGTATGCTATTACGGGACACGAGCTACAAACAAATAAAAGTTGTAGCAGACAAGACAGTGATTGAAAAGTGTGCTTACAATCACCTCACTAAACCTAACGGTAAGTAGGAAAAGACACGCAAGTGACCGAAATAGATAAAAAACAACCAACACGGTAGAACTCATAGTCTTCTCTCTCCCAAATCTAACAAAAATAGCTCCACAGAACACGAAACCAACCGAGAGACTAGTGAATTACAATCTTACTCCTAAGTAAATCCCTCTACCCTCCACCGTGGATCTAGATATGTCTCTAGATAGCCCTAAGACAGAAACCAATCCCTCATGTAAGTCGACAACGACCTCTTCTAGCCAAAACGTGGGAACCCAAATGGAGTTCGGTAACAAAACATGCCGAAATACACCACCTGTTACGAAAAATCCCGAACATTTTCAGACTCCCAAGAAAAATCCACGCTGTAAGGTAAATAATACTAAAAACCGTGCTAACAACCAAACTAAAAACAAAAATAAGGCCATAGGGTCCACAGGCGACAATGAGACAACTTGCTCGCATACTATACCAAGTCACACTAGTAGCTGGTGTAGTGGCACTATCACGCAAAATGGTACAAGTGGCAACATTAAAAGCTCAGCCACCAACCACTCTGGGTCTTCAGAATATTACTCACAAACAGACTTTTACAGAATATTCTGGACACTTCTTTTGGGAATCAAACCACAGTGCAGCAGTGCATATAACGAAACCCATGTGAAGTCATTTAGAATGTCTTCAAACAATAAGCAGATTAACAAGTCATGGGCATCACAAGGTACCAATGACTTTTTATCCAACACATCGCTGTCAGCGCTGACCAAACGACTGGTGGGGATGTTAACTCTTCTGAACCTGTACCACTAATGTCGGCTCCTTATCGGGAAGAAAACAGACATAGGCTAGTAAACAAGGAACTATTAATCACACCCAATGCTTGTACAAGCATAGGCCAAATAAGAACTCCAACCTAACCAAGCCTAGTACTACCTCATCCTATAGTGAATTCAATAATAAAACTTATTATCCACTAAAATTAATAGATAGTAACTCGATAGACATAAATGAACATGGTCCCCACACTAATTGCAACATAAGGTTGTTATGCCACGCGGAACCAGTGGATGCCGATCCACACTTGAGCCTGACTGACAAGCTTAAATACTTCAAACGCTACTTCAACTCTCAAATTTACTTAATCCTTGTTCATGCTATATCTATCCTAAGCAAACTACTGATGCTCAGGGCACAAATGCTAGTATATAAATCCCCAATAATCCTTATTACTGAATCCTGGTGTCTTTCCGATATACCAGACGAAGAGATAAACATCGATGGGTACACACACTTTCGATGTGGCAGGAACAATGGTAAGGGAGGAGGCCGCATAATGTACTTCCTGAACACACTTACTGTATTACAGCTAGAAAATAGGGAACTCAATGACATGCACGAAACCCTATGGGTCAACGTACACGTCAAAAGTGCTACACTGCTAATAGGATGTGTCTACAGAGCACCCTTAGTGATTAAGAGACTCAAATTATAAATTCAATGGAGCAAGTGTCCACTCTCGCATA
The DNA here is from genome assembly GCA_944472155.2 of Trichobilharzia szidati. Lineage (NCBI taxonomy): Eukaryota > Metazoa > Platyhelminthes > Trematoda > Strigeidida > Schistosomatidae > Trichobilharzia > Trichobilharzia szidati. The sequence goes on from OX235274.1 coordinate 88,520,355, forward strand.
CGAGCATAAGGTCATATGTGGAAACTTCAACCCACCCGAAATCAACTAGGATTTATTAACAGGTCCAGCTAAGTATGACAACCTATTAGATATACTGGACATTTTCTGCTGGAAACAAACTGTCACTATCCCTAAAGAAGGTGACAACGTACTGGACTTAACAGTGGTGTATGCACTACCACTTCCACTGAGTAGCAATACAGCTTATAACTCCACTTCACAACAAGTAACATATAGGAACTATAGCAAGGCACACTGGGCTTTCGTAGAATCCATACTAAGATCTTCTCAATGGGGAGAATACTTCACTACTGATGACCTCTCGAGAGCTCTGAGAATCTTCTACCAGAACTCAAACACATGCTTAGATGCTGCCATCCGACTTCAAACACAAAATTTTCCCTACATGGCAAGCCATTTAGAGGCCCAAAGAATTGTACGAAACTGAAGAGACTCTCAACAAGTTACTTCAAATACCACGACATTGGCACACTAGTTAAAATACTTAACACCCTTAGCTCCATCACACAAGCTTGCTATTTCTGTAGGTGAAACGAAGAACGCACCGCAGTAGTCAGCCCTGCCAGAATGTGTGCTCTCACGGAAATCCTAAAGAAGCGATTGGATCGCAAACATCACAGCATTTCTCTCCTCACAGACAAAGGTGGGCTATGCACCAATTCTGCAGACATATGTGAATTACTCAACAAAACATTTGCAGCTAAATACCTTAAGCCTACAGTCCTGTTAATTGGTATACACCCTACTGCTAATATGGCACAACTTCCATCTTTATTCACACGAAAACAAGTTTGTGCCGTTGAATTCACTTATGCTAACATTAACCATACTATTAGAACTCTCAAAACTCTAAAGGTTTAGGCACTGACGTTATATCACTCTATTTTTATAAATAAAGTGGGCCTGACACTCCCTAACTACTGCTTTAAATCTTCGCAATGTTTTTATAAACCCAAACTTACCCGGATATATGGAAAACAACATTTATTATGCCTAAACACAAATTTGGCTCGAAAACAGAAGTCAACAACGACAGGCCAGCCAATATCACACCTATAGCATCTAGAATTATGGAGAGATCAGTTAAAGATAACCTACTCAACCATATGCTTAGCTGCAACATTGTAAGTCCGAACCAGCATGGATTCCTAAAATCCAGATCATGTTTAACATGCCACCTGGTTTTCTTTAATTTTATAACCAGCACTCGTGACATCTACTACTTGTCATCTACTTTGACATTTCCAAGGCGGTTGATTGTGTCGACCATTTACTGCTAGTACATAAGCTGAACTCCTTAGGAATACTTGACCCACTATTAGGATGGCTTAAATCATTCCTTAACTGAAGGTCCCAAATAGTTAAACTTGGGTGTGTAACTTCCAAACCTAGACCAATCACCTCTGGTGTAGTACAAGGTAGTGTCATTGGGACCCTCCTATTTACACCTTATATCAGTGACATATTCATTTGCTTCTCACATGGTAAACCATTCATCTTTGTAGGTGACCTAAAATTAGGTAATACTTTCCAATGTGATGACCTAGAATACTTCCAGAATGTTGTGCAGAATGAAGTAGATGAAGTGACTGCTTGGTCGTCTTTGTGGAATCTACAATTTAGGCTGAAGAAATGTGGTGGGATCTGCTTCGGCGCACCCTCAATCGACATGAAATTAACGCTTCAGTCTGCAAACCTGACCGGACTCCGAGGCCAGGCTCTCAGGATGCATACTCAGGAACTTTCACGACAATGAAGCCAAGCTAATTCTGTACAAAACATGTATATGGCCACTACTAGAATACTGTCGAATTATTATTAGCAGCACCCGCATATCTGACAAGCTGATGGTGGAAAGTATCCAACGATATTTCAACTCCAAACTACTTGGCTACGATTGTAAGAAAGACTACATCTCACGGTGCATGATTCTAAATCTTGACCCACATTGGACGAAACGACTTGTTATAAACCCAAAATTCCTCCTTAAGGTTCTACACAAAATATCATTCTCAGACAATAAGGACATACAATTCTCACCGGGAGGCTCTTACGCACTGCGTAGCAAAACTTGCACAGTGACAATAAAAGCCTTTAAATCAAAACTCAGCGAAAACTTCTTCACAGTCATGCATCCTAAATTAGGGAACAGCCTGTCTCTAGAAGTCATAACTTTCACCTCGGTTATAAGTTTCAAACGCTCTCTGTGCAGACTGTCTCACTCTACTGATTACATTAACAAACTATTTATTCCTAGAGTGAATCAGTTATTGGTTTACTACAGTACCCAAAACGAGCATAAATTCCCTAATTACTCTATAAACGATACATAAACTAGTCGCATAGGTGCATAAAAAGACTAAGTAGAAATAAATATGTTTTTACTAGATGGCAATGTACATTGAATATAAACATATATGTGCAAACATTAATTATCTATTCTAGTCCACATACTTTTTCTTTTCTCTCTGGTACTTTGCTGCTCGCCTCTTCTCTTCTATTTGCCTTGTATTAGAAGTTGCACAAATCTACAGCTAGACTGAAGCTGAGCAAGAATCGAAGTCACTTACTAATGTATCATCTTTCAAGGTTTTGGCCAGTGATGACTCAGCATCCTTGAAAAATCCACCGTCACCATGACGGGACGCTGTACAGCATCCTATACAAGCTGTATCCATGATCTAAAATGGCTTACAAATAGCTTTCTACGTGTTGGTCAACTTACCAGTGCGGAATAACTATGCAGCGACAAATAACCAATGTTAATCTGCATTCAGTACAATTCACTTCTGGTGTTGCTTACGATAAAAATTCTGACAAAATTGTACAAACAAATCACTTATTTTGAATTAATACCCAATTTGAATATAAATCAAAAACGAGATACGATGCCGCACACAACAAAGTTATGTGGAGGAATTGGCTTCAAGCTTTATTTTTCCCCCGAGTATCTCTAATCCATCCAACATATACTTTGGTGTTTTTCGTTAGTGGGAAGACAAGATTTCTATATTCCTAATGTGCTGCATTGAATGACTGGGTAGCAGATTGCACCCACAAACTGTAGTCAAAATACCTGCAACCACATAATTTCACCATAAGTCAAATTTATGCAATTTCAATAATCCTTATCCATGCCTATAAAACTGGCGTGTCCTATATAGAAAAGAATAAATATATTATCATTGAACGCCATCTGCCTTTCAAATCGTTTGGTAATATATTGAATTGCTGATAACTTCGGCTGTACTACAGACAGTTCTAGTTCATGTATTTGGACCTAGCATATTAGGCACCAACAACCATATGTGCCACTTACCCTTTGGAGGTTTCTGACTGCTTTCCAGTTTCTTTATGCTCCCAAGAATACATACAAGCACAGTAAGTTTGTACTTCTAATGTGGCTGGTCCTAATTTAATTTAAATTCTCTCACAACATATCAGGTGTTTGCTAACTGATAATAAACACAGTGATGTCAAAAAGCTTCAAAGCTTTTCAACTTCATCCCAGGTTCTAAATTCTTCAGGCTTAAACTGATCCTTGAAATCTTTGCTAATAGAAATTTTGATCGTGCTCTCTTCAACAGATTGACTCGTAGATTCTTACGTGCTGTAAATATGAACATGAAAAAATTGCTTTTTTCCAGATCTCTACATATTAAGTAATTAATTGAGTAAGCAGCAATAATGGCAACCAACAAATGAACTGGAAACAACAGCTTCTGCGACCCGAACATGTTCATGAATTCCAAAACTTCTACACAGCACTATTTCATTAACAGCTGAAAAGCAAATAAAACACTGTAAACACGCATGAATGCAACGCATGAAACAATTACAATGAAATGAACTGACCTGGTGGTAAAAACTTTCAAAACCAACGAAATCACTAATTTTGAGAGCAACGGAAATAAAAATGAGGTGAAACGCAACATTTGTGAACAATGCGCATCAAGATAAGTTGTGAATAACTGAAGGACAAATGTGAAAACTAGTACGTAAACGAAGAGTTAGGGAACTGCAATCCAACATGGCCAACTAACATGGACTGAATTGACCTTCAAGTGTCGTACTTCTCCGGTGACCTTGAGAACGAGGGATAATTTCAGTCCTGATGTCCCTAGCCAACAACCAGCATGCACTCAAGGACACTGGATCGTTCGAACCCCAGGGACTAAAACTCTTGCCAGAATTCTGAACTAATTGTAGCCTATGCTTCGATAATGCCTTTTTATGGTAAATATATATTTAATCTATCTAACATCAACCTACTTTGTACTGAAATAACGCTGGTCGCTTTTAGAATGGGCATTTGAGGCTTTATTAATGCGACAAAACCCTAAAAGTAGGATTTGCGGCTGAAATTATGCTTTAATGTTGAAGTAAGGCTGAAAAACTGCCACTATGTGCTGAATAAAGTCTTCTCGTTCCTAAGTAATGCCAGTCAGTGCTGAATCTGGCCTGTGAGGGCTGAAACAACGCTAATAAGCAAACTTAGTAGTTTCTGATCTATTTCGACTGGACTTATCCGGCATGTTGGTTGAAATTTCACTCGGCAAATCTTGTTTGTCAATAATTTTAGATGAAAGTGTGTTTTATGTTTTCCGGATTGATAGGAATTCTCATTTCCTGGCAAGTTATGTTGGTATCCGCGCCATGTAATCTGGTCGTGACACACTCTAAGCATATTGGTTGTAATGATTAGTGTTTCGTGCTGAATGAGTCAAAACATCGCTATAATGAAGAAGATGGAGTAGTTGGAGGGTAATGTCTTCTAAACAAATAGTTTACTTCTTGTAGAAGCTGCAGCTTTCCACATAGTGTCATTCAATGTAGACCACGTCAAAATGTGGCTATTTTCGTGTGAAGAACAGTACTATTTGACAAAAGAATGCTATCAGCACATGGAAATCTATTTCTGAATTTGCCTGGGTAAAGTACACGGTGTTGAATAAGTGCCAGTCATGCTAAAAGCCAACAGTGAGTTCCAATCTCTGCTCTTAATCATACCATTTCAGAATTTACTCACTGTGGAATGTTAGAGTTAATCCAGAATTAGCGAGTTTAAATTCAGCATTATGGAAAGCTTGTAGTGGACCTAGCAGCTAAGTAAGTCTATACACACAATTAGAAGGACAGAACAGGTACTAACAAATACGTATATATAAGATATTCAGTTCACTTAAGTTAATATACACAAAAAAGACTGAGGTTATTTGAAGAAAAACTTTAATAGTCACAAAATACACAAATTATAGACGTACGAAATTAATTGTCCTTTTCCTGAGTATACAAATCCTCCACTACACCTTAGAGCTGTCGACCGTCGGAAGTCTCCACGTAGAGTAAAGCAGATAGGAGCAAAGCTCTTGATGGGGATGTGTCAACCATTGCGAGGCAGAGTTGGTCGGCAGATGTGCTGAGCGAGCAGCCAGAGAGAGAGCAACCGATTTTCTCCTTGCGCGCGGTTCGAGGTTCAAGGTTGAATTCCTTATTTTTCCGCGTACATATAATTTGATATGTTTTTAAGCCGCCACAAGCTTGAATGTCATTCCTTAACTTTACCCATATCACATCTATAAAATTTACGCGTATATTAACTTGCCCCCCAAGCTGAAACATACGATGTCCATCTGATTTTATTATTAATAATATTTGCATAGCACTCTGCAGTAACGCTGAATACGTATTAGCCGCAAAACCGATGCCAACGAAAACCTACCAATCACAATATAGAAAAGTGACCTTCAGTACTCTTCTCCATAAATTGATTTGTGT
>OX235274.1:88526649-88918128 GCA_944472155.2 Trichobilharzia szidati
CACTGTAGGGGTTGTGACGGTCTGCTTCCAGCCAAGTATATCCAGTGTGCCTAAGAACTTATCAAGTTTAGTTGGACCTGTGGGTATTTCCCAGTTGATTTCTGGTAAGTTAAAGTCTCCACATAGGATCTCATGATCGTAGTGGAGGGTGGATAATTGTTCTAGAGTATTAATAAGTTGGGTCTCGTAATTACTAAAGGTGCCAGGTGCTCTGTAGGTGCATCCAATTAATACTATTGCGTTATTTAAGTGTAAGTTAACCCATAAAGTCTCAGGCATGTTAAGTGTACTACTTTCTAGCTGTGATACAGTAAGTGCATTCAGAAAGTACATAAGACAACCCCCTCCCTTACCACCTTCCCTGTCACACCGAAAGTGTGTATAGTTATCTAAGCTTATCTCTTCATCCAGTATGTTCGAGTTACACCAGGATTCAGTGATGACAATTATAGGGGGTTTGTATATTACTGTGAGTGCTCTGAGCATCGGTAGTTTATTTAGAACGGATCTAGCATTTATGAGGGTTAGGTAAAGATGAGATTTGAAATAGCATTTGAAGTACTTAAGTTCGTCAATCAGCCCCGAATGTGGTTCAGCACCCAGTAGTACTGTTTGACATGACGACCCTATGTTGAGAGGAGTTTCAGCATCATGTTCACCTATGTCTATCGAGTTGGTGTGTGCTGTTTTCGGTGAAGAATTGAGCGTTGGAGTACTGGATTTTCTATAGGCTAAGGCAATTTTATTTTTAGTAAAGCTAGAAACGGGGGTAGGGATCTTAATTTGACCTAAACTTGTGCATGTACCAAGTGTGCTTAGTGGATGCGGGTGAGCTAGACTGTTCCTACATTCATGCAAAGGGGGAGCCAGCACTAGTGGTTTAGGAGTGTTAGCATCCCTACCAGCTGTTTTTTCAACGCTGACAGGGACGCAGGGGATAAAACATGATTGGGACCTTGTGAAGACCATGGTCTATTATTCCACCTATTGTTAGGTACTAGTGGTGTCCTTGTAAGGGTTTCGAATGTACTGCTTTGTGGGTTAGTTCCCAGCAGACTTGTACCGTATATCCGATCAAAATTTATTTGAGTGCCATACTGTGAATGCCCTGAGTTGTTGGTGGTCGAGTTCTGACTATTGTCACTTGTACTCTTGAGGGTGGCATTGTTTGGGCGTTGGCTATCAGTGTGGGCCGTGGTGCTATTTCGCGCGTTGTGGGTGCCAGTGCTATTGACCGTGGGGAATGTGGGCTTACTTATACTGCCATTGTTGTTGTTGGCATGATTTGGGGTCATATTCTTCTCTTTTTTACCAATGGACTTATGGCTAGGAGAGGAAAGGGTCAACTTTCGGGGGATTTTGACTTTTTTTCTTGGATTACTTAGTGACATGTCTATATCTACGGTGATAGGTGGTATAGTTTTATTGGCTATTTGATTACAATTTAGCGGCCTTTCGGTTGGTGTCGCTCTCTGAGAAGATAATTCTGTGTGGTTAGAGAGGGGTGGTGCGGTGGATTCTACGGTATCTCTCAAAGGGTTGGGTATAATTGCTGCTTGCAATGTCCTATTGTTTATTCCACAGTTAGACTCAGTGTGATAATTACATACGCGCCTTTCTATGACGGTCTTGTCCACCGCAACCTCTACTAGTTTATAATTTCTGGCTTGCAGTGGGGTGTGTTGGGAGTGGATAAATTTTCTGGCCTCAGCAGGTGTTTCGAACTGAAAACGAATAGGACAACACTTTTCATGTTGACTCTTCTTCAGCCTGTAGCACTTAGTCTTGGAGTTGGGCATTTTCGCCTCACTAAGTAGGATGCGCTGTACCTTTTTTAGTGCCTCATTATCCGGAACGTTGTAGACAATAGCATTTAATTTAGCATCTAGTCGTTTTGTTACTTCTGTAGTAACAAAGTTAATTAGGTTATCCACCTTAGATATCGATTCACTGTCAAGTTTGTTAAGGTCTACAGTTTTCATGAGAATAGTTAAAGGTGTCAGTTCACAGACCTGCAGTCTGATATCACTGATCTGACCTGATAAATTGGAGATTTTGGTATTGGTATCGGAAATTCCAGGATCTACTGACTTAGTGTTTTTTAAGTCCCTTAACTCGGCCTTAAGTTCTCCTATAGACAACTTTAGAAGTTCTATTTCTGAAGATAGTACTGAAACAGAGCTTGAAGGCTGGAGCTTTTCGATAAGCACATAAGGTGTAGGGAGGGTTTCTGTATGAGCAGAGGGTACTGAATTTTTGGGAGTAGTGCTAATACTAGCTGTCAGTATAGTTTTATCCTCAGTTTCAGCTCGACGCTTACGACATACAAGTGAGTTTTGTGGCTCACCATTTGTAGGAAGTATGTTGCTTGATGTAGCAATCAACGACTTAAAATTAATCATCAGTTTTACAGGGGATTGAGTTCGCTGCTTTTTACTTTGGTTAACCATAACTATTTGATATGAGAGTTAATAGTTATAGGTATGGAAGTAGTAGAGGACTTGTGCAAGGATTACAACAAGATAAATTTTATGTAACGAATCACGCAAAAATGTAACGCAAACGTTGGACGTACCGCGTAACTTCTCTGTCAACTGTGTCTGTCGCCAGCATTTTCTAAATCAATAAAGTTAGAGGTTTGACTGCCATTCTATGCTTTTTTCGATAACGATGTGCAGAGTTGCAATTTGATCCGCACATGATTTTTGTTTACTAAATCCAGCTTGTTTAAGCAGGCGGAATTCAGTATCAAGTGCATTATCTACTCCCTCCACGATAACGCAGTTTAGCATTTTGCTTAGCGTGAACAAGAGCGTTATTCCACGTCAGTCGTTGCACAGGCCTAAGTAGCCCTTCCCTGGTAACTCCACAAGTTGGTCATTTTTTCAGTAGGTAAGCTTCTTTCTTTCTTCCCAAACCTTTTGCAATTATGACGTGAGCACACCTGCTGCGTTCTATTGATCCGTTTTCAGTGCTGCGGAGGGGATTCCTTCTGACCGTTCCCAGCCTTCAGTAGCTTGATTGCATCCAAGATCTCTGCTTTCGCTGGAGGACTGGTGTCCACTGATGTGCCTATTACCGGTGGTATTTCTGAACGAATAGTAGGTGTTAGTCAATTCAAGGGTCATTTGAAGTGGTCGACCCATTTTTTCATTTATTTCTTCTCCTTTTTTAATGGGTTGCATTGAACATCTGTAGGTTTCACATGCGTTGATCTCCACCTGAATAGAGACCTAGCCATCTGATTTAATACTCTGAGGTCTTTTTCACCTGCACCAACCCTTCTCTACTTCAGATGCCGCCCAGTGTTTCATAGAATTGTCTTTTGTCTTTCCAAGCACTCTTCTTTACTTCTTTATTCAGTGCAGTGTACACTAAACTCAGCTTCTCCTTCTGTTGTGCATCTTCACATTAAGGCATCTTCTCTTTTACCACTCTCCTCTCTTCCAATAGCTTCCAGGCATCTGTTCAAAGCCATTCCTTGTCATCTCTTCTTTCTTCTTAGAACAGTTGTACACGTTTCCTTGAATCTTACCTTCGGAGAGTTATAGTGTTCTTCTACACAGGTTCCCTCGGTGATGCCACACGGCGTACCAATGTAGTTGAAGAATGAACGATCATTTTTTGGTCGTTTACTCAAAACCAACCTCATATTTTGGTGGGAGTCATCGTTCCATCGTACGCTGTTCGTTAGAAGACGGAGAAATACTATCAGAAGTATTATTGTTATTAATTGTTATGACATTTATTCTTAGACTTTGTGTATAATAACCTTATTGTTGGTCCCATATTGGTGCAAGAATAAAAGATTCTCGAGTCACCAATCTGTGTTCTGTTTTTTCGTGTTCGTTATTGCACATCGTTGCTGAAGGACAGCGTTAAGTCCAGTGTAGTTAGACCTGGACATTGACATGGCGTCTCCGACTTTGCTGTTATATCTGTACTGAAAACATCCATTGTAGTTTTTCCTTCAGTTTTTGTGAGTTCAACTTGAATTGTGGCCCGTCTCCATTTGTTTTCGTGGATTTCAGCTTCACCTTGAAGGTTCTTGGAACTAGATGATGGTCTGAGCCCAGATCTGCCCCTCTTTTCAACTTTGTGCCCTGCAGACTGGCTGCGTCTTCACTTCCTTGAGCAGCATTGCAATGAAATCTATCTGGTTTGCCTGTCAGGCTAAACCCACATTATTTTGTATATATCCTTGCGACTGTACACGCTGTTTCCAATCACCAAATCACTGAAAGCAAAGAAGTCTAAAAAGAGTTCTCCCCTCTCATTCATTTCGCCGATCCAAAGCCCCTCGACCCGTGATGAGTTCTCTTCCTGTATTACTTGCTCTCACTTTGACTTGCGTTCACATTGCCCATAAGGATTCTGATGTCGCCATTTGAGGGCTTATCTATTACTTTTTGCAAGTGCGTAGCATTTGGATAATTGTAACCTTCCTTCTGAGTTGGATCTTGTCACAGTCGTGGATGAAACTGGTTCCCACTACGTTAAGGCCTCGGCTGCCACTGGTGACACAATGACAGCCACTACCTCAGTATGCCCATAGTTCTCGTCTGAGTTTTCTGAGTAGACTATTGACTACATTCCTAAAAATTTCAGCAGTCCACATCTACTCCGCCTGCGCTCATAGATTCACAGAACTTTCATGCAGTATTTTCTCATTTCTTTGGCTACCTATTCAGCCCTCTCAGCTCCGTAAATTGTATGAGCATTCTGCGTCCTCATTCTTACTTACGCTTACGTTAAAAGAGGATACACCGTCCGACTGACTGACTTCCCGAATGTTTTCAGCAGCTTTTTGTGTCGTTCTGCTTCGCTAATCCCAGCGAAGTATAAGTTTAATTTTTACATTTTCGCATCTTTCATATTTTTGTGCAGCGCATTTTGTATATCAGTTTGACTGGATCCCCACAACCAACCCTCCATCTTCTCCTGAGCTTAAAGCTGGCTAGAAAACTAGAGAACCAGTAAACTTGGCAAGGTCCACAAATTTGTAAGTGGTATTCATATTGCTCATACGCAGGAGGCTCAAGTTCAAATTGAAGACAAACGTACGGATACAGTTGCAAGGAAGTTGATCAATAAGATAAGAGGTGGATAACATGATCTGTAAATAATAACGATGTGATGCGTAGGTTGGTTAAATTAAAACAATAACTAATCCTCAGATAATACCATGTAAATTGCCTCTATCTGTATAATGTGATGTTATTTCTATTATTCAATCAAATCGTTTTCCGTGTATGTACCTTGTGTGGTTGAATAACTGTAAATATGGTTACTCTGTGTATACATAATTCATCATATTGGTGATACCCAAATACTTGCGTCTCACATCTACAGGTTAAAGAGAATGAGGGAAGGTGGCGCATACTGATCAGCACATATTGTGGTGGTCACATATGTGAATCGCTCCAATATGTAGGACAGCAACACACATTTTTTGACAGCTCGAGAATTAAACATGAGTTTAGATCTTCAATATAAAAAAATTAACTTGAAAACAGTAATGACCGCATAGATCTATATTATGAAAAATCGCTTTTGCTCCTAACATCTACAAGCCTGCTCAGCTTCTTGTCAAGATGATACCCCATGGGCCCTACACAAATCCGCCAGTCATCTTACAGGTTGAGATATCCTGCAGGTTCTAAACTCGTAAGCCACTTCTCGCCGAAATGTCACTTATATACTTCATGATAATCCTTTTATGTAATTACTATTATGCTCTATTTTATCTTAACTACCTAGGCATTTAATAAGGCTGAAACCCACTCTTTTCATTCGCACTCTTCGCCCGCCTAAAGTCTGGTTGCTCTGATGAAAATAAACATATCAACAACACCCATGCTTGAGAAAAATTATATTTTCATCGAAAATGTCATAGTTTTTCGTGGTAAGACCAATATGGTAGCACTGAACATTGCAAATGTATTATTGATATAAGTATCAAACTTGGGCACCACCGTAGAGTATAACTCCATTATAGGTGAGAATTTATTTTGATAAATCACACACCGCTTTAAGGTGATATTAACTGATGAACTTTCGAGCACAAACTATTGCTCATAATCATATCAAGTCGCTCTCTGCAACTTGACCTCATTTACAAACATGCATAAGCTCAATTATGGTGAATTTACATGTTTAATGATCTCCTTGACTTTAACTTATGGAAAAAATTCGCTAACTAGTGCATTCAACGGGGGACATTAAGAAATATAGGTATATTGTCCTTGAATTAACAAAAACACCCGAGTATTTGTTGGATATATAACAAATACTTGGGAAAAATATAGCTTGAAGTCAATTCCCCAAAGAAGCTTTGCTGTTTCCGACATTGTCCTCTTTATTATCAGTACTAAACTAGGAGGCATGTGCGAACGATTTATCTAATAACGCATCAGTTTCTTTGGTTGATCATGGTGCGCGATGAACACAGCCCATGGGAAGTTTGTACTTATCTCCACGTAAGACGACCCAAAGTGAATCAGGTACCTCGTTCAGTATTTCATCTTCCAACTTACTGAGTACGAATGAGTTATGTACATATATGAGACGTCCCCCACCACGCTTGCAATCTCTATTTGCATGGTGTAATCATCTATACCTGTATGTACATCAAGTACAGAGGATGAGAAGCATGATTCAGTAATCAGAGCTACAGTAGGTTTGGCGATAAATAATAATGCCCTTAGTTCAGATACCTTATTGATTAAGGAACGCGCATTAATTAGCAATATCGTGAATAAGTCACGGGATACTACAAACTGGCTTAAAATATCACCATAACCTAACTCTGTTTGTGCGTCAACAACGCAAGAGTTTATGAATGATACGGGGGTTGGACTGGGTGTCTGTGCATCGGGGTTAGAGTGCAGTGAGGTGGTCCTAGGTGCCATGGGTCGTACCAGTGATTCGGGACACGTGGAAAATTTACCACTTGTTCCTGGATATAAGGATAGTAGATGTTGGGCCTGGGTTGACGGTTAAAAAGCATAGCATCAAATGGTCTACCCATCCACGTGCTATCCATCATACCGGTACACACATTCGTGTTGGTTTTATAACTTAAAGGAAATTGAAAGGGAAGGTGCTTTGGTTGTAAGACTTTGGGGGTTTTGGGGCCTGACTTTCTATAAGGTGGAGCATACTGAAAACCACCAGATATACTTGTGTTTCGAGAGGAACTTTTCGTAAGAGGTGACGGTTTTTTGACAGTCTTACTCTCAGCAAGCTTATTGAATACAAAGTATTCTTCCCCATCATTAGTCTCAATCCTGCGAAATTTGTTCATCGTGGTGAAGTTACTACGTTTGGGTAAGAATTTCTTGGAACGGCTTGCAACAGTTCTATCTAATTTAACATCTTTTGGTGAGACGTTATTTACAGGGGTAATGGTATCTAAATCAGTCCCTAGTTCCATTGCCATGCGTGGTTGTTGTGTGGTCTGCTGAATGCTAATGTCAGCATTAGGTGACTGTTGCTGTGCACGATCGTTTTTGGGTAATTCTAAGCTAGAGGAGGTGACCAGGTTATTACTCCGCATCATTCTGCGATGACACGGTGTTTTATCTTGAGCTATGGTTATAGACTTATAACTACTGTTCAGTCTTAGGTGATCCTGGCATTTAGTAAACTTACTAGAATCAAGGGAATTACTGAACTTAAAAATAATGGGACAGTTAGCCTGGTTAGACTTTTTACGAAGTCTTTTGCATTCACATGGAACACTGGCCATGCCGCAACAAATCAGGATTTTGTGTTTAACAGTCTTCAGAGGAAGAGAATCTGGGACATTGTAAACTATAGCCTGGTGAGAAGAGGTTATACGCTTCATCACCTCCGCAGCCAAGCAGTCAATCATATTTTCAGCCTTATTTAGGGTGTCTGGAGACATTTTAGGATGCTTTCTTAACAGACAGGCTATTGGGTCTAAATCCGAAAGCTTGCTTTGAGTTACATCCAGCAAAGACTTAACCTGGCCAATATCAGAACTACTCTCCGTGATATTTGACAATGGCAGTGACATTCTATCAAACTGACCTAATTTTTTCTGAAGTTCATTTACTTGCCTTTGGATATCTTTCACAAGGAGGTCTAATTTACAGATCTCAGAGTTCTCTAACAGAACATCTTTCATCTGTATCACAGGAGTGAGAATTGCACTCAAGCCATTTTGTGAGCTAGTAGTTAATGCTGTATTACAGGGTGGTAATGCAGTTATAACCGAGGTTGAGGCACTATCTAAAACAACTGTGTTTCTACGAACACGTTTTTTTGAAATTTGGACCATAATTACAGGGATTATATGACTATAAGCAGTAAATAAATATCAGAGCAAACACGTGCAAAAATGTCACCAATTTCGAACGTACCGCCAGAAGAGTCTGACTGAATGTTAAGTTCTGTGAGTAGGTAACTCCCAGGTCTTTTATGGAATTGAGGCGATCCATAAAGTCAGATGAGTAACTGCCGCCAAAGGAGTGACCATTCTTCACACTACTAAGTAATAAGTACAATATCGGACTTTCACACATTGTCTGTCTTTTCTGACTGTAAATTAGAGTGGATTTTGACGGTTGACTGCAATTCGCACTAGCGCATGTGTATAGTCTCTGTTTAGTTACTTAGAAAAATAAGGGGATTTACAGAAGGGTTGTCCCGTTTCAAGCATTACGTCGCAAGATTCCATCTTCCAATCCACTTGTGGGCATTTGTACCTATTCAGGCTATCATTTTAAAAACACACCACAGTGTTCGGGCGAGAAAACCATGCGTTTCTAAAGGTAAAAGCTTCCTGTTTACCCTCTTAGTTCGATTCTGTATTTGCCAATTTAGGTTGAAAGGTGAAGTAAACTATTAAAACAATAATTGAAATACCCAGGAGTTTCTTACATAAGAAGTAAATGGCACAGGATATAACCAATCATGAACAGTCTGAGGAAGTTTCCGCGAAGTATCCCTGGTAAATTGTCACGTAAGGGAACAGGGCCTAAATGCAATAAAAATATTCAACATTGCGTAGCCTTACCAAATACAGAGGTTCTAAACCTACTTTTAGGAATGCGCTTTTGACTTTGGTGATGACTGTGCTTTCATAGGTTTAAGCGAATTGACGTGCTTTGTCTAGCCTCAGCCATATACACAGCACCTAGGCCTACTAAGTGCATGTAATCTAAGGAGGGACTGTAAAGCATAACCATGGGTAATCTCTCGAATAACAGTGAGTAACAGTGGTAATTATGGAAGTCCTTAACGCTGAAGCTGTCAGTTTATGTACCCCTGAACAACAAAACACCAACCATACTACATTCTGCGTCTGCGAATTGCTGTAAAAGTGACGTCAGACCTTTCAGGCCTGTCTTGGGTGACATTGTGAAGACGGAAGCATGAATCTCTGCCACCGATAATAAGACAGAATGGATATAGATATTCCCTCTCAGTGACCATGGTCATTAAAAACCTGCTGAATTCAGCTTTGTGAAAATCTTTTATTGACCAAAGAGGAAAGTATCATTAACAAACTTTCTCAAAATTATGCCAAATGTCAGCCAAACTTGTTGCATACGCTTGCAAAGCAGTGACTACACATCACAACTTAGCCACAGGATAAGGCTATCAAAAAGTGCAAACTTACGCCAAAACCGCAGGATAGGAATGAGCATAATCTGCGAAAAAGTGCGATAATACATTCAACAATTGGAGAACACGGTAACTTAGAAATTGGTGACATCTTTGCACCTGTCTCCTTTGATATTCATTTACTGCCTATCGTCATATAATCCTTGAAATTATGGTCCAAATCCCTAAAAGCGTGTTCGTAGAAACACAATTGTTTAGGTTATAACTGCATTACCACCCTGTAATACAGTATCAACTACTAGCTAACAAAATGGCTGGAGTGCAGTTCTCACTCCTGTGATACAGGGGAAAGATGTTCTATTAGAGAACTCTGAGTTCTGTACATTAAACCGCCTTGTGACAGATATCCAGAAGCAAGTAAGTAAACTTCAGGAAAAATTAGGTCAGTTTGATAGCATGTTACTGCCAATCTCAAATACCACGGAAAGCCGTTCTGATATTGGGAAGGTTAAGTCTTTACTGGATGTAACTCAAAACAAGCTTGCAGATTTAGACCCGATAGCCTGTCTGTTAAAAAGCTTCCTAAAATGTCTCCAGACAACCCAAATAAGGCTGAAAATCTAATTGACTACCTGGCTGCGGAGGTGATGAAGCGTATAGCCTCTTCTCATCAGGCAATAGTTTACAGCATCCCAGATTCAGTGCCTCTGAAGACTATAAAACACAAAATCCTGAATTGTTGCGGCGTGGCTAGTGTTCCATGTGAATGCAAAAGACTTCGCAAAAAGTCGACCCAGGCTAATTGTCCCATCATTTTTAAGTTCAGTAATTCCCTTGATTCTAGTAAGTTTACTAAATGTCAGGATCACCTAAGACTTAACAGCAGTTATAAGTCTATAACCATAGCTCAGGATAAAACACCGTGTCAGCGCAGAATAATCCTCTGGCTTAAATCTACCAAAAGCAACAGTCACCTAGTATTGACAGTAGCATTCAACGAACTACACAACAACCACGCCCGCCAATGGAACTATGAACTGATTTAGATACCAGTGCCCCTGTAAATAAAGCCTCACCGAAAGATGTTAAAATAGCTATAACTGCTGCAAGTTGTTCTAAGAAATTCTCACCCAAACGTAGTAACTTCACCACGATGAACAAATTTCGCAGGATTGAGACTAATGATGGGGAAGAATACTTTGTATTCAATAAGCCTGCTGAGAGTAAGAATGTCAAAAAACCGTCACTTGATACGAAAAGTTCCTCTCGAAACACAAGTATATTTGGTGGTTTTCAGCATACTCCACCTTAAAGAAACTCAGGCTCCAAAACCCCCAAAGTCTTGCAACCGAAGCACCTTCCCCTACAATACCCTTCAAGTTATAAAACCAACACGAAGATGTGTACAGGTATGACGAATAGCAGATTGATGGGTAGACCTTTTGATGCTATGCTTTTTAATCGACAACCCAGGCCCAACCACTACTACCCTTATATCGAGGAACACACGGTGAATTTTCTAGGTGTCCCGAATCACTGGTACGACCCATGGCACCTAGGACCACCTCATTGCACCCTAACCCCAATGTATGGACACCCAGTCCGACTCCCTTATCATTCATAAACTCTTGCGTTGCTGACGCACAAACAAAAATAGGTTATGGTGATATTTTAAGCCAGTTTGTAGTATCCCGTGACTTATTCACGATATTGCTAATTAATGCACGTTCCTTAATCAATAAGATATCTGAACTAAGGACATTATTATTTATCGCCAAGCCTACTGTAGCTCTGATTACTGAATCATGCTTCTCATCCTCTGTACTTGATGTACATACAGGTATAGATGATTACACCGTGCAAATAGAGATTGCAAGCGTGGTGGGGGACGTCTCATATATGTACATAACTCATTCGTACTCAGTAAGGTGGAAGATGAAATACTGAACGAGGTACCTGATTCACTTTGGGTCGTCTTACGTGGAGATAAATACAAACTTCTCATAGGCTGTGTTCATCGCGCACCATGATCAACCAAAGAAACTGATGCGTTATTAGATAAATCGTTTGCACACGCCTCCTCGTTTAGTACTGATTATAAAGGGGACAATGTCGGAAACAGCAAAGCTTCTTTGGGGAATTGACTTCAAGCTATATTTTTCCCAAGTATTTGTTATATATCCAACAAATACTCGGGTGTTTTTGTTAATTCAAGGACAATATTCCTATATTTCTTAATGTCCCCCGTTGAATGCACTAGTTAGCGAATTTTTTCCATAAGTTAAAGTCAAGGAGATCATTAAACATGTAAATTCACCATAATTGAGTTTATACATGTTTGTAAATGAGGTTAAGTTGCAGAGAGCGACTTGATATGATTATGAGCAATAGTTTGTGCTCGAAAGTTCATCAGTTAATATCACTTTAAAGCGGTGTGTGATTTATCAAAATAAAATCTTATCTATAATGGAGTTATACTCTACGGTGGTGCCCAAGTTTGATACTTATATCAATAATACATTTGCAATGTTCAGTGCTACCATATTGGTCTTACCACGAAAAACTATAACATTTTCGATGAAAATATAATTTTTCTCAAGCATGGGTGTTGTTGGTATGTTTATTTTCATCAGAGCAACCAGACTTTAGGCGGGCGAAGAGTGCGAATGAAAAGAGTGGGTTTCAGCCTTATTAAATGCCTAGGTAGTTAAGATAAAATAGAGCATAATAGTAATTACATAAAAGGATTATCATGAAGTATATAAGTGACATTTCGGCGAGAAGTGGCTTACGAGTTTAGAACCTGCAGGATATCTCAACCTGTAAGATGACCGGCGGATTTGTGTAGGGCCCATGGGGTATCATCTTGACAAGAAGCTGAGCAGGCTTGTAGATGTTAGGAGCAAAAGCGATTTTTCATAATATAGATCTATGCGGTCATTACTGTTTTCAAGTTAATTTTTTTATATTGAATATCTAAACTCATGTTTAATTCTCGAGCTGTCAAAAAATGTGTGTTGCTGTCCTACATATTGGAGCGATCCACATATGTGACCACCACAATATGTTCTGATCAGTATGCGCCACCTTCCCTCATTCTCTTTAACCTGTAGATGTGAGACGCAAGTATTTCGGTATCACCAATATGATGAATTATGTATACACAGAGTAACCATATTTACAGTTATTCAACCACACAAGGTACATACACGGAAAACGATTTGATTGAATAATAGAAATAACATCACATTATACAGATAGAGGCAATTTACATGGTATTATCTGAGGATTAGTTATTGTTTTAATTTAACCAACCTACGCATCACATCGTTATTATTTACAGATCATGTTATCCACCTCTTATCTTATTGATCAACTTCCTTGCAACTGTATCCGTACGTTTGTCTTCAATTTGAACTTGAGCCTCCTGCGTATGAGCAATATGAATACCATTTACAAATTTGTGGACCTTGCCAAGTTTACTGGTTCTCTAGTTTTCTAGCCAGCCTTAAGCTCAGGAGAAGATGGAGGGTTGGTTGTGGGGATCCAGTCAAACTGATATACAAAATGCACTGCACAAAAATATGAAAAATGCGAAAATGTAAAAATTAAACTTATATTTCGCTGGGATTAGCGAAGCAGAACGACACAAAAAGCTGCTGAAAACATTCGGGAAGTCAGTCAGCCGGACGGTGTATCCTCTTTTAACGTAAGCGTGAATAAGAATGAGGACGCAGAATGCTCATACAATTTACGGAGCTGAGAGGGCTGAATAGGTAGCCAAAGAAATGAGAAAATACTGCATGAAAGTTCTGTGAATCTATGAGCGCAGGCGGAGTAGATGTGGACTGCTGAAATTTTTAGGAATGTAGTCAATCGTCTACTCCGAAAACTCAGACGAGAACTATGGGCATACTGAGGTAGTGGCTGTCATTGTGTCACCAGTGGCAGCCGAGGCCTTAACGTAGTGGGAACCAGTTTCATCCACGACTGTGACAAGATCCAACTCAGAAGGAAGGTTACAATTATCCAAATGCTACGCACTTGCAAACAGTAATAGATAAGACCCCAAATGGCGACATCAGAATCCTTATGGGCAATGTGAACGCAAGCCAAAGTGAGAGCAAGTAATACAGGAAGAGAACTCATCACGGGTCGAGGGGCTTTGGATCGGCGAAATGAATGAGAAGGGAGAACTCTTTTTAGACTTCTTTGCTTTCAGTGATTTGGTGATCGGAAACAGCGTGTACAGTCACAAGGATATATACAAAATAATGTGGGTTTAGCCTGACAGGCAAACCAGATAGATTTCATCGCAATGCTGCTCAAGGAAGTGGAGACGCAGCCAGTCTGCAGGGCACAAAGTTGAAAAGAGGGGCAGATCTGGGCTCAGACCATCATCTAGTTCCAAGAACCTTCAAGGTGAAGCTGAAATCCACGAAAACAAATGGAGACGGGCCACAATTCAAGTTCAACTCACAAAAACTGAAGGAAAAACTACAATGGATGTTTTCAGTACAGATATCACAGCAAAGTCGGAGACGCCATGTCAATGTCCAGGTCTAACTACACTGGACTTAACGCTGTCCTTCAGCAACGATGTGCAATAACGAACGCGAAAAAACAGAACACAGATTGGTGACTCGAGAATCTTTTATTCTTGCACCAATATGGAACCAACAATAAGGTTATTATACACAAAGTCTAAGAATAAATGTCATAACAATTAATAACAATAATACTTCTGATAGTATTTCTCCGTCTTCTAACGAACAGCGTACGATGGAACGATGACTCCCGCCAAAATATGAGGTTGGTTTTGAGTAAACGACCAACAAATGATCGTTCATTCTTCAACTACATTGGCACGCCGTGTGGCATCACCGAGGGAACCTGTGTAGAAGAACACTGTAACTCTCCGAAGGTAAGATTCAAGGAAACGTGTACAACTGTTCTAAGAAGAAAGAAGAGATGACAAGGAATGGCTTTCAACAGATGCCTGGAAGCTATTGGAAGAGAGGAGAGTGGTAAAAGAGAAGATGCCTTAATGTGAAGATGCACAACAGAAGGAGAAGCTGAGTTTAGTGTACACTGCACTGAATAAAGAAGTAAAGAAGAGTGCTTGGAAAGACAAAAGACAATTCTATGAAACACTGGGCGGCATCTGAAGCAGAGAAGGGTTGGTGCAGGTGAAAAAGACCTCAGAGTATTAAATCAGATGACCAGGTCTCTATTCAGGTGGAGATCAACGCATGTGAAACCTACAGATGTTCAATGCAACCCAGTAAAAAAGGAGAAGAAATAAATGAAAAAATGGGTCGACCACTTCAAATGACTCTTGGATTGACTAACACCTACTATTCGTTCAGAAATACCACCGGTAATAGGCACAGCAGTGGACACCAGTCCTCCAGCGAAAGCAGAGATCTTGAATGCAATCAAGCTACTGAAGGCTGGGAAGGGTCAGAAGGAATCCCCCCCGCAGCACTGAAAACGGATCAATAGACTGCAGCAGGTGTGCTCACGTCATAATTGCAAAAGGTTTGGGAAGAAAGAAAGACGCTTACCTACTGAAAAAATGGCCAACTTGTGAAGTTACCAGGGAAGGGCTACTTAGGCCTGTGCAAGAACTGACGTGGAATAACGCTCTTGTTCACGCTAAGTAAAATGCTAAACTGCGTCATCGTGGAGGGAGTAGATAATGCACTGGATGCTGAATTCCGCCTGCTTAAACAAGCTGGATTTAGGAAACAAAAATCATGTGCGGATCAAATTGCAACTCTGCGCATCGTTATCGAAAAAAGCATAGAATGGCAGTCAAACCTCTAACTTTATTGATTTAGAAAATGCTGGCGACAGACACAGTTGACAGAGAAGTTATCTGAAAAATACGTCAACACCATGGAGTTCCCAAAATGTTAATCGACCTCATTCAACAGTTATACGATAATGCTACGTGTCAGGTAATCCGAAACGGAAGACTCAGTGAAGCTTTTAAAGTGAATACAGAAGTAAGATGATATTCTTAACTGTGGTGGACTAGATTATGCGTCAGACTGTACTGAGGGAGAAGATAGGATTACGCCCGACCAATAGGAAGACTCTATAAGATCTGGATTTCGCGCATGAATCATTCATGTTTTAAGCCACGCAAACTCGAAAACGTGGGGGCGAAAGCCAGCAAACTGGCAGAAGAGGCCGGCAGCGAAGATAGGACTGCAGGTAAACACACAGAAGACGGAAGTGATGAATATAACCGCGCACAAACCAACAACCACAACAACCAGTCACCATCAACAAGAGAGATTTGACAGAGGTTACTTCCTTCACTTATCTTGGAAGCACGGTTCCAAACACAGGCACCCAGAACGGACGAAGATGTCAAAGACAACCAGTCATAATCGGAAAGGCAAGATACACCTTCATCAACCTGAAACCAGTTTGAAAATCTTCTGCAACGATTTAGCATAAATAACAAGATTTGGATATTCAGCACAAATATGAAGTCACTTCTTCTCCATACGGGTCAAAAACTTGCTCTGCATGTCACGAAAAGGATTTTCAACAAGTTGCAGACGTTTATCAACAGCTGTCACCTTCGGTTCATACTGAAGATCAAATGGCCAGAAAGGATCAGGAACAAGACTCTCCGGCCGGGAACAAACCAACCGTGAACCTACCGCTCAACAAATATGTGAAAGAAGATGGAGATGGACTGAACTGCTGCTGCTGCTGGATTCAACATAGAACTTGGCACCGAAGTGCAGCAGTTCGAGTTGCCACGTTCCAAATAGCACACAAAGGTAGGCAGGAAAATGAGAGAAGAGAATCAATAGAATTTAGATAAGTATAATAGTGAAACAGAATGAGTAATGGTAGAAAGGAATATGAAGGTTAAAGAGACTGAATACATCTGCGTAAGCCATTGACAACGATTTTGAGCCATGTCACCTATTGTCTCCAGCCATTGATTCTTAGAGTCTCGAGGGCCCCAACCCGGAAGTCTGCATCTCCCTACCTGACTCAGTTTAACTGTCAGGGATTTCATGGATTGATGAGGCCATGTTTTTGTTTGGCCACCACTTACTCTTTTCCAACCTGCACCTATATCAGCTAGTAATGCCCGTCCGTCGGGGGAGACGATGGTTAGGCATGCGCAGCACGTGACGTAGCCATCTGAATCTATGTAACTTTATAGCCTCGTCGATTGATTTTCCCTCTTTGCCCAACACTACGCCTAACGTCAACATTAGTTACCTTATTATACCACCTAACGCGAGAAAGAGATCGTAAACATCTGTGGTCAAAAACAGACAATCTCTTCATGTCTTCCGCTCTCAATGGCCACGTCTCACCGCCATAGAGGACGGAGCGAACTGCTGAGCAGTATACACGTCCCTTGGTTGACAGCCGGATGTCACGCCTACGCCAGAGACGGTGTAAGTTAGCGAAAGCAGCCCGAGCTTTCTGGATCCGTGCTTTGATTTCGCCACCAATCAATCCGTTGGTGCTGATACAACTTCCCAAATAGGTGAAGTGGTCAACATGTTCTATCACTTCACTCCCTATCACTAAGCTAGGAGTTGACGTAGTCCGGTCCTGTAGCAGCATCTTACATTTTACAGGGGCGAATCGCATGCCAAACATACGAAGATTGCTGCTCAAGGTGTTCAGAAGACTCTGCATTTTGTCAGCGTCCTCCCCTAACAGGACTATGTCGTCTGCGTATTCTAAGTCCATAAGACTATTCCCTGGTAACAAGTCGATTCCTAAGTCGTTAAGTTCAGTTAAGGATACTTCCATTAGCATATCTATGATGAAGTTAAACAGAAAAGGGGAAAGTGGACATCCTTGACGGACACCACTAGTTGTTATCAATTTAGATGACAATTCCCCATAAGCCCTTACATGGCTACGTGAGTTTGAGTAGAGTGCCTTGATTAGTGCAATGTACTTTCTTGGCACTCCCTTCATAGTCAAACATTGGCATAGAACCTCTCGATCCACGGAGTCGAAGGCCGCCTTCAAGTCAAGAAATATGGCAATTGCTGGACGCCTAAAAGTGTGCCTATGTTCTAGGATCTGTCGGAGAGTGAAGATATGATCTATGCACCCTCTACCTGGCCTAAAGCCCGCTTGATTTTCCCTCGTTTGTTCCTCCCGAGTTCGGCTTAGTCTGTTCATGATTACTGAGCCTAGGATTTTAGAGACTATGTTCGTCAGACTGATTCCTCTATGATTATCACATGAGGACTTGTCTCCCTTCTTGAATACTGGTATAATAAGTGACTTACCCCAGTCTGGTGGAACCGTCTCTGATTCCTAGACGTCACCTAGTACCTTAGTTAAACTATATACTAGTATGTCACCCCCATATTTAAACACCTCCGGAATAATTCCGTCGGGTCCTGCCGCTTTGCCTCGTTTCAAATTACAGATAGCTTTGGTGACCTCACTTACAGACGGCGGGCCAGTGTCTATGTCCCATTCGGGTGTGTGCTGGTTGGCGGGGAGACTCAGTGTGGCTGTAGGCAAGTTAAACTGTTCCTCGAAGTGTTCTTTCCAGCGTTCGAGGCCTCTATCCTGAGAGCTTATTAAGGAGCCATTTTTCTCACAAATAGTCTCACTTATGATTTGCCTTCTCCCACCCGTTTCCCTGATGAGTCTAAAGAGTTGCCTAGTGTTGCCTATCGTCGATGCTTTTTCCATCGGCGATGGACTGAACACACGCCAAAGAGACAGTCGAATGAAATAGCCTGCAGTGCAGACCCTCGAGTGGAACTCGAACGAGAAACGGAGACTGGGGCGCCCGAAGGCTCCATAGAGATCTTGCGGGAGAGAGATGGGAGGCTGTGAATAGTCGAGGGCCCGGCCGAAATAGGACAAAGTGGAGACGCTTTATTGAGGTCCTGCGTTTCACATGACGTTAATTGATAAATTTGGAGTCACCCGGCAAATGACATCATGTAACATTTGCAAGTTTGTTAAAACTCTTCTGTATATGAACTAAAAACATTTTAGTCTGTATGCAGCTGATGAAATAAACTACAGTGCCATCTAATTCCTGAAATTTAAGTGACTAATAGATTCTTAAGACAAACTATAAATAATGACGGTGAAGTGTGAATACAAGTCTGAACCTTTAAAGTGGCTCAGTGTGGGCTAATATGATATAATTTTAACCCATTTTGTGCGAAAGTTAGTTTCACGAATTGTTTTGAATATGTATGGAGGCTACATAAGAAGTTTAGCACTGACACTCGTGACATGGATTGGGACCTTGTAAAGACCATGGTCTATTATTCCACCTATTGTTAGGTACTAGTGGTGTCCTTGTAAGGGTTTCGTATGTACTGCTTTGTGGGTTAGTTCCCAGCAGACTTGTACCGTATATCCGATCAAAATTTATTTGCGTGCCATACTGTGAATGCCCTGAGTTGTTGGTGGTCGAGTTCTGACTATTGTCACCTGTACTCTTGAGGGTGGCATTGTTTTGGCGTTGGTTATCAGTGTGGGCCATGGTGCTATTTCGCACGTTGTGGGTGCCAATACTATTGACCGTGGGGAATGCGGGCTTACTTATACTGCCATTGTTGTTGTTGGCATGATTTGGGGTCATATTCTTCTCTTTTTTACCAATGGACTTATGGCTAGGAGAGGACAGGGTCAACTTTCGGGGGATTTTGACTTTTTTCTTGGATTATTTAGTGACATGTCTAAATCTACGGTGCTAGGTGGTGTAGTTTTATTGGCTATTTGATTACAATTTAGCGGCCTTTTGGTTGGTGTCGCTCTCTGAGAAGATAATTCTGTGTGGTTAGAGAGGGGTGGTGCGGTGGATTCTACGGTGTCTCTCAAAGGGTTGGGTATAATTGCTGCTTGCAATGTCCTATTGTTTATTCCACAATTAGACTCAGTGTGATAATTATATACGCGCCTTTCTATGACGGTCTTGTCCACCGCAACCTTTATTAGTTTTTAATTTCTGGCTTGCGATAGGGTGTGTTGGGAGTGGGTAAATTTTCTGGCCCCAGCCGGTGTTTCGAACTGAAAACGAATAGGACAACACTTGTCATGTTGACTCTTCTTCAGCCTGTAGCACTTAGTCTTGGAGTTGGGCATTTTCGCCTCACTAAGTAGGATGCGCTGTACCTTTTTTAGTGCCTCATTGTCCGGAACGTTGTAGACAATAGCATTTAGTTTAGCATCGAGTCGTTTTGTTACTTCTGTAGTAACAAAGTTAATGAGGTTATCCACCTTAGATACCGATTCCGTGTCAAGTTTGTTAAGGTCTACAGTTCTCATGAGGATAGTTAAAGGTGTCAGTTCACAGACCTGTGATCTGATACCGCTGATCTGATCAGATAATTTGGATATTTTGGTATTGGTATCAGAAATTCCTGGATTTACTGACTTGTTTTTTATTTCCCTTAACTCGGCCTTAAGTTCTCCTATAGACAACTTTAGGAGTTCTATTTCAGAAGATAGTTCTGAAACAGAGCTTGAAGGCTGGAGCTTTTCGATAAGTACGTAAGGTGAAGGGAGGGTTTCTGTATGAGCAGAGGGTACTGAATTTTTGGGAGTAGTGCTAATACTAGCTGTCAGTGCAGTTTTATCCTCAGTTTCAGCTCGACGCTTACGACATAGAAGTGAGTTATGTGGCTCACTATAACCGTTTGTAGGGAGTGTGTTGCTTGATGTAGCAAACAAGGACGAAAAATTAGTCATCAGATTTACTGGGGATTGAGTTCGTTGCTTTTTACTTTGATTAACCACAACTATTTGATATAAGAGTTAATGGTTATAGGTATGGAGGAAGTAGAGTACTTGTGCAAGGATTACAACAAGATAAATTTTATGTGACGAATCACGCAAAAATGTAACGCAAACGTTGGACGTACCGCGTGTGTATGGAGGCTACATAAGAAGTTTAGCACTGACACTCGTGACATACCTGTCTGAATAAGTGTGCAGGAAGAGACAGTGAAATTACTACACAAGCGATAGAATGATTAACTGATGAGCTTTAGGAACCTGAAATTAAGTGTTGATCTAATAATGATTCGAGTGATTAATAAGAGCTACTTAGTTTATGATGTGAAACTGACAACTGGAAGGAAGAAAATAAATTGTATTCCAGATAGATCTTTGTTGAGTTTACTTCCCACCCTTTTCAATTACTGGGCGAATACGATGTTGGCTAGTACCATTCCATAAGGAACGCTGACTAAGTTAAACCTTGGACAACGAAGAGACGGGAACGCACCAATCTGCTCGGAAAGAACCATGGGGCCGAATAGTGAATTTTGTCCTTTGAATCGACACTAACCCAATGTTTTTCCTACCTGACCCAAAACTAAGCTGGAGTGCTTATTAATATCATCATATTTTGTGCAACGATTGGTTTCATAAATTTAACACAAGATACCTGGTTTCTCTGTCTTGCCTTGACTATGCGTCCAAAGGTCATTGGTGTATTCGCCTTTTTTATTCGGAGCGCATGCCGATAAAAATTGCGATAAGTCTAAAGCAGCATATTTTCCAGAAATTTATTGGACGTCCTTTTGTTTTGTAGTGGCAAATTTCGCATCAAAAATTGTCGCAAGGTCACGGTGTGAGGTCAATCGTCCCGAGATGAAGTTTTTTATGCAAATGTTATCATACTTATTCCATGTGGTCTTCTCCTACATTCGCCCTTTATTTAAGTTCATTGTTCGGCAAATCACAGGAAAATGTGAAATTAGCCGTATAGTGGCCAACTACCCTAAAGGAGCATCGAGAACACTTGGAATAGGTTCGCTTATCTTATATGCTAATCTACAGTATACCTCCAGAAAACTCCCTCAGGAGTTCGAAAAATAATTGTGTCAGAAAAGGACTCTTCTTGGATAAAAGTACCGACGCTGAAACTTACGTGAAGCTTGTTATAAAGGTTAAAGGGATAAACCTTAACCAGCAGCCCAAGTATGGTAACATACTGAAACTTACAACAGTTTTCCAATCGACTATGCTTACTGTATAAATCAAATTAATTCTTATCGTGAATTAACAAGTAAACTCGAGGTCTTAAGATCTACTGAGTTCAAGTGGGAAGATAAATACCACGCTGAACTGCTTTCAAGGGTATATTTTTAAGTGGTTAACTTGTAACACTTTAGTTGTGGAATTTCTTGTGTCCCAGCGACCATGAATTATCCCACAATGATAAACAGTGGACACTTCTTGGATTTCAAACAGAGAATCCTGGCACTGATTTTCGCGGGATGGGTCTGCTTTCTCTGGAAAATCTTGTGTAAGTCGTATCCTTTTATACCATGAATCCATGTTGGAATGATTGGGGTACATGATACTTTTTCTCTTCTGTCTTTACTTATTACTTTGTACTGGCCATGATGTTACAGAATTATTTTATTTGTGAAATTAGTCTCTAATTTTGTGCTATGAAATCCTTTCATAACGTATCACTTGGAATACTATTTGACAAATGAACAGTTCTAAGTCATCTATTATCTAAATCAAATGCTTGATTTATAATTAGTTACTAAGGGGTCATGCTTAACGTGAGGGTTTTTGGATAAGCTCAGTTGATGATGCACCAACATCATCGTTCGACATTGGTAACAGTCTATAACGGAGTTCATCTAGTTGCAAGGCATTTTTCATAGATATGTTTTTAAACTTACTGCAGACCACTCTTGTGAACTTTATATATATATCGGATTAGTTATGTAACTTCAGTAAACAAGGAATATTCTTTGGGATAATCCCTTCCTTGGGTTCTGCAATTATACATTCATGTTTGGGGAATATTGACGTTGTGTGTCCACTAGACCAAGACTGTCTATAAGAATCAGTTAATCTGATAATAATCTGATAACTTCCTTTAAAAATAGAATCGTTTACATCTCAGTACTCGTAGAATTTATTTCAGGGTTAATTAGTATATGATAGCATGTTTGATGTGACACTTAGCTTCCATAATAAAGTATTCTGGGGCTCTTACTCAGAATAAATATATACTGTAAGAAGTATTTTAGTTAGAAAAGTTTCAAAACGGATTGATTCATTCAGAACACTGATTCTACGCTAGCTAAGCTGAGCATCTACAGATGCGACCCACTCGCTTAAGCACAGCCAGCATCAAATAGGTCTTGGATTCAAATTCTGCCACCTACCCTAGCCTGCGCAACTGACCATCATAATCAACCCCTAATCAATAAATATGATTCATGCCTTGTTACGTTAAAGATCTGATCCATGTAGCAGAGTTTAAATAAGTCTGAGCATAAATAAAGACAAAATGTTCCTTAGTAAAATAGAGAGTAGAAAATTACTTGAAAATCTATGTTGTATAAATTGAAGGGAAATTTTAATGAATCTTTTAACTATTATGGGAATCTAGACATTTGTAAAAAATTATATTTGTAAAGTCTCAGCGATATTGAAATGAGTAATTCCAACGTTTCGTTCGGCAATGTGGTCCGAACTTCTTCAGGGAAATTAATCGAAATTAACATAACATAGGTTTATATATAAAAAGGAACATCACTTGTTTTTGAAAATTTGTCCAATCATGAGTCATTCAAAAAGTATCAACAAGTAAAATAAACAAAATTTTATGAGCTGTGATCAAAATTTGACCTCATTTCAATCTCGCTGAGACTTTACAAATATAATTTTTTACAAATGTCTACTTCTCACTCGGTGCCCAAATATTTTAGAACTATTCTGTCAAATCTTGACGACAGTTCATTTGTATTATGGGAATCTTTACATTTCTGTCGATTTCTGTTGCTTCATCTGTTTATTTGACGAGTAGTCCCTCCTACACGGTATAATTTTCTTGTTAGAAAAAATCAATACTCCAAGACACCCGAAATCATATCTAACTGCCAATATTTGTTATACGATTATTTGCTGTATTTTCACTTTCCCAAGTTAATCTAACGAGCCAAAGGAAAAAGTAAGTCATTTGGCACTATTTAAGTTTTAGTTGGGTGAATATGCGTGAAATCCCTTCCTCAAATGGATGTTGTGAGAGTCCGTTCATACCTCATTAGTAAGCGAAGAAACAAAAGAAACTTGTTCAGGGAGTGGTAAGAGTAATACTGTCACTGGATGATTCCTAAATGAATTTTTATTATCTCCACAATGTAGCTATAACATTTTTACACCATTAGTTTTAGCTTGGGTTGCTTTCGGTATCAGTGACATAATATTTCTAAAAGTTTGCTTTATATCTGTCACATTATTTTGATAGAAATCTAGGAAAAACATCCTACTTCATCTGAAGATGCTAGTAAATAATCTCCCAACATTATCAGCCCACAGCTTTAATCATTCAATGTTAGATGTTGACCTTCACTATTTAATTCGACTAGTTAGGCTAATGGTACACAGTTAGTCATCCACCTCACTGTGTCACATTCAGTCATTTATGCTCTCCTTCTTTTCAGCTAGGCAGACACTATTGCCCTACATTCTTTATTCCAAAATGCATTCCGTACTCTAGATGATAAAATTATTGTTTTGGTTTGGTTTTCTAACGGTTCTCTGATCATATAGAACAAGTACGTTGGGAACTGGGGTATGCATACTCATATTTTTGTACAATTGTATCTTACTTACCCATTGATACCCTTCGTCTCCCTAAAGTCTTCATTATGTATCCTATCTTTTTACAGTTTGTATTACTTACTAATACTACCACATTTTAGAAACTGGTCAGTATTATTTCCTGTTTTTACGTAACACCAACCGACTCAATTTAAACGTCTGTCATATATTTCATGCAAACTGTTCTGGCTATATTATTGGCTGTCATGCAGCATCGATAACTTTTATGAAATAGTTCTTCCTTCTAATCAGCTAAATAAAAGTGAACCTAATTTCTAGTTTCATTATTATACTCGGTAGTACTATCATTTTGTTACATGTGACGTTCACCTTTTAAAATAGCAAGCAAGTGGTTTACTCATGTGAATATCTTTGCTTTCAATTAGTTCTTACAACCATTCACTTACTAGTTTATTTTATTGGATTAAAACATCTAAACAATTGTTGAACACATTTATGTACTTGTTATGTTAGCCTTTGAAAAAAAAGTTGTTTCAACACTGTTAAGATTAAGTAGGTACACTAGCCTCCTAGCTACAGCCATTTACGGAAACGTTAATGGTTTGTGCGTATATTAATGACTGCAACTTGGGTTCTGATGTCAAGTTATTTCAGTAATATGATAAGTTGTATTAGCGTTGAATGCTCATACGTTTATTAAATATTACTAAACCTCTTTTTACTCCGTAACAAATGTATCTATACATAACTTACATCGACTTCTGCACTGACTTTTATTGATGTTTTATGATGGTTGTGAACTATTCATCCATTTAAATATGACTAAACTCCAATCCACTACTTGCTCTATAATTAAATGCTGCTTATATGTAAAGCTTGTTGAAGCAGTTTTCAGCTTTCTAATGAAATTGTCTCAGTTTTTCGGTGACTTCAGATTTATCAATGGTTCTAGGCGAACTTATGTTATTCCATATTAGTTTGCTTGTCAGATATAGCACACAGTGAAATAGTATAATTTACTGAGTGACGTTTCCAACACAATTAATTGTCTATAATCATATCAGTTATAATCACACAACTTCGGAACTTTCCTTTTGTAGTTTTCTTTATTCCTTCCTATCCGTCTTAGGGGTAGTAGAATTTTCCAGTTGTCCAGGACAGGTGTCAAATCATTCCTATTACACGTATTTTCAGCTGATTCGATAAATAAAGCTTCATTTATCAATTTCTCCCTCCACCCTATTACAGTAGATTTTAAAACTGTTATCCCATCCTATTGTATGGTTGTGTGTAATTGCACGTAGTGAGTGCTACAGCTGAACCCTTCTCTAAATTTCTTATCTTATTAGGGTTAACTAATCTAGATTTTGATAGGTTTTTGTGTTCCGCTAGTCTGACTAACCCTGTTCTACTACTTTGACCTATGCATTTGACCTGACAATCATTAAAGCAGGGTATTAGATAAACTAAATTGTTTTATTTAATTGGCTCCATTGGATCCTTCAACCGACAAAGCTTCCTTCTAATTGAGTTTGTGGGTTTGAATACCACTTTTATTCCTACATTGTTAAGAATTCTCCGTAAGGTTTCCGAGGTTCCTTCTTTGTATGGAAATACTACTGATGATTTATATTCCCTATTGTTCGAGTTTTCATTATCTTGTGCATGTTTGACATGCATGTAGTTATTATTATTATTATCACTACCATTATTATTAACTATTTTTACATTTCCCTGCATACTTCCTGATTAATTTATCAGGGTAATTATTAAGTTTCAAAGCTTCTCTTATATACTTTACTTCCTGCCTTAGATTTTCCTTGGTACTATTGAGATTTTGTGCCCTATTTCTTAAACATTTCACCAATCCTATTTTTACTGTCATAGGGTGGGGTGGTCCAAAATCCAAATATCGGTTTCAATGTGTGGTTTTTCTGTAAACACTAGTGTTTAACTTCCCATCTTCTTTCCTTTTTACTCTACAATCTAACATTTTAAGCTCCCCTTCCTGACTTTTCAATTCATAAGTGAACTGAATTGCCCCTAGCTTCGAGTTGATGTGTTCAAAAAATCTATTTATGTCTTGTGTTCTGTGTACGGTGAGTGTGTCATCTACATACCTCCACCATACTTTGGGGGAAGGGGGCGGGGCTGAACGTTTCAGTCGCTAAGTTTTCCCACCTATCCATGAATATATCACTGACATACCTTTATTCGCTATTATCCTAGACATTTCAGTTTGTTGCTATTTCATTAGTATTATTTTGGTTCACTTCAGTACCTTGTATCTATTTGTATGATTTTCATCTTATTTCTGTCGTTTGTGATAATATCTTAAATATTAACACATGTTCGTAAGGTTGCATTATTCTCTGGTGTAAGTAATTTAAAATATGATTTCTCTTAATAACGGTTTTAAAACCTAGTTTTACTTCGTACTAGTTTGTACAGAATCCCGTGATTTGCATTCAAGTCATGCTGATCAATTCATCTTTGTGGTTTTCATCTATACACTAATCGTATAAGTGTGAATAGTTGCAGGTGACTGGGTCCATCTTCCTTCATCTTGGACCGCCAGTTTCTATATAATGCCTACAATACTGATCATCCGTTCAACAGTTACAGTTTTATCCGTGCTTAGTAAACTAAAACTAACTTGTAATTTAATTTTCTTATAACTGTAGCTTTCTGGCTACTACCTACGAGGCGATGGGTGATGATTGCACTTCTAAAGACTTTTGCACCTTTCAACCAAAAATTGCTTCGAATGTCCTCAGATATATGTGTTGGGAATCACTTCTTTCTGTTCGTCCGATTTTTGTACTTTGTTGTGTGAATGTTAACTGTAACTCCACATGCCAATTTAAATTTATGTACGGAAGCAGAAAAAGGGGATTATACCAGCATATATATATATATACATGAACGTGTCCTACCAGAAAAATTTGCCAAATCAATGTTTTCTTGTATTATTAATTTTTTTAACACAATCCAATCCTTATTACTCTTTTCCCGCTGCTTATATTTTCACCTTTGCAGGTACTTTGCAGAAACGCATACAAAGTTAGCTAGAAGTATTTCTTCAGCATCAAATCATCCTAAAAAATGGTAATTATGAGAAATACACCACAATTCATGTATAATTCATGCATTGTTTGTAATCTAACTAAATAGGTATCCATTTGCTGTGGTTGGTATCAATCTTACAAAGCTGTTATATAGTTTCATGCTGAGAGGTTATCTTAAAAATCAATTCTACAATACATCGTCATCAGTGAGTATGCAGGATTTCAATGAGTTCTACTGTAAGTTCCTTCATCTTTTTAAAAATTACCTATATTTATATATGTTGTATGGGTTTCGATAAATTACTTCTCATCGTTATCTCTGAACATATCTTTTAGCTATCAGACTAAGAGTTACATTTATCGCCTGACGGTTTATAATACTACCCAGTTGTGAAGATTGACCTAGGTAGTAGGGTAGGACTCTTAAATCCCACATCCATTGGCTGGAAACTTAGTGTTGTAGTCACTCGTCATAGATTGTAATTTATCATAATAAGATTAATCACTTCACTATCTGTCTACTTTTTCTGACTGGATTTCATGGTGTCTTTTGTTCTCAATATCTTGTTTTACAAATAGCTGTAGCTGTAGCAGTTTGGCGTAGGATTAGATACAACTTATATTGACTATCACATCAAATAATTCACTGTCTTTCATAACTGTTAGAGTTAAAATAGCGACATTCTCTCACATCCAGTCTTCCCTCTTTTCTGGACTTACTGTTTGGCGACGTTTTTTTTTAAAGTGCATCAACCGGAAATCGAACCTGGACCACCTGCGGAGTAGATGGGCCTTCTGTCTTCGGATCACCAAATCACTCACAATAATCGGCATAACCTTTTTGTTGTTGTGACTGTTAGTTGTTATTTGATTATTCTTTTTTTCAACTCATTATATATACCAAACATAACTATACGGATATAGGAAAGTCAGTTTTGTTTTTTTTCTTAGCGAAGAAACCATTTCCCAACGATTTCATTTTCAATCTGTACACTTGTATTTCAATTACATAAAAAGCTATTCACATTATAACTGTTCAATGGTAGAATGGTCTTCAGCCACACAAGTTGATGCGGAGTCTGTTCCACCCCTTCCGACACACTTTTAAACGTCTTCTAGTTTACTAGCCAGTAGTAGTAGTAGCAGAGTCTTCTGAACACCTTGAGCTGCGCAGCAATCTACGAATGTTTGGCATGCGATTCGCTCCCGCCAAATGTAAGATGATGTTACAGGACTGGACTACACTGACTCCTAGTTTAGAAATAGGGAGTGAAGTGGTAGAGCACGTTGACCACTTCACTTATTTGGGAAGTACCATCAGCCCCAACGGGTTGATCACTGACGAAATGTCAGCACGGATACAGAGGGCTAGTTTCGCATATGCCAGTTTACGCCGTCTCTGGCTTAGTAGACGCGATATCCGGCTATTGACCAAAGGGCGAGTGTACTGCTCAGCAGTCCGCTCCGTTCCTTTATGGCTGTGAGACATGGCCATTGAGAGTGGAAGACATGAAAAGATTAGCTGTCTCCGATCATAGGTGTCTGCGTTCTATCTCCCGTGTGAAGTGGTATAATAAGGTAGGCGGGAGGGGAAATCAATCGACGACGCTATGAAGTTACACCGATTGAGATGGTTAGGACATGTGTTACGTATGCCTAGTCATCGCCTTCCTCGACAATGGGCAATGTTAGCTGATATAGGGCCAGGCTGGAAAAGAGCTAGCGGCGGTCAAACCAAAACATGGCCTCACCAGTCAATGAAATCCACAACAGTTAGTCTAAGCCACGTAGGAAGGTGTAGACTTCCTAGCCCCCCTTGGGGTCCTCCGGACGGTAAAAACCAATGGCGCAGATGCATCCACTCCTTGTGACTTATGATTTCAAATGAAACTATATCGTTCTTCGTTATTACTATTCCTTTGTCTCACACCTCTGTTTACTGTTTCTATTATGCATTTCTTCTACTTTCTTCTCTTGCTTTGTGTGCTACATGGAGTGTGGCGACTTGAACTGCCGCACATCGGTGCAAAGTTCTATGTCGAAAACAGACAGACAGTAGTAAGTCCGGAAACGAGTGGAGTTTTGGATGCGTGAAGCTAGCCGCCATTTTCCCCTCCTGTAGTAGTCAGTATTAAGAACACTACCACTACTACTGCAACTTCATACCCTGAAGCTTAAAAAGCCCAATATCTCACTCAGAATACAAAGAATGAAAAACTTAAAACTGCTCAATCAATATATCGATAGGATTAGAGTAGTGTTAAGACGCCTTATTTAAGTGGGGGTGGGGTGGGGTGGTAGAGTTGAAGTAGTTGAATTATACAGAATTGTATTCAATAATTGAATCATGATTAAGTAGGTTTAAAGTGAGTCACAGGATGTCACAAAAAAAAACAATCTCCAAATTATGATGATTATGCTAATTTAAGTGATGAAGTGGAATGAAATGAATCAAAAAGAACATTGACTACTGCAATCAGGGGTAAGGAGAAAGGAATTGAACAATTAAACGTTTTGGAATACATAGTTTAAGTTTTTTTTTTTTTGTGTTCATGGATGAT
The DNA here is from genome assembly GCA_944472155.2 of Trichobilharzia szidati. Classification (NCBI taxonomy): domain Eukaryota; kingdom Metazoa; phylum Platyhelminthes; class Trematoda; order Strigeidida; family Schistosomatidae; genus Trichobilharzia; species Trichobilharzia szidati. Next base: position 88,556,450 of record OX235274.1, read on the forward strand.
AGCTAATGTTTCAGTTATGCATAGTTGATGAAAATGCAAACTTTTAGGAAAATTAAAACAATTAGTCCCTCTGATAAATTTGAATAAGGCATTTAGAAGACAAATTTCGCGAGACGATGGCATCATTTCGTAGTTTCTTTACAATCGCTTTACAACTAACATGGTTAACAATAATAAAATAACAGGCATGACAATTACTCAGCTATATAAAAAAAAAGTACATACTAATGACCAATCATATTTAAATAGGTCAAGTAGTCAGTTCATGGTAGGCGAAGGTTGAAGTCTACTGTTTTTTCTACACATAATTTAGGATGTATGTAATTAATCCAAAGTGCTTCCATCACCTTTAGTAACCAACCTTGAATTAGAGTTATGTGATGAAATAATTGTGAAACAGTCATTAATATTAATTTAGTGACCTGACATAAATAAGTGCTTTGCAATGGATGATGCTGGGTTTCTATTCAGATTAATTGCACTAGGATTTTCTATATGCTTTAATAACCACTTTGGAACATGTTCTTTTCGACGACATTGGAACATTCTATTGGTTCTACTAATATAATATATATACTATATATATGTCACCGCAACTCCAGGTGAACTTGTAGATACAGTTTGAAGTAGAGTCCATAGAATTTCGTCCTTTAGTCGTAGGTACACAGGGATTGAAAATGTTCAGCATCTGAGAAAAAGAGATGCGGCATAGAATGTGCATTTGATGGCTGACCGAAGTCTTTGAGCTGTCTGTCAACTGCATAATCTGGTCCCCCTTGAATGGTAGGTTAATAAAGATAGCTTTCTTTGGTGTACAGAAGCTGTCTTTTCAAGATGTGGTCTATCCTTACTGTGACAATTGATAAAGTTGTTTTTATAACCTATATATATATATCACTAACTTGAATGATAGAATTCAGTCTGCACCGATATCGAGGACTACACAAATAACATTAGTTACTACCTAGTGTCGAAAACAAAGTATCCATTACAGTCCTACAGGAGATCGATCGCGAGCCCGAATAGCTCAGTGGTAACGTCTTTGACTACAACGTTTGCTGACCTCGGTTAAAATCTCAGGAGGGACATGAATTCCTTCAAGACTGCAGATATATACGCCTTGTTTGACTGGTCAGAGTGCTAACAAGCACGAAACCTAGGTCCATGGCTTCTTGTTGATTGCCTTGGCCAACCTAAAGAATAGCGACCACAGAGTGCGAACGCGCCAATAACCTTGAAGGCATACTATTCTTTGGATTACAGAACCTGCTGTGTATTTCACGTCGAGAAGCCATTTATTTATGAGGAAAAATACACTTAATAATATTTTTACCCTGACGTATCTGAATAATACTTCCCAGTTACAATGAAGGGGATCAGTTTTCAATTTTCATAGCTATCAAAACAGCTGCATCTACATGAACGACGAAACCCTCTGTTCCCATATATTATATACAAGAGAAGTAAGGACAATAATAAAACACCCGAATCCTAATCCTGACCACAACCCCTAACCATAACATGCTATCAACCCATTGTCCAAACAGTACTTAGTAAACGAGATCAGGAGGGAATCGCACCTCAATTCGTGTACAACGTTCATACTGGTGCTGTAGTAACCGCTGATTCTGAAATCCAGCGAATGACATGTGTTCAAGGCCATCGGGATGTTCGCACTCCGTGGTCGTTATTCTTTATGTTGACCATTGCCTTCAGCCATTTATTTAATAACTTCACTGCCTTTATGAATATACATTTAACTAGTTTACTAATCATATGCCTTCTGTTTCCACTTTATAAAATAAAACAGGTTACACTTTTTATTCTTTTCATGAATTTTGGATGAAAACATCACGTGATATCATGTTATTCAATGAATATCGAAATGATTTTGAGAATAAATTGAAAGAACGCCTGCTGAATGTAAACTGTAGACTATGCCTACCAGAAGGTAAGTAAACAAATGACTGGCGGTATCGTTGTATCTCTATCTATCCATCTATCTAACTGCTGAAATGTGTACACAACATTCATAATTGTCCTATAACAGAATGTATCTGATCTTATTTTGTTGATGTTCCACTCAATGATTGTTAGTTTTGATTGATCGATTTAAAGTTCCATTGGCTTATTTATACATGTATTCTTTCTTATGCATTCAATGGTTGGTTACATCAATGTGTGATTATTGTCGTCTCCATCTTTGCCTCTGCGTTCCTCAGGGGGGGATCTCAGCTTATTTAATATTCCTTTGTTCCCTATTTTTTCTCTCTCTCATCAATATCTTTTATTATTTCAGTAAGCATAATAACTAACTACTTACTCTGTAGTGCATGCATATAACGATAAGTTTTTTTTTGAATTGACAAAAGCAAATTCAACGTCTTTCATATAATATTCTTCTTATCTATTCGTGATATTTTCTTTTGTTATGTAATAAGCTTAAATTTTATGTTTTTTTTAAAAAAAAATTCTATCCTGTATATGTGTGTATACATGTACGATAAGTAAACTATGTATTTAATCAATTAATTATTAAAAACAGAAAGTTTGAGCGAAGAAATATTTACTTTTTAATTAGATCCTCATCTCTGGCATTCCGCGCCAGCGAACCGACAACGGTGACCGTCTCCTACAGTTCTGTTCAGATAATCATTTGTTTCTTGTAAGCACTAACTTCAAACACAAGGAGAGACACTGTTTAACCTGGCGACCCCCATCATCAAACCAACGCTGGACACAAATAGACCACATAGCAATAAGCTATCGTTGGCGTGGGTCGGTAGGAGATTGTCGCTCCTTCTGGAACACGTGTGTAGATACCGATCACGCACTGGTCCGCGCTCGTGTGTGCTTACGACTGAACGGACGTAAGAAACAGCTAGCGGTAAACCCATCACGTCCCCAGTTCGATCAGGAAACTAAGTCCCTATTTGAGGAAGAACTAGCTAAACACATATCTGAGTTCGACAGCTGCGCTCACCCTGAAGAAGCCTGGAAGAATATTCAGTCAGCCATAGATACAGCTGTAAAAGCTGTGAATAAGGTAAATCCAAAGGTGAGTAAAAACCATTGGATTTCGACTGCCTCATCCGAACTGATAGATGCTAGAAGACTTATTCCGGCGAGCTCCGAATTCAATGAGGAGCGAAAGCTGCACAAAAGGAAACTTACGAAAAGTCTCCGCAAGGACCGTGAACAGTGGTGGTTGACAAAGGCGAAAGAGATGGAAAAAGCATCGTCGATAGGCAACACTAGGCAACTCTTTAGACTCATCAGGGAAACGGGTGGGAGAAGGCAAATCATAAGTGAGACTATTTCTGAGAAAAATGGCTCCTTAATTAGCTCTGGCATGAATTGGTAAAACATTAGCGTAAACGGTAGTTTTGAATTTGTTGGAAAATAAGAAATCTTAATGTGAGGGACAAGTTTATGTGATATCTTTTGATGTATCCTCCTTGTTCACCAATGTACCGTTTAATGGAGACAGTGGATTTTATATGTGAGGAGATTACTACACGAAACATAGACATCGGTATTTCTGTATCCACCTTGAAGGAACTTATTTTAAGATGTACAATGAATGTTCATTTCTTATTCAATAAGGAATATTACAGACAAATTGATGGTGTAGCTATGGGTTCCCCATTAGGTCCAATCCTAGCTGATTTTTTCCTCGCTAAGTTAGAGAATGGACCACTGAAAGGAGTAATTAATGACTTGGATTTCTACTGTCGATATATGGATGATACATTTGTGGTTATGAAAGACGAGAATGATGCAATGAACATCCTTGACAAGTTTAATGATGCACATTCAGCAATAAACTTTACCATAGAGAAAGAAAGTAATGACAGTATCTCATTCCTAGACGTCTTCATGGCAAGGAAAGAAGATGGCACACTAAGAAGGAGTGTGTATAGGAAACCTACAACAACAGGTCAGTACACTCATTTTTTGAGTTTTGTACCTTTGAAATATAAACGTAACCTGGTAAAGTGTCTGGTTCATAGAGCTAGGTTAATCTGTTCAGACGACTGCCTCAATGAGGAGCTTAAGATTATTAGAGAATTACTTAGAAAAAATGGTTATCCAGATAAATTCATTGAGAAAAATATGAATTCAGCACCTAGGAGAGTCAGTATGGCAACAGTTCCGAAAAAACCAATGTTCATAAAACTGCAGTTCCTCGGTGACAACATCAGCGAAATAATAACACAGCGCCTGAAGAATGCAGTTAAAAGAGCTTATTATGCAGCAGAGGTACGTTGTCTCTTCACAACCACCCCTATTCTACGTTCGAGAAATAAGGATAAACTACCTAAATTTGCCTCTTCTATGTGTATCTACCAGTTTGACTGCAGCTGCGGAGCCAGCTACATTGGGCGTACAATTAGGCAGGTTCATCATCGTATTTCCGAACATCATCCAACATGGTTAAGCAAGGGACAAACAAGATCTATTCGTAGCTCTATTTTAGCACACCTTGTAGATAGTGAGCATAAGGTTGATGTTAATACTGCATTTAAAATTATTTATCGCATTCCTACTAATCTTAATTTTGCTCTACGAGTTCGTCTTCTACATACAGCTGAAGCAATAGGAATCCACCTGAAGAAGCCAAACCTGTGTGTTCAGAAGAAATTTGTACAGCCACTTTCCTTACCTTGGCCATCGTTACATGAATGTATAAACCGGACTACTTCGCCCCCCTCCCCCTAAACCTTTAAAAATTATAATTGTCCAAATTATTTTATTTTTTCTGACCACTTCATCTTTAATTACGTGTTATCCTTGTAAAATTAATTTATTCTAACCATTTCTACCTTTTAAATGTGTATTGATTTTCTTCGTTAATTATCAACCCATTGACATTTTGACACTGACTAATTATTGTTAACAAACATATCAGTGCCACTTGATTGGTAAACTGTTGTGTACAATCTCAGCATACATTTTCTTGTGACTGTTGTCAATGTGTAGTTGTATTACTGTAGTGGAGCTGACCTAATCATTTGAACACTAAACCCCTAAACTGGACTGATACTTGCTGAGCTATTGATCAACATCAACGTCAATGGTTCAGCGGTAGTATACTCGTCAAGAACTACTAAGGTGGTCGGTGGTTCGATCCTCCAGCCGACACATACACACACACGCTCCTATACCTTTCTAAGCCAATAGTAGGCCCGGTAAAGAGGGGAGATTGGGTGTGAGGCTAGTGCAACCCCACTCCGGTAAAAATAAAATAACAGAGTCATGCCACCATTCTATCAATTCGTCAATCCAATTTTTAGAGAAAATCAAAAACATTCAAGTAGATGACAATGAAATAATGGGTCTTTGATGTCACAGCATTATATACTGCAATTAGTCGAAAACTAGCAACAGAAACTATGCAACAACTACACTATCATGATGAAAACATAAAAACGCAATGTCCAACTTGGATAGAACTCATAGAATTATACCTTGCAAACATACTTCTAATTCAATACTCAAATATACGAACAGATGGAAGCAAAACCAATGGGATCGCCCATATCAGGATTAATAGCTGAAGCCATCATGCAAAGATTACAATTAATAGCTCTACCTATAATTAAACCAAAAGTCTGGGTACGTTATATTGATGATACATTTGTAATAATTGAAAGGAATTATTTAGAATATACCCATAAATTAAGAGAAAACATATTTGAAGATATCAAATTCACAAGAGAAGGAGAACTAGACGACAACGAAATTCCATTCTTAGATGTCTTAATCGAGAGAACCAACTCTTTAAATTAAGTATAAAAAAATCAACACACAGATCAAATACTCAACTATACTAGTAATAACCCAGATACTCAGAAAATAAACTGTGTGCAGACATTGTTTAGAAGAGTTCAAATACCCTGTAGCACTCCGGTGTTGGAAGAAAGAATAGAGGAAAAATACCTACTAACCATCTTCAAAAAGAATGAATACCCTCACAATTTCGTCAAAAAGTGTTTAAACTCGAGTCACAACACCAACAAAAAACCGTCTTCAAAGACCAAAAGAAAATTCATTCTACCATACATAAAAATATCTCTGAAATAATATGTGGAATATTAAGACCGTCTGAAATAGATATAGGACACAAGTCATCAAATCACTTCATTCGATATTGTACAAACCAAAAGATCCATCAGAAAAAGAAGATAAAATTAATACCATTTACAAAATAAATTGTATGAACTGCAATAAACATTACATCGGTCAAAGTGGGCGTCCCCTTCGAATCAGAATCCAGGAACACAAATCAGCTGTGAAAAGACATGATATATACTCTTTCATATCAATGCATATAGATAATTATGGACATCACTTTGATTAGGATAATGTCGAGATTGTAGACAGGGGAAACACCAAGAGTGCCAGAGAACTCCTAGAAGCCTGGTACTCAAACGAATATATGCAATTAACAAACATGTTAATATAGACCAAATATACCAACTAATAAAAAGTAGATCATGTGACCAGAAAGTTTAAAATCCAAGTCAATAGAAAATGATCAATACATATGTAAAGATGGTTACCGGGAGACGCAATTCTATCACTCATGGAAAATTTAAATCAGTTCACTTTATGCTAAAAGTTGCGCTGAAGGGGGATGTTGTCCAGAAGGACGACGAAAGCTCAGCCGCAACTAAACCAACCAGCTCAGAGAACACTACTAATTGTAAAATAACTACTGCCGAGACTTCGAGTGTGAAGCTTGAAGTTCTGCATTCCACTTGAAACGCAAAGAAATAAAACACATAAATAAATATCGATCACAATGTTTGTTAGTGTGCCTGAGAGATGATCACTGCTCACCGATAAATTGTATTACTCCCACTGAGCTCGTGTCATACATAAGAAGGCGCATCTATTCATCGATATATTATGAATCCTTTTTCACGTGTAGTTAATAAATTGTCATTTATATATATAAAACTCTGAATTAAGTAATTTAAAATATAGAATATTTAACAGATAAAAAAATTATCAACAAAAGATAATTTGAAAGGTCATTTAAGTGGTAGGCAATAAGCATTTGTATTGTGGTTTTTATCGCTACTGACATAGATTTGTAAGTAGTATATTGTGTGCGATGTCTTGTGCAAGAATCTTGAATAGCAATGCGACAAAATAGGAAGCAAAGAAGAGAAATGAAAATTATTGTGATACAATATAGAAAGCACGAAATAAGGGAAGCTTCTTGTGTTACGTTAGGGGCATATTAGCTGTTGTATGACTCGACTTGGTATTGCTATAGTGCCTCTATGAAGACACTAAGGTGCGAATTCCATCCTGAAGTACTATTTGGGTAATATGCTAGTAGCTTATTAGGATTACGGTTAGATTTGGGGTTGGGATTAGAGTTAGAGTGTTTTATTTCTATTAGCTACACTTTTCTAGTAAATAATTGTCTACTCCCTAACTAGAACCCATGCTAATTCAGTGGAGGCCTTCTAGGGAAGACTTAAAAAAACACAGGATAAGTGAGTCACAAAAAGAACTCATCTCCAGTCGCATCGATGATTAGTTATACAGTAACTGGTTTAACCTAATAAAAACTGATACTCCTCATTATAATTGGGAGACATTTGCAAGTCATGCCAGGGAAAAAGTATTCTGTTTAATTGTTTTATCACTATTCTGCATATTTCTCTTGTAAATAAACGTCATTTTTATACAAGAATTGTAGACAATATATGAATATTTAATTGGTAGTTGTTGACCAGCAGTGGAATCCAGGATGCGCATTTCGTCCTGCTTGGGACTCGTCATCTGGATGTACCTGCATTTCCCAGTGAGTGATAATGTTCCCACCGAGGCTCGAACCCAGTGCCCATAGTTTCAAACGCCAAAGCGTTATCCACTAGACCACTTGGGCCACGAGAGCCACTGTCTCTTGTGCAACGGGTCATATTAATTATTTAATTGAATTTTAGATTTTCCCGTCGATTGATTGGACCGAAGTGCTCGGTCTCAGGTTGACATATATGAACATATTACAGAAAATTTCAGCGTTCCAAAATATTTGGTCTTATTACAGAATGCACCACCTGTAAAGTAATAATCTGAAGTATGTCATGTGCATATGAAGAGAGTGATCCAATCCTGTACATTTCTTTCTTTCAAGAATTGCTCAATGTTTCATTGAAAACTAATTAAATATGTGCGCCAGTTCATGTAGTAATCATTTGATATAATTGCATGATTAAAACAATCAGAAATATTGAAGAGTTTAGGCATTTTGGTGAATGGAAACTATGTGATTTAAGCAGGCCAGCGTATATAGCGTATGATTCATTCCTAGCACTTTTTTTTCTCAAAATTATACTATTCCTAAGAAAAACAAAGAAATAAGGAAATCTAAAATCATCAAAATAAAGAATGAAAAATTTAACTACTTTGATACAATTATAAACAACAAATTATACAGTTAAATTGTTTCATTTGAGCAAAGCAAGAACCACAGTTTTAGCAGAATAAAGTGGTACCATCTTTTATTTCGTTGCCTTCTCGTCAGCTGCTTACAGGGCAAAGACATTATTAAATATATCTACAAAACAATTTTAACATACTTGCACAGAGTTCATTTTAAACAAAAATCAATCGAGCAAAGAATATTCTTTTCGATAAATTCCTCTTCTGGCTCTACAGTTATATATATGTTTATATACATAGAATATTTTGCGTTCGGGAGTAAAAGACAAACTGCCTAATTTCGCCTCTTCCATGTGTATCTACCAATTTAACTGCTCCTGTGTGAGCCAGTTACATAGGCCGTACAATTAGGCGTGTTTCTCGTCGAATTTCCGAACATCACCCTGCGTGGTTAAGCAAAGGACAAACAAAATCTATTCGCAGCGCTATTCTATCTCATCTTGTGGATACAGAACACAAGATTGACGTTAATCATGCTTTCAGGGTAATTTACCGCATACCTACGAACCTCAATTTTGCCTTAAGAGTTCGACTACTAAACATTGCTGAGGCTGTGGGGATCCATATTAATAAGCCTAATTTATGCATCCAAAAGAAGTTAGTTCAGTCATTATCATTACCTTGGCCATCTAGGTTTGAATGATCATGAATTTTTGTGTGGAATTTTCCTAATTTTAGTTGATATTCTATTCGCTACTATATCTTTATTATTATTATTATTATTATTATTATTATTATATTATTATAGTTTAAGCATCTTTAATGAACTGTAATTGCATTGATCACACTTTACAAATCGATATTATTTAAAAAACACTAATATTGTTATTGACTACTAATTTAAAATATTCTATGTATATAAACATATATACATAATTGTAGAGCCAGAAGAGGAATTTATCGAAAAGAATATTCTTTGCTCGATTATTTTGTGTTTTATAGATGTCTGAATGAATATTTTTGCTTTATTAAAAATCAATTGATCAATATACGCAGACACTAATAATATATACATATATATGTATTATTAAACACTATTCCGAACAATAATAATCATACACAATGGCAACTTTTCAGCATTACGCATTCAGATGAAAAATATCCAGTTACCAGGGCAATGAAAGACTAATAACCGCTTCTTTCTGGACGCATAAATCAGGTTTCATGCACTTGATGGAAATGGCTTTAGCAAACTTGAGGAGAATTGAGCTCTTTTGCGTATTGTTTCAGTAGCCGAAATCTTATTTAACCTACTGATGATAAGGCAGAATGAGAAGTTCACTTTATTTCAGGTTGTCAAACATCAAAATAGTAAACATCAAGGAAAGAACGGTGGTCCAGTGATACTACAAACGACAATCATAGTTTAGGGAGAAGTGAAGTGAATACAGGAGTAAGATAAGACTGCCTGCTTATTATCACTGATGATATTCTTAATTGTGGTGGACTAGATTATGCGTCAGACTGTGCTGAGTGAGAAGACAGGAATACGTTGCACTGACAAGTTACAAGACTCTAGGAGATTTGGATTTCACAGATGATTTATTTCTAATGTCACACGAACTCGAAGACTTACAGGTGGAAATCAACAAACTGGCAGAAGAGGCAGGCAGCGAAGACAGGACTCCAGGTGAACACACATAAGACGGAGGTGATGAATATACCCACGCACCAACCAACAACAACCAGTCACCACCAACGGAGAGATTTGACAGAGGTTACTTCCTTCACTTATCTAGGAAGTACGGTTTCAACCACAGGCACCCAGAACGGACGAAGATGTCAAAGACAACCAGTCAGAATCGGAAAGGCAAGATACACCTTCATCAACCTGAAACCAGTTTGAAAATCTTCTGCAACAATTTAGCATAAATAACAAGATTTGGATATTCAACACAAATATGAAGTCACTTCTTCTCCTCCATACAGGTCAAAAACTTGCACTGCGTGTCACGAAAAGGATTTTCAACAAGTTGCAGACTTTTATCAACAGCTGTCACCTTCGGTCCATACTGAAGATCAAATGGCTAGAAGTAATCAGCAACAATAAACTCTAGGAAGGTACGAACCAACCAACAGCCTATTGGTCAACAAACATGTAGGATAAAATGCAGATGTATATGGCAAACATTGAGGAGCCCGTCGAAAGACATCGCACACAATGTAGGCCATCTCTTGAGTGGAACCACAATTGGAAGCGATGAGTGGGTCGTCGGTGCTAGGATGATATGGAGGAGATCGTTTGGGAAGGGGGAGATGAGAGATTATAGTCAGTCGTGGACCCAGCTGAAGAGGATGGCAGAAGATAGAACAAAGCGGAGATGTGTTGCTGAAGCCCTATGTTCCACTCGGAACCCAAGGGAATAATTTATAATATGATATAATTTTCTAGTGAAAAGCAGCAAAGATGTTCTAAATTTCACTGACAAAGAAAAGGTAACAGCTATATACCACGATGTAAGATTTTAGGCGTTATGACTGATAAACTTCATTTCTTGAATCTGGAGTTTATCAGTTAACATACACTTTAACATAGCTCACAACGACTTCATGGGTTGATGTAATATTGTGTTCAGTCTACCCATATATCTTTTTTTCTAAATAATTCTACTTCAACTCATATTGATCATCGAATAAGGCAGTAACTCGAAATATATAATAAGTGTGCTTGTCACCTCAATTAATAAGGCTTCATAACTGCGTCAGTCGACTTACTCTCCTTACCTAACACTACATCCAATTCCATTATTATTTACGCTATCAATACAATCCACATTGAATAAATAAACTGGTTTTTGATAATGGTTTTTATATTACCCAAGAGTAAAACTAATGTGAAGAGATATACATCATCTGAATTGCACTAGTGTAAATTTCAACATATCTATGTTCCCTATCTATCAAAGTCATTTTTAAATATGTTTCTGATTATCATCACTGATATTTAATCTGCTACAGAGTAAGATTGTCTCCTGTGAGTTCCACATCCAGTTACATGTGTGTAATCCAATACAAAAGTTGCCTGTTTCCCTAAACATTATCAGTCTAATAATGAGAAACATTCTTAAATTAGTGTGTTTCACAAAACTCAATTATTTAATTGTCTGTGTGTATTTAATAGCTATGATCAATGTCCAATTGTTAAATTCCTTCAAAATACAACATTCCATTGATACTTTGGATTTAACAAACTGGAAATACTTATAAAACATCGATTAAGCTTATACTTTATGGAATTTAACTTGTGCTGCCATATTTTGACTGAATTAGAATACACGTATCTTCTAGTATTTCTTCGCGTTTATAATTGTGACCTAACGTTGCGATTACTCGACATCCGCAACATAATTCAAAAGGCACTTGCGAAGGAATACGATAGTGTATTATTGCAGCAATCAACAATTCAAAAATCGAGCGAGTACAAAAAGTATCAATTGTTAACATGCAAGATTTAGAGTAATAAACAAATCAAAGTACAATTACATAGTGAAAGTATACTGCGATGATGAGTAATAAAACGGGTCACTACAAACTGACTAACAAACTCTCTTTCCTTTTTTCCTCCCATTCCTATTCTCTATTGAACAATTACAATGGATTGTTTTATTCAACCTAATATTTGAATCATAAACAAATCGTTGACCTTGGATCATTTTTCACCTATAGGTCGATTAACTGATCTTTTTGTTGACTGAATAACTAACTGTATGTTTTGCATATGTGACTGATGAAGAGAATATTGAAAATGGTCGATAATGATAAAAATTTGATATACGTTGTTGTTAACGAAACGTAGTAGGTGAAGTTAATAGCTGGAAATCCAGCAAGCGTGGACGCACCGACGATGTTGAAAATAGCTGTTACGCTAAGAATCAACTTTAGGTCGCTATCTCAATCATAACCCTTATCTACCTTATACCAACGCTAATATCTCTTTACTCTAGCGTAACCCAACCCTAATTATAAACTAACGAGACATCTTGTTTAATATTCTTACACTTCTTCCAACATTATTTTTTATGAATATAGTGTAATTTACTTAGTTTCATTGCCTTGCTCTGAGTGAATGTTCTAAGATCATTGGTGCATTCAAGCCTCTGAGGTTTCTGTTCTTAAACTCTGGTGACCTGATTGATTCACTGGGCTACTTGAATTTCTATCCAACACAATGCATCACACTTTCTGTAGTTCACTGTTATTGTTTTAATTATTTATTTATGCCCTTGAGTCGCAAATTGTATTCAAGCATATTTTTAAATGGCTAGCAAACTATCGATGAGCAGATCCTGGAGACGAAGAAAAAATATCATAAGGGATTAGTGTATGCTTCAGATCAAGTGGCATTGTTTCCCCAGATATACTGTCAATGCTGGTGAACATTAAATAGTTCGTTTTGATTGGACACTAGTAACTAGTGTGACGTGTCTAGTCCTTTTTTGGTGCAGACTGAATTCTTTCAGTCAGGTTTGCAATGTGACCACCACCGTTCTAGGTAGCTCGCCATCACGGTGCACATTGACATGAGTTCCTTCAAGGTTGCAGATACGCCTTGCTGACGAGTGCCAACTAGAACGAAACCTAGGTCCAAGGCTTCCTGTCGATTGCCTCCAACTATCTAATATCATCAAATAGTTCGTTTATTTGAACTGGTTTCCATTGGCGGGAGACAAGAACGCTGTCATTGTTTAATCGTGTACTGGTTGGCAGATGATTGGAGCAATACGATCAGAAACTTTGACACTGATTAACCACTGTAAATCTGTTTCGCTATCGTTTGAAGAATAACAAATCGTGTTGGCCAACCGTCTTCTGTTGTTCTGTGTCAGTTACAGGGGATAGTGTTCTACGTATATTCAACTTAGTCTTCTGAAACCAGCGATAGGCCCAGGATCTCTGAGATCTGAATATTTGACATATACTATTGATCAGTATTTTACTTGAATATCCTGGATGAAGAGAAAATACTATGCAATAAATAAGACTGAGAATCCTATACGATGAGTAGGCGTTTTATCTAAAATATTATTGTTCCTTTGAGTTCCGGGTGGAACATCGGGCTTCAACAGCACATCTCCATTCTGTTCTGTTCTCTGTAATCCTCTTCATCCAGCCCCGCTATTGCCTATAGGCTTTCATCTCCTCTTCATACAATCTCTTCCATGTTACCCTCGGAAGCCCAACTTGCCGTTCCCCACTCGGGTTCCACTTGAATAATGGCCTGTCGTGCGATGACACATGACGGTCTTCTCAGCGTGTATCCGATCCATCTCCATTTTCTTCTGCATATTTGTTGAGCAAAAGGTTCTTGGTTGGTTCTTTGCAAGAGTTCCTTCTTGCTAATTCTTTCTGGCCATCTGATCTTCGGAATCCAGTGAAAGATTTTTTTCCAAAATAAAGCGATTATTATTAATATTATTACTATTATTGATCATAGACATCTGGAAGAATAACCATACTGGGATGGTGTTTCTATGTTATTAGGGAATAATGTTAACAGAATAATGTTGTATACCCACTAGAGTGATTGCATTTTGTAAGAACAAAAATGTTTAACAACGGTGTCAAAGTAGTATTAAACTGTTAGTTCTCCATCTAGCTGATCAAATTATACATTGCAACCATTGCAGTTTAATGCTAAAGTTACAATGTAAAATGAAACTGATTTAACAAACATACTAAAGGAAATGTTAAGATCTTGAATAACGCACCAACATTAGGAACTAGACGAATGACATTACTAGTTACTAGTGTCCAACCAAATTATCCTATACAGTCCTAAAAGAGATCAGTGGCCAGCCTGAATAGCTCAGTGGTGACGTCTCTGACAGCAGCACTGTGTGACACAGGTTAGAATCTCAGGAGGGATATGAATTCCATCAAGATTACAGATACGTCTTGCTGACTGGTCAGAGTGCCGACGAGCATGAAACCTATGTCAGGCTGAGCTTCCTGACGACTGCCTCCAACCATCTAATACTTTAACTGATTAGAATGAAATGAAACATCCGAAAATGAATACTATGTCCAAATAATTAAAGGAAGCTAAAATAATAAAATTATAATCAAAATAAAGACATTTTTGTATCGTAAAGTAAAAGACTATCAGCTGAAAAGTCAACGCCTTATAGGTTTAGCCTCAATTGACACTACCATAGAAGAAACTGGATTTCAGAGCAACACATCATGATCTTCTAAAATAGGGAATAAACAAAACACTTCATGTCTACTTCCAATTACTGAAGCTATTGCCAATAAGTGTGGTAAAGCTGAATTAAGTGTTTGGATAAAGACCATTACAAACTTGAAAATAAGTAGTTCAATGAAGGCAGTCTTTTCGACGAATTTATAATCAAGTTGTAAAATCAGACATATATATATTATTTCTTATTAAAATAACAATTTGCATTGGGATAAACTATTTGTGATTACAATCATAGTCAAGCATCTAGCGATAAAATAGGTACTTTATAAAATGTTTCATGGAATGTATAAATCTTCAGAAAGGAGTGTAGAGTTAATATGACTGATGGGCAATTAAAACACTAGGTAACAACGTGAGAAATATGATAACACTGCAGAACACAGTTATATTAAATTAGTTCTCTTGCTTAAGACATCTAAGAATGGTATTTTGTTGTCGTCTATTTCTTCTTCTTTCGTGAATTTAATGTCTTCAAATATGTTGTCGACTAATTTGTGGATGTATTTCAAATCATTTCTTTTGATTATTACAAATACATCATCAACATAACGTACCCAGACTTTTGGTTTAATCATAAGTAGAGCTATTATTTCTAATCTTTGCATGACGACTTCAGCTATTAGTCCTGAAATGGGCGATCCCACTGGTGTTCCTTTCATCTGTTCATATATTTGAGTATTGAATTGGAAGTATGTTGTAATGCATAATTTTATGAGTTCTATGCAAGTTGACATTGTCGTTGCTAGTTTTGGACATTGAAGTATATAATTCTGTGACATCAAAGGACACCATTATTTCATTGTCATCCTCCTGAATATAATGGTGTCCTTTGATGTCACAGCATTATATACTTCAACTGATCCAAAACTAGCAACGGAAACTATGCAACAATTACTCTATAGTGATGAAAACATAAAAACGCAATGTTCAACTTGGATAGAACTCATAAAATTATGCCTTACAACATACTTCCAATTCAATACTCAAATATACGAACAGATGAAAGGAACACCAATGGGATCGCCCATATCAGGATTAATAGCTGAAGTCGTCATGCAAAGATTAGAAATAATAGCTCTACTTATGATTAAACCAAAAATCTGAGTACCTTATGTTGATGATACAATTGTAATAATCAAAAGAAATGATTTAAAATATACCTACGAATTAGTCAACAACATATTTGAAGACATTAAATTGACAAGAGAAGAAGAATTAGACGACAACGAAATTCCATTCTTAGATGTCTTAATCAAGAGAACTGCCACAGCTAAATTTAGAAAAACAAGTATATAGAAAATCAACACACACAGATCAAATACTCAACTATACTAGTAATAACCCAGATACTCAGAAAATAAACTGTGTGCAGACATTGTTTAGAAGAGTTCAAATACCCTGTAGCACTCCGATGTTGGAAAGAATGGAGGAAAAATACCTACTAACCATCTTCAAAAAGAATGAATACCCTCACAATTTCGTCAAAAAGTGTTTAAACTCGAGTCACAACACCAACAAAAAACCGCCTTCAAAGACCAAAAGAAAATTCATTCTACCATACATAAAAATATCTCTGAAATAACATCCAGAATATTAAGACCGTCTGAAATAGATATAGCACACAAGTCGTCAAATCACTTCATTCGATATTGTACAAACCAAAAGATCCATCAGAAAAAGAAGATAAAAATGAATACTATTTACAAAATAAATTGTATGAACTGCAATAAACATTACATCGGTCAAAGTGGGCCTCTCCTACGAATCCAAGATCACAAATTAACTGTAACAAGGCTATATATATATATACTTTCATATCAATGCATGCCATGTATTCAAATGAATTTGGGATTAATAAACTCCCATTACTATAGACCAAATTTACCAGCTAATAAAATGGAAATCATATGATAACAGAGTTCAAATTGTAAGTCAATAAAAATAATCAATAAAGACATAAATTAACAACCAGTCACGACAGTGGTTGCCAGGATATAGAATTATATCATTCGTAGAGAATTCAAATAAGTTCAGTTTATACTAAAACCTGAGCTGAAGATGTTATCTAGAAGGGGGACGATGAAAGCTTCTCGATTAAATCGACCACTTCAGAGAACGCAACTAAGTCAAAATCATCCACATGTGCTACAAATCTTGTTCATTAATTTCGGTTTATTTCTGTTGTTTTTCTACGTTTTCAAGTACCTTTACACTAGTATGATTTTTATCCGAAATTTGTGTTTCTTATCACATATTATTCCCTAATTATAATTTTAATAATTTGAACTAAATAAATGAAGGGTGAGATAAGACTGGAAAAAAGCATCATATTTACATATACGTCGGTGACACAGTGTTTAGGACGCTCGCCGACCATTCACATAGTCTGGCTTCGATCCCCGGTCGACGCTAAATTTGGGCTACCGATATCACATGCTGAAAATTACATAGTTGTACCAAAATACTCTGTGGAATCAAGCTATAACAAAAATAAATAAAAATATCCCTAGTCACATTTTATTTCGGTTAGGTGAGAGGACAGTAAATTGTTCTGATTGGTTGGCAATTGTCACAAGGTTAAACAAGCTGTCCAATGAGGTTATTTCATGTCGAAGACGTAAACTAAATCCAGATCTGAGGAGCAAACGTTTCTACGCCTGCAGCTTGATAATAAATTCGTTCACGAAAAGTCTCTTCGCTGAACAGCATGTTTTCATTTTATACATGTTCTAATGGTAACTTTTTCATAAATTACAAACTTATCACCAACCTGGTAAGCACTGACTTCTTCATCACTCTAACTCTTCAGAGTTTTTATTTCATTCTTGTAAAGCAACTTGATCTTTTATCATCCACCTACTTTCTTATTAATTAATGTTTTTATTTATTAGTCGCGTTCTTGTCATTGAGATCTCCAGGAATTTTTGGATAATATTTCATTGTGCTTACGTAACCACGTTTACTGATGTCCTAATTCACCTTCTAATTTCAAAATATTACTCTCCTTACAATACTAAACATATCTCTATTTTAATTGTAATTTTATTATTATAACTACATACACATAATTTGAACATTCTGAACTTTTAATAATAATATTATTAATAATAATCTACTTTATTCCAAAAACAGTACTTATAATACAGAATGGAATTCTCAACATTTGTCACAATATTGCATCTGATTTACTTAAAATATAAATAAAATTAAAAATTAAAACAAAATTAACCAGAGGAATTTGTCCACGTTTACGATATAAAGTCAAAAATATTCGAAGCACGAATTGAGAATATTAAATATAATGATAATAATAATAATAGTGAGTTTGTTTCAAACAGTATTGTCGATTCAGTTTGGGAATTTTAGCATGTTACAGATTATTGGATCTAATGTTCTGTTGATACAGTATGGTGTGGGGAAAGACAGACAGACAGGCCAATTACTTATAAATAAGTTGTATAACTTGAGCACTTAGTAGACCGTGCCAAAAGAGATAAAAGCCAAAATTTATGGCTGTAACCTACCAACTTCCAAAATCTAAAGTATATAAAACATCAAGGGCTCTCGTTTAAATTTACTGCTGATTTACAACTAACGAGGTAAAAGTTTTCGTATTTCAAAAGGAAAAAAGCTATTGAGGCCGTATTAAGCGGAATAAGAGAGCATAAATATAACACACGGAAGTATAAGGCAGTCATGAGAGTAAAATTATGAATCCAGAAATCGATCAGTTGACAGAAATAAAAGATTATAAAATTGAAACGATAATAAGGATAAAGATTTACTGGTCACATCTGTCAGAAATTCATCACATGTTTCTTTATATGGTCATATACACTTGGTGAGGGATTTTAGACAATGACATGTGAGTTCAGTCTTTCAACATTCTACACCCAGTAATTTACACTACCTACTAATATATCATATTGTAACAACAGAAGACAAGGGCCAGGCAACAGATCGTTTATTTAGGAAATCAACAGATATAGATTTTCATGTACATTATTATAGATTATTGTAAGCAAACAAAGACAGTCTTCTGATTGACGTAAATTACTGTCTACCAATTTGGCTAGCAGTCAGCTCTCACCACAATATTATTTTATTGAAATCCCCCCCCCAACAAAATGGTTGTAGTATCAGGTTGTTTGAAGTTGGTAAGGCTTTCATTTCATTCTGAGAATTTTTATCTTTTTACT
The DNA here is from genome assembly GCA_944472155.2 of Trichobilharzia szidati. Taxonomy (NCBI): domain Eukaryota; kingdom Metazoa; phylum Platyhelminthes; class Trematoda; order Strigeidida; family Schistosomatidae; genus Trichobilharzia; species Trichobilharzia szidati. The sequence continues at coordinate 88,575,317 of OX235274.1, forward strand.
ACATTCATATTAAACAGATACATCAAATATATATTGGTAGTATTTTGGTTCGGTACTTCAAATTATCCAAGCATTTATATGATAACCGTCATAATGGATTTAACAGACTGGAAAAAATTCAACTGGAGAACATTCTGAAATCGAATCCGATGTATAGACAAAAAAAGTCAAAAGAATCAGCCAAAATACTGCATGCAGCCTTACATGTGTTTAATTATAGAGTAGTCAAGAATTCTACCAATCAGAGTTCATATTGTATAAATATTCACCATCTGCTAGTCAAATAAACATCCAATCAAATTTTAGTATTTTTGATAGATATCCACCACTCGGTATATGTTGTGGAGCCAGTTACATTGAGCGTAGATTTAGGCGTGTTTACTGTCATATTTTCAAACATCATTCTGCGTAGTTCAGCAACGGACAGAAAATGTCTATTCTCAGCTCTATTTTAACTCATAGAGATAATGAACACAAAGTAATGTTAACAAAGCTTTTAAAGTAATCTACCGTATTCTGACTAATCTCAATCTTGCCTTACGAGTTTGTCTTCTTAATATGACTGAAGCTGTCGGAATCCACGTTAAAAAAACCTACCTTATGTTCTCAGAAGAGGTTTGTTCATACTCTTTCTCTATTTTGGCCACCATGGTTTTAACAATATTTAATTACAGCATAAATTTTCTCGATCTTATCTGAAATTCAATTAAGCATTACACTTTTTATGCTTATTATCACTTACATATGCTTTTTGAACTATAATTTCTTGGGTCTTTACAGTCCGATATCATTGAAAGAACGTCATTGTTAATATATATAGGATTCACCGACTGACCATTGGATCGTGTCCCAGTGGCTCAATGGTCTACGAGCTTGCGTTGTAACCAGAAGGTCCTGGGTTCGAACTGTGTTGGTGAGTGCGCACTTCTGAAGAGTCCTTAACTAGTGGGACGAAAGGGCTGTCCAGTACTTCCAGTTGGTTTTCCGGTGGTTCCCTATTTGATGTCAGCTCATGATTAAATCCTCCATCCAATCAAACAAAATCCCTACAAAAACCAATACTTGAAAATTCATCTTTTAAATGCATATGCTACTGTACGCATAGTTGTCGTGATGCTTCTGGAATGGTAATAAATTTGTAAACCGTGGTCATTATGGTAGTATGTGATTCCACAATAATTTGTTTATTGGATATATCACACAGTGAAACAGTATTGTTTACTTGGTGACATTGTTTACTGAGGTAAAATGGGGTCAGTTAGATTAGTGGAGCACAAAAACCTAGGAAATTCTAGATTATCTGACTCTAATAAGATATAAAATCCTAAAAAATAGTCCAAGGATAGCATAGCATAGCAACCATAAAATAGGATAGGATAAGATGATAGTCTTAAACTTTAATATAACAGAGTGGGAGCTTTATTTATCCAATCGATTGTGAATATGTGCAATAGGAAGGATTCAGAACCCATTCAGGACCTTTGGGAATTTCTACTACCCCTTCGACAAATGGGAGAAAGAGAAATATAAAACTCAAGTTTCGAAGTCTTAAAGGTACAGCTGATATGATTATAAACAATATATTGTGTTTGAAGTATCATTTTGTTTCATTTTTGTGATAGATCTAATAAACAAATTATTGTGTCTTTTAACAGGTTATCGCCCTGCTGGTATACTCGTTTCATTACCATCTTTTGAATATTCTAACTTACTAGATAGAGCTGAGGATATTTACTAGGAAGTTGTCGAATGTTCATCTTTGTTAAGTAATAGTCGTGTGAATAACTGACGACTATAAGAAGAATAGAAATGTAAAACAGAGGAAGAAATATTTCCTTTAACTGATGCTATTTTAAACTTGTGCAAATATGGTTTCATTTTTAAGAAAAACAAGACAATTACATTATTACCATTCAAAAAATGAAGTATTTTAGGCTGAAATATCACTCATCACGACAACTTCGTACATTTTCTGTGAGACATTTTGATCACTAGTTGTTGGAGCTGAATGAAGTCATCAGTGCATATGTCTATGATGTTCTGAACTCTAGCAAAGATGAAGTGTTTATGTCCTCTGAAATTTGAATAATTCTCAAGGGGATTTCAATCTCTGATGGAGACTATCTTGAAATCAGTCAGCAGTTAATAGACTTCATATGTACTGTCTTTTGACGTATACTACAGTCTCACCTTGAATTTTATTTAGAAATATTATTCAACCCTTTCAATTCAAACTCCATTATAGATAAGATTTTATTTTGATAAATCACACAGTGTTACACAGTAATATTAACTGATGACGTTTCGAGCACAAATTATTGCTCATAATCATATCAAGTTACTCACACAACTTTTTCCTTCATTTATATACATGTGTGGAATTGACTAGATATTTGAATAAAAATCAATATAAGATAAAGTACATTCAGAAATAATAATACGAGTGTTATTGATCAATTACAATCAGATGGGAAATAAGACGAATGTTTCTATAGTCATAATAAATAACTCGTTAGAATGTTATAATGTATGTGAATTGAAATAGAATTTTAAGATTATTTATTATCCTCCTCTGATTTGACTGGTGGTAATAATGTCTTCCATATTTCTGGTATTTGCATTGAGTCATTTCTGTTGCATGTGTTGGGTGTAGACTCAATGAACCAGGATTCAGTAATCAATCTCTCTCTCTCTCCACCTATATACATTACTTCTTAGAATTTTAACCCTCTCCCACCCTATTGTGTGGTTGTGTGTTAATGCATGTAGTGCAATTGCTGAGCTTTTTTCTAAATTACTTATCTTCTCGGGGTCAACCATTCTTACCTTAACCAAATTCTTATGTTCCGACAATCTGATTACCTCCGATTTACTAGTTTGACCTATGTAGTTGACCTCACAGTCATTGCAGGGTATTTTGTAAATTATATTATTTTGTTTAATTGGGTCCACCGGGTCTTTTAGTCTACAGAGCTTGTCTCTGAGTGAGTTTGTAGGTTTGAATGCCACCCTAATTCCTGCTTTATTAAGAATCCTATGTAGGGTCTCAGATGTCCCCTCCTTATATGGTATTACAGTGGATGACTTATATTCTCTCTTATTTATGTTATCATTATTAGTTTCACAATTATTTTTATTTTGCTTTTGGCCTTTTTTGATCTTCCTAATGAATTTTATAGGATAGTTATTTAACACCAACACCTCTTCTATCTATTTTATTTCATCATTTAGGTCTTTTCTTGTGCTACTTAGGGCTACTGCTCGGTTTGTTAAACACTTAATTAAGCCTGCCTTAACAGTTAACGGATGAGATGAATTAAAGTCTAAATATCTATTAGCAGAATGCGTTGGTTTTTCATAAACGCTAGGGTGTATTTTTCATCTTATTTGTGGCTGGTTGGATTTCAGTGATCGGTGTTGCTAACAAAATTATATCGAAATCCCCACAGTGATTTGACCCACATTTTTAGACTTTACCTACTTACTTAATCTCGTATACATAAATTCACAAATCCTGTTTTATCTTTCTTAATTTATCTGATATTCACTTTAATGTTATGTTTGTGCATTCTATCACTTGTTGATGCTTTTGAACTGTAATCCACTGACTTTATTGATTTGTTATTATTTAAGATATCATCGTTGTTAATGACAGTAATTCTTTAATTATTACATACGTATAATTGCATAATCTGATGAAGAAGCTACCGGAAAGAATATTTGTTATTCCATACATACATACCGTGTACTTATAAGAGCAATCAGCATTGACACTGTGATCCATTAATCATGTAAACTTTGATGTCACCCTTGAATTCTAGGTTCATGAAGAGAGTTTTCTTAAGAACAGTTGCGTTTGGCGCGACTTAGTTTTCAAACGTTGACTTAGTTAATGCTCATAATCGAATTCAGATGACAGTGGACGATATCTCTTTCGGATTGATTAAGTTACTTCAGACAGTATGGCAAACATTTTTGTGCTTTAGTGATGATGAGTGTCTCCATCTCTATCTCCTACACGCATGCATAGATGTTTATTATATTTCAAGTACAGATAAGTAAACCCATCTCTAACATTTGGACTAAGTCTTTCTTAGGTTGCGTCAAAACGGTTTCAAGCTAGACATTCGCAAGTTTCAAATAGGAGTAGAATCTCTCAAGATTCCTAGCCACACCATTAGCCACAGAAGTGTGTGCCCACTGACCAGTACGTTTGACGCAATTTTAATCTTTCCAGAGCTGAAAATCACGAAACATCTCGCTCTAAGTGACATGGTAAATAATTATCGGCTTTTCATTCCCAGCTGCTCTGCTTTCGTACGGCCACTGACTTACCCACTTTATGAGGAAACTAAGTGAGTAAGTCTAGGAGCACTCACTAAGAACACTCTCTAGGTTCAAAAAGACCAAAGCACTCCACCCCCACTGACACACATGGTCTTGGAATTGCTGCAGTTATGCAACGAATTGTTGGTAACCAGTGATGACACTTACTTCCGGCTCAATGCAGTTGCAGACCAGTACTTTCGGAAGAGGATTACTGATCATTCACTTTGCTGCAAGTCACTTTCAGCATTCTTTGGAGGGGGGAGTTGCGAATTCATTTTCACAAAACGCAAGCCACTCACATACTTATACATACGTATGTGTAATGCAAAGAAGAAAAGGCATGCAACACTCATAATCCTGCAGTTATAATGGAATAACTTCGAAATGATTACCAAATAGTGCACATCGAATGAGAAGTAAAACTTTTAGTTAAATGCGTATTTTGTTAGTCATCTGATTGCTATGTGAATTGGGTGGGCTTAGTTAGACAGTGATCGCCTTACATGAATAAATTTAGTAATTAATACTGTCCGAAGTTAAACGAAGGAACTACCATCCATAGGCAGTGGTGGAATTGTTTATTAATGTCATTACAAAGAAGTCATTGGAACTAAGAAGACATGGATTCGACCAAATACAACGAAATATTGGCAATCCATCCCAAAATCCCTTAAATTATAGGCAAGTGCAAGAATACATAAACTGCTGCACGACAAAATAAATTTGTGTTGGTTGGGGGATTTCATCATTAGCTGGCATCAGTTAGAGAACAATTGGAAAACCTGGGCGTACCGGACAGCCGTTCGAAACTCGGTGGGTGCGTACTGATGGAGAGTCTCAAACTAGGACGAAACAGCTGTCCAGTACTCCCAGGTTTTCCAATGGTTCTCTAACTGAAGTCAGCTCATGATTAAATTCTCCAACCAATCAAACAGAATCTCTACAAAACTAATACTTGATAAATTTTTTATTGGTAAATAAGCTCCTGTAGCGGTAAATAATTCCCCAAAATTATTAACCACAGCAATCATCACTCAACATTGGATGCTGACCATCACTGTTTAAGTCGACTTGTTTAGCTGAAGGCTTACGGTCAAGCATCCCCGCCATTTGGTGCTCCGTCGTGTCACGTGCGTGCACGATTACTAGCTAGCTAAGCATTCATTCCTACCCGCGATTTGGTCCCAAAATATATATCGTATTTGGACGACAAAATCTGGTCTTTTGCTTTACCATTTGGTACTCGAAGAACGAACACTATAGTGGTTGTTGGTATAAGATCTTGCGTTAGTATAATCCGTACAACTCGCGAACGTTCGATACCTACACTCCCCAAACTGGTGAGCCCAACCACGAACTACATCTTCAATTCACACGCAGATAAACCCGGTGAGTTCGTTCCTTTTTGTGTTTATTCTTGTACTATATTGTTATCGGCATACTTTTCGTCATGAGTGATCCTAGCCCCAAGGTTATTCAGATTCGCTCAGCCGCCAAAACAATCCAGCTAGTACCATTTTGGCCAGATAATGCTGAAACGTGGTTTCAGATTGCTGAGTCTGATTTTTGTGAACATGGCATAACTGATCAACGTTCACAGTTCCTTGCAGTTATTCACGCCCTACCGCGGGAATTCAGCAGGTGCGTAACTCTGCAGATGTCGGTAAGTAACTCGTACGAGTTGCTAAAAGCATCCATCCTCAAGAGAAACGTTCTCACAGATCGACAACGTCTGGATGAGTTATTTCGTAACATCGAGTTAGGAGATCAGTCAGCCGTGAGCATGCTGGCAAGAATGAAAGAGATCATTGGCCAATGTCAGTTCGATGAAGGACTGTTTAGAGAACTATTTATATCCAAACTGCCACAGTCAGTTCAGACTGTACTTGTGACACTTCAGGGTGTTCTCATAGATGATTTAGCTGTCTCTGCAGATAGAATTCTAGAGATAACGAAACGACCAGTTACTGAAGTATACTCTGTTACCGAACAGACTTCGAAGAAGGATTCTGCAATGATAGAGTTAATCAACTCCGTCCAGCAGATGCTTAGGTCAAACAAGCCTAGCAATTCCCATCGTCGTTCTAAATCCCCTCAATGGCAAAGTGCACGTGGACGATCTAAGTCCAACACACGCTCTCTCAAAAATCCTGACTGGTGTTGGTATCACAACACCTATGGCAAGGAAGCGAAATGTTGTCGAAAACCTTGTGATTTCGGCAAAGCCTCCAAGTCAGTGGGGAACTATCCCGCCGGCACGAGTTAGCGGCAACCGTCGCCGGTGGCACTAGCCGCTTACTTTACATCCATGATGTAATTAGCCAGACTAGATATCTAGTCGACACAGGCGCCGAAGTCAGCGTCCTTCCTGCTACAGCAGCAGATCGACAGAAGGATCCTAACCTCAACCTACAGGCTGCAAATGGAAAACCAATTGCAACCTATGGTCGGAAATACGTCTATCTGAACGTAGGTTTACGCAAACCTATTCGGTGGATTTTTCTGATCGCTGACGTCACAATGCCCATCATCGGCACGGACCTACTTAATCATCATGATTTGCTCGTAGACGTCCGCCGTAAACGATTAATTGACAACACTACTAGTTTGTCTATCAAAGGCATAACTTACGTAGGCTCCAGCTTGTCAATCGTTAAGATGAAAGCAATCCTCGATCCAACTTTTCAACCGATTGTTGACAAATATCCGGAACTGAATTGCCCATCTAACGACCTCCCGTGCATAACCAGCAATGTTATGCACCACATCATAACCTCAGGACAGCCCGTGACATCTAAAGCACGACGACTGGCCCCTGACAAACTGAGAATTGCCAGAAACGAATTCGATCATATGCTCACCCTTGGCATCATTCGGCCATTGAATAGTCCATGGGCATCCCCGTTGCATATGGTACCGAAAGGGGATAGCAACGATTGGCGACCCACTGGTGATTACCGGCGAGTGAACGCCAAAACAACTCCTGATTGCTACCCTTTGCCTCACATACACGACTTGACGGCAACGTTATCTGGAGCATCTATATTCTCCAAAATCGACTTGGTTAAAGCATATAACCAAATTCCCATGGCAACGGAAGATATTCCGAAAACGGCTATCATCACGCCTTTCGGACTTTTTGAATTCCTACGTATGCCATTCGGCCTCCGGAATGCGGCACAAACATTCCAACGCTTCATCAACGAAGTATTTCGCGGTCTCGACTTTGTATACGCATACTTAGACGACTGCCTCATTGCCAGTCCAGATAAGGAAACTCACCTTAGACACTTGGACTTGGCATTTGAAAGGTTACGCCAACATGGTGTTACCATCAATATACAGAAGTGTCAGATAGGCGTTGACTCACTCGATTTTCTGGGTCACACTATTGACTGTCAGGGCATTCGCCCACTGGCTACTTCGGTCGATCACTCTAAGAAAACGCGTTCTGGACGTCACGTTAGATTCCCAGAATACCTTCACACCTATTTCACATAACTGAGTGACACATCAATTGTTTTTATGTTGCGTCATTTAACACAAGTAAATGATATTTTTCCTATAACCGTACATAAAATTAAATTAGATGTATATTTTTTTCCCGATATTTTGAACTTAACATTATTTTACTGTATAGTAGATGAATGTCATAATTTTTTTTTTGTTAAAAAAAAAACGCTTATTTGGTACATTTTTCTTGACAAGGTTCTCAGCATTCTTGTTTTCTTTTCCAGGTGCAACGGGCACTGGACAGGAAACAAACGAAGCACGGGATCCAACGAACAACACCGAGAAAGCTATGTACAGACACCCTATTAGCATAGGCAGACAGACCAGCAGGCTCTCAATCAAGCCGCTCGGAAGATTTTTTTCACCCATAAGGGAACCATCGAGATTTTTTTACTTCCGGCTGGTCATGTCTTAGGGTCCTCACAAACCCACTAGGGGGGGAGTGAGCTGTAGCGGTAAATAATTCCCCAAAATTATTAACCACAGCAATCATCACTCAACATTGGATGCTGACCATCACTGTTTAAGTCGACTTGTTTAGCTGAAGGCTTACGGTCAAGCATCCCCGCCATTTGGTGCTCCGTCGTGTCACGTGCGTGCACGATTACTAGCTAGCTAAGCATTCATTCCTACCCGCGATTTGGTCCCAAAATATATATCGTATTTGGACGACAAAATCTGGTCTTTTGCTTTACCATTTGGTACTCGAAGAACGAACACTATAGTGGTTGTTGGTATAAGATCTTGCGTTAGTATAATCCGTACAACTCGCGAACGTCGATACCGTCAATCTCCAAACTCCTAATCGTCCATGTGATCACTTAATTTTTTGATAAACTGGAATATTACTAATACAGAGGTGTTGATAACTTTGTCAAACCGGATTCAAAAACATGATAAAGTGTTGAACATAGGGAAGTGAGTCAAGCAACAGTTAACGTAGAAAACAGTAGTAGTTCTTGATCTCTTCATCTATGAAAACATAAGTACTCATTACATTGTAGAGTGTGGCTGGACTTATCCGGCATGTTGGTTGAAATTTCGCTCGGCAAATTTGTTTTGTCAATAGTTTTTAATAAAATTTTGTTGTATGTTTTCTGGATTGATAGGAATTCTCATTTCCTGGCTAGTCATGTTGGTGTCTGCGTCATTTAATCTGACTGCGACACACTTAGCATATTGGCTGTAATGATTAGTGTTTCATGCTGAATGCGTCAAAACATCTCTACAATGAAGAAGATGGGGTAGTTGGGGGGTAATGTCATCTACACAAATAGTTTATTTCTTGTAGAAGCTGTAGCTTTCGACATAGTGTCAATCAATGAAGACTACGTCAAAATGTGGCTATTTTCGTGTGAAGAACAGTACTATTTTACGAAAGAATGCTATCAGTACATGGGAATCACCTATAAATGCCAACAGAACATAAAACCAATGTGTAAACGAACGGCTATGGAACTGCAATCCAACATAACCGACTAACATGGACGAAAATGACCTTTGAGCGACTCACTCCATCAATGACCTTGAGCATGCGGGATAATTTCAGCCTAGAGTATCAGGGAATATGAACATTGAACGTTGGTTCATTGACCTTGGTAGCCATTGGTGGGCAACTCGAAGGCGCGAATGGTTCGATCGTGTACAAGTTTGAAGAAGACGAAAGATTACGAATATGATTTTACATAAAACATTTGTTTATAGACTTGTAATTATCTTTACTTTAATTGCCAAACAATATAACTTTCAAAATAGTACTGGTGTTTTGGAGTTGAAGTCGAGACAAGTACATAGTAATTATCGGTTCAGAGCATCTTCGTTACAATAGGAACTTAGGGCTAAGTTCCTTGACATAGGGTGTCCCGTGAATTTCTTTCCAGGGTTCACAAGGACATCCCTCAAATGGAGGTTCAGTTAAGACATGGAAAAAACGGCATTATGTTGTAGGGGCTAGGCTAAATATCCACCTTAAACACATTCTCATTTATATACCGAGCTTTCCGAATGAAGTTCGTCTCGATCCTTTTAGGGTTATCTTTACACTGCCCAAGTCCTTGAATGCCTAACAGGGAGTTGATGCTAGAACCTTTCAGGAGTTGAGTCTGCTGACATTCACGGATAGTACAATGTATACTAATTAACGCAAGATCTAATACCCATAACTTCTATAGTATTCGTTCCGCGTAGACCAAAGATAAAGCAAAACACCAAAGTTGATCGTCCAAATTACGAAGTATATTTCAGGACCAAATCGTAGTGCGAGGTTAATTGCTTAACTAGTTAGGGATCGTGCACGAGCAACCTAACGTAACACGACTGCGTGCCAAATAGCGTGGATGCTTGACCGTGAGCCTTCAGGTAAACAAGCCGACTTGAACAGTGAGGGTCAGCATCCGATGTTCAGTGATGAATACTGTGGCTAATAATTGTGGGGAATTACCTACCTCTACTGGCTCTCCTCTTTGTGCAATCTTAGCTGACCGCTTCGTGGAGTAGCGTTAACAACATCCTCGACTTTTGTGGGGATTACCTACCACCGCAACATGATGTCAATGAGGTGGAAGTGATACGTATCAGTGATCTGCAGTGTAAAGTAGTTGAAGGAATCAGATTGAATTTTCATGCGGAAATATTAATATATGATCTACTCAAAAGTGAATCGCGTAGTTGTATTGCTGCCTTCATTACCTAAACTTGATGTTCTCACTGGACATGGTGATGCAGTTCCGCTGCATCAGATAGAAAATAATTCACTGTTTAAGCCGAGAATTGTAGAATTTGCTACAGATTTCTCCTTGCATATGAAAATATTCAGCCAGATGTCTCCCCTTGCTAATAATTATGATATATATCTTCAGGATAAATAAGGTAGAATTCGAAATGTTGATTCGGTATGACTGAAAAATTGAGGTCTGATTTTTCATTTTACTTAAAGTAATCTTGGATGTAACCCGTTGATTCGTAGTTTGTACTTTTGGTAGACAATTCGATGAAAGCATTATTCAGGGTTTGCTTCTCTATGTATCTTTGGTTCTTCAGGTCGCTAACAGATTATTCTTCAGTGTATTCACGTGGTGTGGTTTGGTGTCACAACTGTTATTAAAAGAGCGTTCGCGTTATTGAGTAAACGTAGCTTATTTCCACAACATTTTTCACATTGATGATGTTCTCCACGTGTAAACTATGATAACGAATTTTGTTTAACAATTATTTAAGCTATGGTAATATCTGTGAAACGGCATATTAGTCATATAAATGTCTAATTTTTGTGAATGCACGAATAATATTATTCCACCTTCAGCACTCCTAGGTAATATATTTACCTTGATCTGTTGTGGAAATTTATCTCCTTTCTGAGATGTTTCAAAGTGTCTTGGCACTATAAAAAAGATTGCATTCCGCAAAAATAAAAGGTGATGCAATACTTAATTTGCTGCTATTTCCATTTTTAACGTACGTTAATGTAATGGTAAGCGAGAATAAACAAAATATCAGCCCATAGTACCAACGCCGATTACTTCAAACAATTATGGCTCAACTTGCTTTTGACGTTTAAGTGATGGAATGCAATACAATCGAATTAAAACTGACTTCTTAATAAACAAGCAGTGGGGTTGCACTACTGCAACGAGACCATAGTACTTACATCCCTGTATTTATAATTCGATATATATTCTGACTTAGAAGTCTAGGTTTTTATTATATGCCATTTTGTGGATTTAGTCTGATTCTCTCCTACACTTAAATTTCTTGAAAATTCCCAGAGGTTACACTATATTTTAGCTTGTCGCTACCCTAATGGCCTAATTGACAATAGTGATAATCCTCCCAATGAAGAGCCAATTCTTTTAGCTCCAGAATCTCTTCGTGAGAGCTCAGTCAGCACACAATACCATAAATCGTGGCACCTGTGTTCCCATAGCAACTGAAATTTATTCTGCTGTATCACTCTTATCATACTTGCAGATGAAGGTCCTCGAAATTTCGGAATCACACCAAATTAACTGACGCTGTTAGAACCAGCTAAATATATTTTGCTTTCCAGCAATATTCTTTAGGTGCTCTTTTGTTAGTATTTCCCAACAGTTTTCCCAGTACTAAATGTTGTGGCTTATAACCATGTGATGCAGACCTGTTGCACTTCTCCCAGTGGTATCAAAGCAGCTGAAACTCTCATTAATGAACATACTAGAAAACACAGTGTTGTGATTAAAACACTTCAAGTTGCCCAAGAAGATTTCGGCAGAGGAAGATATTGTGAATGGGACCCAATGCTAGTATGCAAGCACTTAACGTCAAGCTGACATGTAGATGTTACAGCTGACAGTTTTCATTATGACATTATTGTCCACTGAGTACGCCAGGTGGGGCTTGGAGGTCCGTTGTTCTGGTGGTCTGAAGATTATAATAATAATAATTTATATTTCGTATAAACGGGTAAGTTTACAAGAAATGCATGCCATTTTTACAGGCACGATCAGTAATGTTATAAATTACAATCCTGAAGTATCATGAATTATTACTTTTTCAAAAGTTTGAATTGTTCAATTATTGTACAAGCAATCAGAACAGGTTCTTATAAATGTTAAATTGTAAACCATTTACTAAGTTCACCATCAAAGTTGAGCGACAACCCAAACTTCTTTCCGTTTCCTGCTGATCGTCATGGTCAACCAGTGAACAGCGCATATCTGGGTGAGTGCTATGCCGCCACGTGATTGAACGCTATTTCAGGAAGAAGCGAAAATTCTGCGCAGCTGCAAAATGGTATAAAATGCGAATATGAATAATACATTATTGGAAGTATATTTACAAGATAAATAGTTAAGTAGCAGGCGATAGTTGATCCAACTTTTCAGCCGGTTGTTGACAAGTACCTGGAACTTAATCGCCCCTGAAACCACCCAGAATGCATAACCAATAATGTTATGCATCACGTCACAACCTGAAGCATGATGACTCGCTCCTGACAAAATACAACTGGTGCCATAAAAGTTATGGTTCAGAACAATTAGCGTTAGCAATATTCGTCGATGACCTATCATCAAATGCGAACCACTCAGCATACCTTTATTCTACTGATGTGAGGAAGAGCACAGGTTACGGAAAGATACAGAAGTAACCGGAGAGCTAGCGCTTACCAGCTGAATTTCACATTCTCTCAGGAAATGCAGAGTAACCAAACTGCAAATCTTAATTCCCATGTCACTGTAACTCGTTCTTCGTAGCCTCCTGAAGACAATTCAGTCCCGTCGTTGTGGAAGACCCCAGTAAAATAACAAATAATCTAAGAGAATTCGCCAATGCATATTCTGTTATATACTCAATGTATCGGCAGCTCTCCAAGCTCAATCAGAGCTGAATATAACTGTAGGACATGGGCGAGAGGTTTAATCTGGCCATATGAAAGGTTTGTGAGACCAAAGCTTAAGGTGCGTGATGTCATAACCTCATTGCTTCTCAGAAGAGACGTCAAACGCGTGTACAACAAAGGGAATAAAGTGGTTTAGGTCCTTAAGAATAAGGCATATTTCGAAAGGTTTTGGGAACTAAGTCTTTCTGTGCTTGATGACAGTTGGCATAATAGTTGTTTACGAAACGATAAGTCTCCAAAACAACAATGACAAGATGATCTAAAAAAGATCGCCCATCAATGAAGAAAGGGTGGAGTGCAATAGCACTTCATTCAATTCCTACTTAACCACCTAAAAGACACTTCATAAGTAGCCACGACCATTATAGTTTTCTTGTGAAGGCGGCCGATAAACATAAAGCAAAACCCTGCATGCAATCGAATGTATACCCGCACAGTCTGAGACAACAGTTAATTTGCCATTAGGTTTCTATAAGATTCTATAGTGTTTCTAATGACTTCAAAGTTTAGATTCGGCTTTATATCAACTCCTTTTACTGACTCGTTTGTTTGTTATAATTTTCTAAAACATTTTTTATTTTGGCGTCATTACTGTCACTTTCGCCTCATTCCCTTGAACACAGAGATATATTTTCGGGGGCGAAAGTGGCAATTTACTCTCCATCACGGTCATAACACAGTACACAAACTACCAATAAATTGTGACTAACATCCGACTTCCCTTTACCAAAGTTGCTGAAGTTAAGTGATTAGACGTACCAGCTACGAAGTATGTTGGAAATAGGTGATCGTGGGCTCAACGCTGAATTAAAGAAATTATTTTACATCATCTCGTTCAGTTAACCAGATATTGAAATTGATACAGTAACAGCGGTAGATGTAAATCGTGCGTTACTGTCTGACCAACAGATGTTGGCTTTTAACATTGTCCTCACCATAACAGGTGCTTGTATGCTCATGCACCATGGATTTACTCTCATATTCTACTTCTTCGTCGCACTGGTTGCCTTCTTTGCTGGGTAGATCTCAGTAATATTTGTCTGACAGGCTGTTGCAGTTTCTTTTTAGTGAGAGAGCCGCCAGCACTTAATTTTCGGAAAAGAGGTCTTTTATTTTCAAAGGGAATTCCAAAAGTTTGTACCATGATTCTCTCTCATTTCTTCAGGTTACTGCTATAATGGACGCAGAAGGTGTTGCAAAGCCCAATACCCGATTGTCCCCACATCAAGAACTTGACGATGTACTTAATCAGGTATTTACTTCTTTTTTTTCTAATAATTTTTCAGATCGTGAGTTTCATAATCAGAGACTACATAACTCCATGGTACAATTCACTCACTCCTGATAACGCATTCCCAATGGAGCTTCATAAGCTTCTACTGCGCATTTTTGCATCTGTTGTTAAAAGGTATTTATTATTCACTGGTTTTCTATCTTCCCCAGAGTGTCGGAGGTTGATTGGGTACCGTTTCTCACTGAAACTTTGCCTTCCTTCTTGGCAACTCACGTTCGAGTTTATAGGACTATGTTAGAGCGCAGAATAACCTATCCAGATAAAGGTATTTTCCAGGATATACTTTTTTAAGTAACGTAAGATGCTGTAAAGCTGTTTTTCGATATAGAAGCGGAAATGGAGAAAAACGTGTGTCGTGAGGAAGTCTGTAGTTCTCAGGACAGGGAAAAAGGTTAGTGTGTCAGTGCTTTTAATGTATTTGCAGATCATCTTCGTTTACTCAGTGATATGTTCTTATTCTTTATTACGCCTGCTGAGGAGTACAGTGTTCCGGCTATACGGTATATGGCTAGGGTAAGTCACTTTATCTTTGTGATTTTTCAGGAATTACTGGTCAACTCAGTCCTTATGCCAACAATTAATTTACTGTCTGATCCTGACTTCGTGAACAGAACAATATCATGGTTTGTGAGTCACTATGCATTTACATTTTTATCTTACGATACATTATATGGCTACTTTACCTTTTTGTTAAACAAATACAACTCTTGGTGAACAAATAAGTATGTTCTTCCCGTAAGTGTGTTTACAAATGAAGTAGAATGTATAGGTTTATTGACGCAGCATATGGGAGTATGCTACTATACTGGCTTTCTGGTTAGAAATTTAGTGAGTACTTTAACTTTAATGTGGAGTTTAGGTTCATTGACTTAGACATTAAGCCTTCACACAATAAAGCCTTGAGTACCTTTTTAAGTTCGAATAACCAATTAGAAACTTAAGCTGCCATATTTCACTCCAAAATTCAGAAGGTATTTTCAAAGTATTGAAAAGTTAGGTACTCAAATAATTGTGTTCATCAGGTTAAAGCATTCATTCTCCAAATTGAAGTTAATTTTTATTTTAATAGTACTTAAAATTCTGATTTTATATAGTGGTTAGTATAGAAAGTGAAATTTCTGCCAATTTGCTCCGGATGTTACATATCAGGAACACAGTTCGTTTGCTTCAGTTCACCACATTCATTATTCAACATTATAATTCTCCGAAATGATGTGAATTTTCAGCCATAAGCCTGATATGGAAAATGTTTTTAAGGCTGTTGGGGAATTGTTATTTTATTTTAGTGAAATTTGTAGACTGATAGATTGACGAGAATACCTGGTGTCTTTGTTTTTCAAAAAAAAACTCTGGCATCAAAATTTTCTTGTGTTTTTTGCCTGGTGAAAATCGGTGGCACAGTGGTTAGGACTCTCGCCGACCATGCACATTGTCCGGGGTTCGATCCCCTGCCGGCGCACACCCGATATCTATGGTCGGCTGAATCTGGGCTACCGATATCCATGCTGAAAATTCCATACTTGTACTGAAAATGCGGTGTGATTTTTAAAAATCAGTTAAGAATTGATTGAGATTAGGATGTATCCATAAAATATGGTTATATTCTGTCTTTACAACGAAACGTGCCCACCTCAGATACATTATGGATTTCATTTTCTGTCGAGATACACATACTGTCGTGCAGTACACCTTAGTCGTCTGAGTATTGTGTATAATTTCCCAGTAGTCAATACTGACAGATATAAGCTGACAATAAATGAAGTGATACAAGTTTTCAGAAAGCAAAATGGAAGGCTAATCCAAAGACGTGTAACTATATTTCAACTGCCACACCAAAACGATTCTGGTACAAATTAAGCTAACTTACCCTCCCTTCAGTTAACTTCCAATCCTCAAACTTCTTGGGAGGCATAGATTTTGCTTTTCAACAATTTAAAATCAATTTTAGTGAAAAATTGTATGGTTGAGCAAAACTTGAAATATCACGAGTAAAACCTCATATGAGTTTAAAGCTCTTGTCATTACTAATAACCCAGTAAGGCAATATGACATTCCTTCTCAAGAAGGAAGTAACTGTGTGCTGCTTTTTTGATTTCATTCTTAGTTAATTACATGGTTTCTGGGAGAATGTATGTTTTTATTATTTTAAGTCATTCACTTTTTGTGATCTGGATTCATCAAATTTTCAATATTCTCCGTGTAATTATTCTTTTTCCATTATCGTCTGTTATTTTCTATGCATTTCTTTTCTCTACCATTATTAATATTATGAAAATCGACCGTTGTATTCAACTACAAGCAGTTCTGGGGGGGGGAAATGTTTCATCGAATATTAATTACCTTTTTCATTCTTCTCCTTCTCAGCAAAACATAAAGTTTCAAGTTTGTGAAGTTTCAGTAGCAGTGGCGTTTTGTTTCTACGGGATGGGATTGTCTGCTTCACGCTAAATCTTCCATCTTTTCTGGGTTTGTCGGCTAATAAATTAGACGAGGTTTCAGAGTGTCTCGGCTGGGAATCGAACCCAAACCACGTGAGTGATTGGAGTGCATTCTACCATTAGATCACTGACGATGTACATTAGCCTAATGATGTACCCATTGACTGGGTAATTACAAACTGGTTTCCAGGAGAACCGAATACACTTATCTCGACCTGTTTGTTAATAACACTTGGTCATTATCACTATTGCATACATCGTTCCGCGAAAAAGTTTATCAATAAGCCTTTTTTCGAAGGATGTTTAACACACTTTGTAAATGACTTGTGATTGCGTAGCATATGATGTCCTTACAGCAATGAAAGTTTGTTAATGCACATGCTGTACGCATCAAAGTAGTTAATATATGCTCTTCTGTTAGTTTAAAGAATATCCTTCTATTCAACTTTCTGAATGAAATTCAGATAATAAAATGTTGGCACTAATCACTATTTGCCTTTACTCTGAATTCTATCTGACTGAATTAAATGTCTTATAAGGTAACCTAAACGGTCAGTGTATTACCTCCTAAAAACATAGTTTTATTGGTTTGTAATTTTCCCTAAATATGACTTACTCTTGCATTTAAAACAAAATAGGCTAGTGTTTGCTCTTTTTTAATTCTTTAAAGGATATTTCTAAAATCATACCATTTGTAACTTCTTGACACTATATTCCATAATGATAGAAATGATAAACGTCACAGTTGAAAAGAAACAACTGTTTATGAAATTGCAATTTAATGGGGACGTGGCTAGCGAAGTCTTACATCTGAGATTATCGAGAGCGATAAAACGAACTTATACTGCCGCCACCCTTTGTTTGACATATTCCAGCCGACCAATTTTGATTGCTCAAGTTAAAGACAAGCTACCTAGCTGTGCCACATCTATGTGTATCTATAAATTCAGTTGCTCCTGTGGAGAGAGAGCTATATAGGGCGAACAACTAGACAGCTTAACAAACGCATTAATGAGCATCGTCCTTCATGGTTTGGAAAAGGTCAAACAAAATCTATAAGAAGTTCTATTTTGGCTCATTTGATTGATAGCGGTCACCAAGTGGACAAAAATAGTGCCTTCAAAATTATCTATCGCATTCCATCGAGCCTTTCGAACGGAATTCGAACCCGTCTTTGACACATAGCCGAAGCTACGGGAATTCGAGAGAACAATCCTAGTCTTTGCATACAAAAGAAGTTTGTTCTACCTTTGTCTCTCCCTTGGCCTAGGTAAATTCTATTGGAAACCCTCTCTCCCTTTCTTATTTTCCATCTCCTTCCTACTTTTATGATACTTATTTAAACTATGATTATCTGTCCAATTCCCCTTTAGTATTACGTAACTTTTAAGATTTAACCCAATTTATTTATTGAATTGTCTACATATACATATATTACTACCTTTGTTATTCTTATCGCCACCTGGATAAACCTTATTATCAATATTTTGTTATCATTATAATCATCGTTATTACTGACGTTCAAAACATTTACCACATTATTATTATTGTTATTATTATTATTTGATCCACAAATTCACCGTCATTGGTTAAAAATTTTTATATATAAATCTATGTAAATTAGAGTAAAGCCTGAAGATCTAATTGAAAACAGTATTGTTCGCTTATATGTCTTGTTCGAATATTCGCTATCTGTTAGGGATATTTGACTCTACATTCCTATCAGTTATTCGGTTTTATTTAGAATATTACTCCTCTGTCCCACATTTCTTCTCACCAGCCTTCCATCTAATAAAAAACCATCATTGTTTTTTACAGAAAACTTCAAACTGCATACTATTTGTGTCAATCATTGTAGTTAGCACAAGCCACAGTATCACCTCGTGTGATTCATGACTAGACTTCATGATAAAGAGATGCTTAATTTGATTTAAACAATATTACTGATCTCTGCAACTTTTACATTCCAATTCAATCCCAATATCTATTGGTTTTCCAATGATATCAAACGGTTTTTTGAACTGTAACTGTTTTTCAACGTTTTTTTTCTGCTTAAGAGGTGTATTATTTGGCGAAGTTGCTTTATTTGTATCAGTATTTATAAGTGTTCATTTCTGTCCAGTCATTTGTCATCTGATTGGTTAACTCCTGTTGAAATTTCGATTACTAACACGAAATTGTTTTAAATGAACTGATTTGTTTATTTATCTTACTTGAATTCACTGAAAACCGCTATTAAAAAGTATATTATATCTATTTTACAAAAAATAGGCCTCTGAAAATGCATATACAAGTGAATATTATTGTCATTCATTGCGTATGTCAGAAAGTATTGAAGAAATTGATGTTGTTATCCGTCAGTTGAATAGTTTTATGGATAAACTACGAGGTCATGATACTGGTGGCGATGATGGTAAGTTTATTATGTTGTTTATCATACAAATTGCTTTACTGTTGTGATTTTTGTATTCAGTTGAATCAGCTATATTACTAATATTTGAACTCGGAGATCTTTCATGTACCAGATTGAGAGCCGCATTTATCATGTAAGGACTGGTGATACTACCCAGTTTCTGTCTCGATTAAAGTCGGTGAAATGAGGACTCGAACCCCGTGACCCACTATCTGATAGCCAGGTATTTGAGTCAATGAGGCATTAATACAAAAATCCCCCTTTGGTTTATTTCTTACGGTATGTTTTACTATTATAGAATCGTTTATTATTACACATCAAAATCCCTTCACATGATGTTTTCATAACGAAATAAGATCTTTGAAGTTTACTTGATGTGGTTAAGTTTTCTGAGCTGGGTGGTTTAAATACGAGAGCCTTTCAAGTATTGGTTTTGTAGGGATTTTGTTTGATTGGATGGAGGATTTCATCATGAGCTGACATCAGTTAAAGAACCACTGGAAAACCTGGGAGTACTGGACAGCTGTTTCGTCCTAGTTCGAACCCCGGTGGGTGCGTACTGATGAAGAGTCCCAAACTAGGACGAAACACCTGTCCAGTACTCCCTGTAGGTTTTCCATCCAATCAAACAAAATCCCTACAAAACCAATACTTGAAAATTAATCTGATGCTCACTAGCGACTGGCCCTATTCAGGCAGTGACCTGGAGTTCTAGTGGGAAGCCGTGACTAGTAGGGTACAGCAGGTTGAAGATGAGGCAGTAACTCATCGAAGAAGACATTGCGAAATGGTCGCGCTATGTCGTGACGAGAGCCTTTGCCAGACGCCGAAATAAGCCTAGATAGATTGTCTAGTGTGACTTTAATACGAGTATGACTAGTATATTTTATCCAAAATGTTATGCAATTAATAGTGCTGCATAACTGTACGCTGTGTCAAATAATCTTAGCCAATATTGTATGTTATTTTTGGAACACTATGTAGTAAGTAACTAGTGGCGCATGCGTCTAGTCCTTTGCTTGATACAGACTGAACCCTATCAGTCAAGTTTGTAATATGGCCACCATGCTCACTACTACTACTACCAACAAGCACGAAACCTAAGTTAAACAGGGCTTCCTGCCGGTTGCCTCTAACTATCTAATAACAACAGTTCAGAGTCCACCGTGATGATAAGCCGTCTAGCATGGTGGCCACATTGCGAACTTGACTGACGGAATTCAGTTTGCACCAAACAAAGGACTAGACACATGACACTAATTACTTACTACCACCTAGCGTTCAGTCAAAAGTACCTGATACAGTCCTACAAGAGGTCAATAGCGAACCCGAATAACTCAGTGGTAACGCTTCTGACTGCAGCACTGGGTGAGACGTGTTCGAATCTCAGAGAGAAGATATGAGTTTCTTCAGGATTGCAGATACGCCTTTTGCTGACTGTTACTGGTGAGTGCCAACAAGCATCGAAACCTAGGTGAAGGTTGGCTTCCTGCTGTGATTGTCTCCAACCATCTACTGTATTTACTTCTGAAGATAATTTTATTTCCTTAACTATTATCCTTATTTTTTTTGAAAATTATTTTACAGATGCTCTAATTAAAGCTCAACTTGGTAGTCTTGATTATGTCAGAAAGATATGTTCAATTCGTCGACGACAAATTCAAGAAGGTATAGCTGAGAAAGTAAGCAATTATAAGGCTGTATTTCTCTTATTAAGTAATTATTATTTTCTTCTTTTATTATTTCTAATAGCCTGAACGCGTGCTAGTATATAATTTACAACCTGGTGCACGACTTTATGATATGTCATTTCAAGAATTAATGTCTAGAAGTGTTGCAGTTGTCAGCTTTTTAGGTAAGGCATATTTTCTTTCTTTTTTTTTGTTTTGCTTGATCTCACTTACCCTTGGATCAGATCTTTCATGTATATCAGGCAGGCTATCAGTCACATTTACTGTATGTTGGATGATTATGATACTATTCATTTGTTCAAGGTGAAGTATGCAGAGCGGGATTCGAACGACGGACTGATTGATTGAAACCTAAGCACTTAAACCAAATGAGCCAAATATATTTCCATGCTTCGTGCAACATATCTATTTGTATCATCGAAAGTTTCTCCGATGTCCAGTAGGAGAAGTCGCTCCTTTTTATTGTAGTGGTTGGAGTACATTTTAACTGAAATGTTATTTGTATATTATATCATATTTATAATGTTTTATTTTATGGTATTATAGTTACAGGGAATATTAATCTATATCACATAGTTGGAGGCAATCGGCAGGAAGCCTTGGACCTAAGTTTCGTGCTAGTTGGCACTCATCAGCAAGGCGTATCTGCAACCACCTTGAAGGAACTCACGTCCTTCCTGAGATTCGAACCCGCGTCACCCAGTGCTGCAGTCAGAGACGTTACCACTGAGCTATTCAGGCTCGCGACTGACCTCCTGTAGGACTGTATTGGATATTTTCGATTGCACACTAGTCAGTAACTAGTGTAATGCGTCTAGTCCTATCTTCGGTGCAGACTGAATTCTATCAGTCATGTTTGCAATGTGGCCACCATGCTAGGTGGCTCGCCATTACGGTGCACTGTGAATTGTTGGCATTAGATGGTTGGAGGCAATCGGCAGGACATCAGTTCCTTCAAGGTTGACAAGGCTGGTACAATGAAACACTGAGTGTATATAGAAAGACAGTGCATACTGTGATGAACTTTTGCCATCATTTTTAATATACTACAATAATCTAGGTTTTATGTTACCCCTGAAATGTCGGCTGACAGCCCAACAGTGTACACAAGTAAAGGAACTTTCAGCAGAATCAAGATTTTATCAATACCTAAGTTATCAGAATTACGTCTTTATGGTTATAGTCATGAGACTACACAATGTGAAATATAATGAACAATGTCGACTACTCTTCAGTAAGACAAAATTAATCTGAAAACTGGAAACACCCGTACTACACCCTAGTCCCCGAACATAAAATACAGCCTACAGAGAAAAGTGGCAAATTATAACATGAGTTACTCTGATAATAGATCTAGACGTTTGATAACTGATTGTAAGAAGACAGTCAACTGTTCCGTAATTTCTTTTGCTTTGACTCCATGTAAATTGTCAGCATTTTCACCAGAAGTGAATTGTACTCAATGCAGACTAGTAATAATAATAGTTTATATTTTCTTATAAACGGGTGTTTACAAGAAATGCAAGCTATTTTTACAGGCACGATCAGTTATGTTATAAATTCATCGTGAAGTATTATAAATTAATACTTTTTCATTGGTATGAAGGTATATTCTGTTCTTCTTTTCTTTTAGACTTTTTAACTTCTATCCGTAAGCATACATTACTTCGATTGTATTTGAATTGTGTGGTAAGTAACATCTTTTAAGTGTGATTCAATTTTTATTATAATCAGTATAAATGTATCCAATACAGTCCTACAGGAGGTCAATCGTGAGACCGAATAGCTCAGTAGTAACGTTTCTGACTGCTGACGGGACTGGGTGACGCGGGTTCGAATCTCAGAAGAGACATGAATTCTTTCAAAGTTGCAGATATGCTTTGCTGATGAGTGTCAACTAACACGAAACCGAGGTCAGGTAGGGCTTCCTGCCGATTGCCCCCAACCACCTAATATACATGTTCATCTAGAGTGTGGAGATAAATTCTATAGTTGAGCTTGAAAAGATACAGAACAACCAGACCCATCATATATATATGCATCTCTTCTATTGAAATTGATCGTATTTACTGACAACAAAAGACTCTGATTTAAATTTGAATTCCATCACGTCAGGATTTCACCAGAAATCAATTCAGTGTATATCTTAATGGTTAGCCTTGCAACTTGGTGACTACATTGCGAAAATGAATAATGATAAGATTTTACGAGTTGATCACGGATTGATATCAGTTAGAGAACCATTGAAAACCAGCACTGGAGTACTGGACAGCTGTTTCATCCTAGTTTGGGAATCATCGGCAGTACGCACCCACTGGGACCAGTGAGGTCCAATTAGATGTCACGTGTGTGGATGGATGTCCCACCAACGACAATGGTTGGGGTCGCGCTAAATCACGAATTGGTAGAAGTTAGAATTCATGAGTTGGCCATTGATTCGGGTCCCAGTGGCTGAATGGTATACGAGCTAGCTTGTCTTGTAACCGGAAGGTCCTGGGTTCGAATCCCAGTGGGTGCATACTGCCGATGATTCCCAAACTAGGATGAAACAGCTGTCCAGTACTCCAGTGCTGGTTTTCAATGGTTCTCTAACTGATATCAATCCGTGATCAACTCGTAAAAACATAACTAACCCTTACAAACCAAACTATAGGATAAGATTTTAGGCATCATTAAGAACTAGACAGCATCACATTGGTTTAAATCATGGTGACTAATCAACATATCCAGTACAGTCGTCTTAAATAGGGTCAGTTTTGAAGCGAAAGCTCAGTATTGACATCTATGACTTCAGTATTGGTCAAATTCACGGGTGGATGGATAGTAGATCTCTTTAGATCAATGTTAGCTGATAGTTAGAGACAATCGGCAAATAGGCATGGGACCTAGTTTTTGTGCTTGTTAGTTGACATTCATTCTTCAAAGAAGCGATGTATCATTAGAGATTGGGACGCGTGAGTCACCAAGTATTGGGATATGTCTCTGGAGATATCAGTTATGTTTAGGTTGCAGAAACTTATGTTTCGTGCTTCCTAATGATTACTTCCAATCATCCAACATATAGTAGTGACTATTTGGTCAAGATTACTACGATACCTGGGTATATATACAATACATATTCTCAGGTTATATTAAATTATCATGTTTAATTCAATAAAGTAAAAGGTAAACTTTCAAAGTTTCTTATATAACTAATTCTTTCTAGTACTAAAATAGTTTAAATTGTTATTCAAGTGTTGGTTTGTAGGGATTTGATTGATTGGTTACAGGATTTCATCATGAGCTGACATTGGTTAGAGAACCATTGGAAAACCAGCTGGGAGTACTGGACAGCTGTTTCGTCAGCCTAGTTTGGGACTCTTCAGTAGTACGCACTCACCAATGGGGTTCGAACCCAGGACCTTCTGGTTACAATGTCAGCTAGCTCGTAGACCATTAAGTTTACTTGTTACTCTGAATTACTACTTTGTCATGAAATATAACATTTTCTATCAGGTATATTGTTTATGGGATCTTTGACACTTAGGTCGTTTAAGTTAACTTGTAAGTAATAATCAAGTATTACTTTTTGGTTAGCAGTGCTATTGTCGGCGATCACTTCAGTTATTGAAATCAGCTTATCTTCTTTTTTCCCTTTTGTAATTTGACTAGTACTAGGAACTGGCTTCATCACATTCATTATTATTATTATTCATAATTTAGTATTCAAGCTGGCTACTGTGAGATAATATTCAGACTAGTAAATAAACGCTAATGCCTTGCTACATTTCGGAAAAGTAGAGAAGTGTAGTAAAACTACAATAGACAAATTGGTGTGATGGTGAAGATCATTTAAATGGAGAGGTTATTGAAGATATTCAATATTTCAGTGTTTGAGAATGAACACATCTGCTCTGTTGTGATGAATAGTTTTGAATCATTTGATCAAGAGTCTTTGAGCATTAACTTGTAACGTATTCTTAAGCCTCTACATTGACTAACGACCTAAATCTCTATTTTTCTCAAGCTTTAAAGTTTTAGTAGTGCTGGTGATAATTTAATAGGCTAGAGTTGATAGCTTCACGTCTAACCTTCCTCCATTACTGGGCTTATTATTACTACTGTAACAACAGAAGACAAGGGCCAGGCAACAGATAGTTTATTAAGGAAAATCAACACATATTTATAGATTTTAATGTACATTATTGTAGATTATTGTTAGTAGAAAATACAGTCTTCTGATTGGTTGTTTCTCACAGAAAGTTAACCTTGCATTTATCAGGCCTACGCAAAGCCTTGTTCTCATTTTCTCACCACCAATATTGGGGACATAAACATTGACGTCAATTACTGTCTACCAACTTTGGCTAGCAGCCAGCTCTCACCATGCTTCTATTATTCCTTTGGTTTCTGAATGGAATATGAGACTTCAACGGCCATTCACTTTGTCCTAGTTTCTGCGGTCTTCTTAACCTAGCCCCACGATTGTTCACAGTCTCTCATCTCCTCCTCACATGATCCCCTTCATTTCACCCTAGAACACACGCCTAATTCGTCGTTTCCCATTGGAGTTCCACTTGGGCGATGACCTAGTGCACCATGTCATTCGACGATTTCCTCAATGTGTGCCTGGTCCATCTTCATTTTCTTCCAAATATTCGTTGAGCAATAGGTTCTTAGTTGGTTTGTTCTCAGAGTTTCTTGTTGTTAATTCTTTCTGGCCGGCTGGCTAGCCATTTGATCTTCAATATGGAGTCAGCGAAGGCAGCTGTTGATAAAAGTCTACAGCTCTGGCTGTTCAAAATGCTTTTCGTGATGTGCTGGCCAAGTTTCTGACCCATATAGAAGAAGAACTGACTGACTTCAGATTTGTGTCGAAAATCCGGATCTTGTTCTTTATGCTGAGTTAGTGCAGAAAACTGCCAAACTGATTTCAAAATAATGAAGGTCTATCTTGCCTTTCCAATTCTGACGGGTTTTAACATCTTCATAATAATCAGACGAAAATAGGGATGAACAAGAAGTTCGCCAAGGATATCTTTTTGGCAAATTCATCCTTGAAAGCGATTCAATCGCATTTTTAGACATCAGTTTACACATCTCTCTTCCTTATCATGTTGAATTAAATAATAATAATAATAATTGTAATTATTTGTAAACTTACGTATAAAACTGCTATTGTACAGCTACTCTGGGGGATGAAATCGCCGAAAAGATAGCTATTTTCTGAGATTTTGTCCTTTTTTTCCCTAATCTCATGATGGTTTTTTTCCCATGATTTAAAAATGGAAATCTTTAAAGAAAAGAAAATATTAAATAGCTCAAATACAATCTCATCCCTGAGGATAATAAGTCTTCTTGTGGCTTACTGTTCAACTAAAATCTATTCAAAAAATTTTCAGTCCAATGAAAAGTCAAATTTTGTTGAAATCGTTGATACACTTTTGAATGTAACATGAATTATAAAAACGCACATAAAACAAAAGGGGATATATATATATATATCATGTAAGATTTTGGGATTTACTACAAGCTATTTTGAAATATAGGTGAGGTTTATGTTTGGAATTATCGAGTATTGATCGCAATGACCTTAAATATATACTGTCACTAAGTGTTTCACTGTCATATGAGCATATATATATATAATATTTTTGATCTGGTTATCTTGTTTTGTCAGTTATCTTTGATACTTACAGAAAAAGTAGCGTGTGCTACTGACAAGATTTATAAGTAGTATATGAATGCAGATAAAAATATGTTTAGCGAAAATATTCATTCAGACATTTAGAAAGAAAAATTGAGCAAAGAATACCCCTTTCGATAATTTCCTCTTCTGGCTCTACAATTATATATATATATCGTCATTAAAAGTATGTTGTTTTTAAATACCATCGATTTAAGTAAGATCAGTAGAATTACAGTTCACTAAAGGTGCATAAATTATAATAGGAATAAAAATGTAACAGCAAATAGAATACCAAATAAAATTAAGGAAATTTTCACAACAACTTGAGGATCATTAAAACTTTGATGACCAAGATAAGGACAGTGTCTGAACCAACCAACTTCTTTTGGACACATAAGTTAGGTTTCTTAATGTAGATCCCAACAGACTAAGCAATATGCAGTAGACGAACTCCTAAGGTAACGTTAAGATTAGTTCTATATATATAAACATATATATATATATGTAATTGTAGTGCTAGAAGAGGAAATTATCCAAAAGGATATTCTTTGCTCAATTTTTATTTTTATAAAAATATGTATACCAGCGTCAAGAATATCGAATGGCGGCGGAAAGATGGATTTAATGAACGATACTTTAGAAACAGCATGAAAGACATGAAAGCAAGATAAAAAAAACATAATGTGGAAGATCTATGCAAATTGTGATTCTCCTATATGACAGATGTATTTTGCCTATATCTGTGTCGTATCAAGTTTCAAAATAAATAATTCCGTTACCAAATTCTGTCCTCTTCAGCCGTCAAAAAAATAAATTCGAAATAAATATTTATACCTTCAAACACTAGATAATTACTCAGCAAAACAATATGATGTTGGTAACTGTGTATCTTCTAACAATTCCATATATCGACAACACAATAAGAAGACGTAGTTTATCTGAAATGTGTAATGTATTTGCACAACATATCTCGGATGTTCTGATCACACAGGTACTTGTCATAAACAGTTATATAGAAGGCAAGAAGGCATGAATCATTACAATACAGGTTAGATTGTGTGCAGGTCAAGGTCACAAATAATGGGTAGGGAGATGACGCAAAGGTGTGAGTAAGAAAGGAATAAAAATAAGCAAAAAAACAAAGAAGGAGTTGGAAATATTATGCAGTAAATTGAACCTTGGTTCTAAATTGGATTACCAAGGCCGGTTTAAAGTAATAACAAATAACTTTTGGACGCATAAGACGGGTTTAAGTCTTTTTATGGCTAAGGCTTCAACGAATTTAAGTATGTAACCCAAGCTTGTTTTATATATGGGCTTAAAGGCATTGTTGAAATCAACCTTATGACCTGTCTCGGTAATGTGCTTCGCTATAGATGATGTTGGACATCTCTTTCCACGATCAGTTGTATCCGGCGATTGTATTTGTTGTTGCAGCCACTTTGGGATATGATCCAATAGTCGTGTATCATGATTGTGTGCTATATAGTAAGCGCTGAATGAAGATGTTGCTCTTCAGAAGGACATTGATAGCTTCCTAATTAAACCTTTCCAGTTAGTGCTCAATAAAACACAACAACACGAAAATTATCCATCTGGTCTAGATAGAGATTTTCTTCACTATTACAAGAGTTTTTACGAGTTGATCACGGATTGATATCAGTTAGAGAACCATTGAAAACAATCATCGAGTACTGGAAAGCTGTTTCATCCTAGTTTGGGAATCATCGGCAGTACGCACCCACTGGGATTCGAACCCAGGACCTTCCGGTTACCAGACAAGCTAGCTCGTATACCATTCAGCCACTGGGACCCGATTCAATGGCCAACTCATGAATTCTAACTTCAACCAATTCATGATTTATCGCGACCCGAACCAATGTCATCGGTGGGACATCCATCCTCACACGTGACATCTGGTTGAACCTCACTGGTCACGACTTCTCACTAGAAATCCAGGAAACTCCATCCTGTAGCAAGTCACTAGCAAGCATCAGATTAATTTTCTATAGTTTGGTTTGTAAGGGTTAGTCCGTGATCAACTCGTAAAAACATAACTAACCCTTACAAACCAAACTATAGAAAATATTACAAGAGTAATTTGCATTCAGTTATTGTATTATGTATGTATGCGTCGGTGGTTCAATAGTAGAACGCTTGCCAACCACGCATATGATCTGGGTTCGATCCCCTGTCGACTTACTCATAAAACTATCAACTAGTCTTTAGTAAGCCTGGAAGAAGAAGGGGAAGTTCAGGTGTGAGGCTAGCCAACTCCACCTCCTAAAAGCATCACCACCTCTAGTGAAACGCCAAAAGTTTAACTCATGTTCCACTCGAAGCTTAAATAAATTGTGTGATTTTCTTTTGCCCATTTTCAAACTTTCATTGATCACTTTTTTTATTTCCATTATTTATTATTTTTGTAGAGTTTTCGTGAAGGTGCCAGTAAGCTAACACCACCACCAGCATCACTAACAACAACAACAACAGCAGCAGCACCAACAACATCATTACCAGTTGATCAAAATATTCATCCATCAGTGTTAGCACTTGCTGATGCTTCAAGATTACAAGTTCTACCCTCTGATGTAGAATCTAGTATGAGACGTTTAAGTTCTTCTAATCCTGTAAACAATACAAATACAGAATCAGAACAAATGATGTTTGATACTCCTAGAACTAGTACTACTACTACTACCTGTGATGAGGATGAAGACGATGTCGATGGTGGTGATGATGACAATGATAATGACAACAGTGATGATGATGATGATAATAATAATAATGTCAAATCTAATCCTTTAACTGTATCATCTGAAAGCGGGAAAGAAAGCCTTATTGAATCAGAAGGATCGAACGAAACAGAAGACGAAAAGAAAGCTATGATTGTGGAAAATGTAGAAGAAGAAAGAAGAAGGAGAGGAACAGCAGCAGCAACAAGAACAACAAGAACACTCCAGAATGAAAAACAACTAGTGGATAATAAGAAAGATGAAGGAGAAATAATGGACACAGCAATTGAAGCAGTCGACGATGAAACTATTAATGATTCAATTGAACAATTACGTGCATTCGGTATCACTATATGCAGTAATCTATTGAGGTTTATGCCATTGTCAGCTGAAGCCTTAATTCAACGTACACTTCGTACACTTACCGGAGAACCGGGATGTTTAAATCCGAATTCATTTGTTGAAGTAGAAGCATATGTAAGTAGTACTAATAATAATAGTAATAATAGTTCCAATATTGTTGCATGTGTTAAATTTGTTTTAAGTGTTCTTATCTTCCTTTTTAAATTTTCTACTTGTTAATTACACAATTGGAAGTGAAAAGTTTCCACAATTTTCTTTGGAAACTGAAAGTATTAATTTTATAATATGTAAACCACTTGATATCATAAATAGATACGTAGTATATACTACTGACTAATTCGAGTAGTTTGAAACCAGTCGTCACATTAACCAGTAGTTTTTTACTTGCTAGCCAGACTGAGGTGATTGCAATGCTGGAAGGCTGTACCTCTTACAGCAGTGATGAGTTCAGCGGCGAACCGATGAAATGGCTTTCCAGTGTTCTGACTACTTCGAACTAACTAGCAAACACTCCCTTTGCTGGTTCGGTTAATGTAATTAGTTTTTTACTACCTATACCATTCAGTTGTATACGCCCTTTTTTCCTGCAGATAACGTATGCGCAACAGCTCGAATCAAGATGGATCGGTTTGAATTTCTATAATTTATAAATAACATAGATAAAGTCATACAAACTATTAAGTTGTCTTAGACATAAAGAAGTGCGTCGGTGGCACAGCGATTAGGACGCTCGCCGACCATTCACGTGGTCCGGGGTTCGATCCCCGGCCGACGCACCCCTTTACCTCGCTAAGCCAGTAATAAAGCTGGTAAAGAGGAAAGGTTGGGCATGAGGCTAGCAACCCCATCCTGTAAAAATAAACACTGCTACAGAAACTTCAAGCTGGCTCTAGCTTGAAGCCCTATGTTCCACTGGGAACGTGAAGGAGTAAATAAAAAGACATAAAGAAAGTAATATAATACGAGCTCGCATTGTAACTAGAAGGTCCTGGGTTCAAATCCCGGTGGGTGCGTACTGATGAAGAGTCACAAAATTGGACGAAACAGCTGTCCAGTATTCCCTGCTGGTTTTCCAGTGGTTCTCTAACCGATGTCGGCTCACAATGAAATCCTCCAACTAATCAAGTAAAATAAACTTTTTAAACTTTTATGCATCGGTATTCCCTATACCGTTAGTAACTGAATTGTTGGTGTTGATATAGACGAATCCTACAATATAACCATTATCATTGTGAAAGTAAGCCTTTTTTTTAAGTTTCTTGTTTTAAGTGTTTAGGAGGCCTCATTGCCTAGTAATATATTTTCACTGACTAACTGGGTTTCAGTTTTGCACAGAGTACAGCGGTTCAAATTGTTGCACTCCATACAGCTCAAAAAGGTAGAGAAAGGGGAAAAAGAATTATAATCTATAACAGAAAGAGTAGTAACGTTGAAGCAAACATGAGATCTTAATGGATATAAATGGTGTACAGAGAGTGAATGCATCTGCACTATTGAGAATTATTTTGAACCATATTACCAACAGTCTCCAACTATTGGTTCTTAGCATTCTTGGATCCCAATCTAATAGTCTACACCTCCCCACATGACTCAAAACAATAGCTAAAGATTTCATTGGTTGATATCATGTATTGATTTGATCCAATCATATGTCAACTAAGATTGCTTAACGAAGAAAGTGGTGGGCTTGACTTGCGAAACACGTGTCTTATCTATTTCAATCGATGTAACCACACAACCTGATCAATTGACTCTCTCTTTCTCTCACCTTATCTAACACTCTACACCCTTGGAGAGGAAGAGTGACAGATCATTTAATTGATTACATGTTGATTAAAGTAGTATATAGCAGAAAAAAAATCAACGTAAGAGACTTTCACATTAAATGGAATCAATGTTCTAGCTATTACCATCTGAATATTCCATAGTTGGAAACTGATTGAATTATTCATCTCTTTTGGTTGTATTCTTACTTCTTGATTTTTAAATTGTTCTTTAAGAAAAAATATTATAAGTATATTTTAATCTATTTTGTGCTACTTATCGATTATCCTTCTAAAATAATTAATTTCTAGAATTATCATTAAATTAATGCTTAACGATCTGTCAATTGTTGTGTGAAAATGGTTTGAGGCAGTCGGTAGGAATCTTTAGGGACCTAAGTTTCATGCTTGTTGGCATCAACCACTCAGTAACCTTAAAGAAACTCATGTCCCCTCTGAGACTGAAACCCGGGCCATCCAGTCCTGCGGTCAGAGACAACACCACTATGTTTTTCAGGCTGGCGATTGATTGTTCATATTCAGTCTGCACTAAACGAAAAACGAGAGACATGACAGTAGTTACTACTTAGTACCCAATCAATGAACTGTCAGTTATCACTTAGAGATAAAATTATCTCCCCTTCTTTTATTGTTACCATTAATATCTACTAGTGTTTTTGAAACATGTTTATTGAAGTATTTAATACTATTACTACAAATAATTGTTTATCAAGGTTTCCAAGGTGTTAGTAACTGACTGTTGTGGAGTACCACTGATTATGAAATGCTTACCGGCATTTTTGTCCTTTATTTTATAAATCTCAGTTGAGGATGTACGTTTATCGAGCTGATGAGTCGTAGATTCCACCGGTAGCCAACACATCAACGAAATAAATGAAATGATGTTGAAGTCTGCTATTTAGTGAATAATAATGGAGTAAGTAACAGAATCACTGAGTCATAGTTTCATCTGCAGGTTATAGAAATCAATTTCTAAGGGGTCTAAAATGATGATTGGCGTTTTCATTCCCAGATCTTGTTAGATGATTGAAGGAAATCGGCACGAAGCATTTCACCTAGGTTTTGTGCTAGTTGGCACTCACCAGTCAGTAGAGTGTATCTGCAACCTTGAGGGAGCTCACCTCCCTTCCGAGATTCGAACCCGCTTCACCTAGTGCTGCAGCCAGAGACGTTACCACTGAGCTATACGGAATCGCGACTGACCTCCTGTCTGATTATATTGGATACTTTTGATTGATTGAACACTAGTTTAATGTTTCTAGTCTTTCGTTCGGTGCAGACTGATTTCTGTCAGTCAAGTTTACAGCGCTGGGTGACACGGGTTCGAATTTCAGGAGGGAAATGAGTTCCTTCAATATCGCAGATACGCCTTTCTGACTGGCGTGTGCCAACAAGCAAGAAATTTTGGTCCAAGGCCTCTTGTTGTTTGCCTTCAACCGTCTACTAATAACAATTCAGAGTGCATCGTGATGGCGAGCCACCTAACATAGTTACTGCCACATTGTAAACTTGACTGATAGAATTCACTCTGCAGAAAACAAATGCCTAGACTCATTATACTAGTCACTACCTAGTGTCCGATCAAAATTTCTAAATCTTATTGTGGTTTCAACCAAGCCAAAAGAACTTGGTGTTCGAATCCTGCTCTACCTATCTCAACCTAAGCGACTGGCTAGTTTCATTAACCCTCACGCAGTAAATATGGCTGATACCATGGTATGTAGGACATTTATTCCAGGTAACTGATTTCTAACTAAATACCTAAGTATGTATTAAACAGGAGATAGTAAGACTGCAATGAGAGGTTCATAATGAAATAAAGAATGTGTGAAATGAAACAGGTGGAGGCGGCATATATTGAGAAAAGAGATAATATCACTAATAATAAGTCCGGATAGTATAAATGGAAAATTCGACAGTATTGAGAGAATGTTTGCATGAAGGGCATAAATTATGATGAATAATAATAATCGTAATAATAAGCAAAGAAAGAAATAAAAACCAAGAGGGTTAAGGGAAAGAAGCACTCTTGGTGAGAAGAAGAATCATCGATCCAAGTTTGGCCACGTTAGGAACAGCGTCTGGATGTGTTATTTCTGGATACAAAGTTCCGGTTTAGTCGATCTTATTGCAACAGCTTCAGCTATGTGTAGCAGACGTAAGCGAACTGTACGTGATAACGACTTCGGAATTCGGTATATAACCCTAAAAGCTGTGTTGACGTCGATGCTATGTCCAGTATCGACCAGTATTTTTGCTTATTATTACAATTATTATTATTATTCGTCATAATTTATGCCCTTCATGCAAACATTTTCTCACAATACTGTCGAATTTTCCATTTATACTATCCGGAATTACTATTAGTGATATTATCTCTTTTCTCAATATATGCGCCTCCACCGGTTTCATTTCACACATTCATTATTTCATTATGAACCTAAGTATGTAATATATAACACGAAAGTTTCGCTATTTGTTTTTAACAGATTGTCAACATTCTGTCTGGTCCTGATTGTTTTGGAGCATTTAAACAAAGTAGCCATTATGTTCATCTGTTAGCTGAATTAGATCTGCTCAAAGAACCACCAGAACAGTCGTCATCATCATTATCGACTACTCCTTCGAGTGAAACAATATCTCAATCACAATCGAATCTAATGCCTCTGTCTGAAAAAGTTCCGACTTCAAAAGATCCCAATTTACCGCATGTTTCTTCTTTATCTCAAATGTCAACATCAACGAATTCAGTTGACGATTATACAAATTGGCAAAGTCTAGAGATTGATCCTTCTAAAGGTAATCATATATATATATATATATTATTGATTTTATTCTACAGTAACGACAGAAGACAAGGGTCAGGCAACAGATCGTTTATTGACAAAATCAAGTGATATTTATGGATTTTTATGTACATTATTATTAGCGTTATTGTTAGCGGAGAAACAACGTCTTCTGATTGGTTGTTTCCCTGCTGCTGAAGGTTATTCTGTCATCTATTTGTGGCCGTTTCTCAGAAAATCAAGTCATACATATCTGTGAATCATATTTCCACACTTTAATTCCGCTGTGATTGGCTGGTGATTTTCTCAAGGTTAAGCTATGTTATTGTTTTTCTCATGACGCCGATTCGGAACGTGAACATTGACGTAGATTCTTGTCTACAATTTCGGCTTGCAGACACCTCTCACCACACTACTAAAAGACTCCTTATTGCTCATCGGTGGTTCAATGCTCTCCAGCCTTGAGCGACGTCTGGGTTTGATACTCGGCTGATGTATTCCCAAACCTTGCCTAGTTTACTAGTCAGTAGAGTAAACCTAGTAAAGAGGGAAGGTTGGCTGCGTGAGGCTAGTGATCCCATCCCGTAAAAACGACGGCACCATTACTGAAACTTCGAAGCTTTAAGTCTTATGTTCCACTTGGGATGTGAAGAATGAAAGCAACAAGATATGTAGTAATATACTCTATATTATTGTTAATATGTGTTAATATTTATACTGTTTGGTGGAAGAATCACAAAAAGAAAAGATTTGGTAAAATAGATACAGACGCTATTATGTTTTATATCGACCGTTTATACTTATATGCCTGTAAGAAAGAAAAGGGGTAAATATTTTGCTTAAAAGACAGTAAATCAGGTAATTAAAAGATGTTATTTGGTTGATGATAGCTGGCAATAGAATCTAGGATGTGCAATTTAAAAAGAAACTAACGGACAGGATTTAAGTGTCCAATTGCTGGATATACCATATTGTTGAAACATACTGGTTACTAGATTAATTAACAAAAGCAAACTGTATTTTAAGGGTAGTCATACAAGTTCTAGCAGCTGATTTTATATTATGATCAATAGCCTGTTTCATAAAATGACAGAGAACTTGATTTCCAGGTTTTCAACAGCTAGTTCATAGGAATTTGAAAATTAGTCTGATTCTGGCTAGTGAATGACTAGGGAACGAAGTTCCCAGGAGTTCTAGTAAGAAGTTGTGACCAGCGGCGTCCACCAAGTCAGGTATTAGGTCAAATACTCTCTGATAACATTGACTGGTAGTCGGGCTAAAATCAAAAATTTGCAGAAGTTGGAATTCGTGGGTTGGTCATTGGATCGGTTCCCGTTGGTTGAATGGTCTACGAGCTCGCCTTGTAACCAGAAGGTCCTGTTGACGAATAACAAACTAAGATGGAACAGCTGTCCAGTACTTCCTATTGGTTTCTCAGTAGTTCTCTAATTGATCTCAATTCGTAGTCAAACTTGAAATGAATCATATCCCTAAAAAGTAACTCTTGGAAATATATTAAGACAAATCTTTGTACCACTGACTGACTGCTGGGTCCAAATGCTGTTGTGACCTAGATATGTTTTTTCTTGTCAGTTACAATTCTTTTCCACCTTTGTATATCCATTTATTTACTTATTTGAATCATTCTTATAGAGTTTTTCACCTAATACTTTCTCATATTGTTTTTACAGATGTTAAACGACAAATGCTGTTACCGTCATTGTCCGAGTCTTCTTCCTCCTCTGTAAGTTCTAAGTTGTTTTATCGACGTATATTATAAACTTGTCTCCCTACCTCACTCATTGCGTTCATTGAGATGATAGTACATTCAGCGGAGAAGCATTAAATTCGAAGAAGCGCTTGTCTTAAATTTAATTCTCAGTTATACTCTTTATTACACAATCATAACTATAGATAGATAGAGTTTCCTATCTAAAGAAAAGCAGCGATACTCCTCAAAACTTGAATGTGCCGAAGAGACTGCTAATTGTAAATCTGTAATTTTTAAGCGAGATACAATTAGTGAAGTCCTCCGAAGCCTCCTGTTGAAAGCAATTTGAAGAACATACTTTGCTGCATCTCTACATCACTTCACATTCTCCACACATACTCTTATTCTCTAAAAAGTCAAAAACAAGATCCTGCTGTTGGCAACTTTAATGTGCACTTACCACTTCACCTGCGCCTGTGGAACTAAGTACACAGGCAATAGCAGCAGGACATTGTCTAGGCATGTTCATGAATACTTACCAGCATGTTTGTCAAAAGGAGAACGTAGAACAGTCAACAGCTCAATTCTGGAGCATATTATTACTTCTGGTCATGCAACACTAGTAGAGACTTCTTTCAGAGTCATATATAAAGTATGACCAAGTCGTTCGAAAGGATTTTGTGCACATTCTTAAGGGAGAACCTGAGGTTCATTTTCAGAAACATTTTATCCAGCCTCTTTTACTACCATGGCCTCAGTACTCATTTTTTTTCTTCCTTCATAGTTTTGCTGAGTAAATGTAGGATGAACTCTATGTAATCCGTTTTATGTTTTTTTTTTGGCAATTCGTTTTCAATCCTTTGTTTTCCTGTACCTTATCAACTATTTTCAAGTGATTATTCATCACTTAATTGATTACTAGTCAGCCCTCTTGATTACGTAAGACTATTCCTAATATTTCAAGTACAGTTATTACTAATACCCTTTGATTTACTTTGTTACTAAAACAGTAACCTTTGACCTGTGTTGTTAATCTACATTGTAAATATATAAACCGTCTGAATAACTGTACAGCTTTGAAGTGAAGTTAGTTGAGAAAAGAGATCTCTTTGTTGACTCATGTTTTCTTAGTTTTCCGTCCATTGACTTTTAATATCTAATATTATATTATTATTATATTTGTTATTCCCTTGGGTTCCGAGTGGAAAATTGGGCTTCAACAACACATCTCCACTGTGTTCTATTTGGTGCTATCCTCTTCAGTTGGGTTCACGATTGACCGTAATCTCTCATCTCCTCCTCACACAATCTCCTCCATATCACCCTCGCACTGAAGACTTACTCGTCGCTTCCTATTTGCGGTTCCACTCGAGCGATGGCCTGCATTGCGTGCGATATCATTCGACGGTCTCCCTAATGTATGCCCTATCCATCTCAATTTTCTCCCACATATCTGCTGAGTTGCTGCTGCTGCTGGATTCAACTTACAACTTGGCACCGAGGTGCAGCAGTTCGAGTTGCCACGTTCCAAATAGCACACAAAGGTAGACAGGAAAATGAGAGAAGAGAATCAATAGAATTTAGATAAGTATAAGAGTGAAACAGAATGAGTAATGGTAGAAAGGAATATGAAGGTTAAAGAGACTGAATACATCTGCGTTAGCCATTGACAACGATTTTGAGCCATGTCACCTATTGTCTCCAGCCATTGATTCTTAGAGTCCCGAGGGCCCCAACCCGGAAGTCTGCATCTCCCTACTTGACTCAGTTTA
Organism: Trichobilharzia szidati; assembly: GCA_944472155.2. Classification (NCBI taxonomy): domain Eukaryota; kingdom Metazoa; phylum Platyhelminthes; class Trematoda; order Strigeidida; family Schistosomatidae; genus Trichobilharzia; species Trichobilharzia szidati. The sequence goes on from OX235274.1 coordinate 88,613,188, forward strand.
ACTGTCAAGGATTTCATGGATTGATTGATGCGATGTTTTTGTTTGGCCACCACTTACTCTTTTCCAACCTGCACCTATATCAGCTAGTAATGCCCGTCGGGGGAGACGATGGCTAGGATGCGCACATATTTGTAGAGTAATCGGCTCTTGGTTGGTTTGTTCCCAGCCAGAGTTTCTTGTTGCTAATTCTTTCTCGTCAGCTGTTGATTTAAGTGTGTGTAACCTGTTGGAAGCACTTTTCATGACGTGTTGGCCAATTTTCTGACCCATATAGAAGAAATGACTGACTTAAACATTAGTGTTGAAAATCCTAATTTTATTCTTTATGCTGAGTTAGTGCAATGCTACAGTGCTGCATTGTTTTTAAGGTTTCTCTAATTGTTATATTAGTTATTGATCTAACTCACATTGAAATTTAACAAAATCCGTATAAAATCCCGAATCTGGAAATAGAAGCAAGCTAGCTTGTAATGCTATGAAAGTGGTACTCATGCTTAGTCAAAGGTGTATATTACGTGAAATACAAAAGAAATTTCAGTCGATAATTAAATCACTGTATTAAGTCATGAAGGAAATAAAAGACGGATTCAGCGAAGAAAATTTTTTATCGACGAAATCATCTTCAGAGGCTGTACAGTCGTATTTATACTTACCAAAAATGTATAGTGGTCTATTATTGAGTAATAGGGGCTAACATAATTGATATAATTACTCGGAAGTGGCTTTAGAAATAAAAAATAAAAGTTGTAAATTACGTGGTACTCAATGGCACAAAGGAAAAAAGGGTTAGAAATTTGATAAGGTTAAAATAGTTATTGAATGAGAATAAAGGTAGTTGAGTGTCAATTTAGTAAGTGTGGGAAGAGAGTGTGAAAATCTACAAAAGGAACATGTGAGAGTGATAACAGTGAATTAATTATTAAAGCAAAAGCAAACTAAAAGGAAAATTAAAAAGGAAAAGAAAAAGTCAAATTCTTTTACAGGGAACGACTAGTGAAGAGGTTAAGACCAAAGTAGAATAAGAGACTGGACAAACGTTTTCTGTATACAGAGTTCGGGGTTGTGTTGACGAATTGCCAACGCCTCCGCCATACACAAAAGCCGAAACCTGACGCCCTTTGTACCATTTGGCCTCACCTTGTAGATAATCTTGAAAGACGACTCTGGTGGAGCTACGTGGCTTGAGTTCACCAAGTACTCGAGAATTGATCTAGTAACTATCGTCTCTGAAGATGATTTCGTCGATAAAGATAATTAGGTGTCTTTTCGTATTTGAAATGTATTCATGAGTATATGAAAGTTTTATTTGCGATCTCTTTTTCTTTGTGAATAGATCAACCCCAGAAATGCTAATCTCAATTCTACTGATGATGTTTATTTAGCTGAAATTACTCGTACAGGTAAATATTATTATTGATTTTGTTTCTTGTTAACCGCTTCATCAACAACATAAAAATTGTTGTATTTATCATTCTTTGAGACTTTGACATTGAAATACTTTAGGCGTTTTGTGAAAATTACGAATTACTACTACCCCGGATCGATAAATTTTCAGTGAATCACGGGTATGGTAATCGGCAAAAGGGGATTCCACGACATTTGATTCTTGTTATTTTAGGATTCATCAGCTCGTTGTACCTGGATACCTAGTGAATGATAACGTTCTCACTGGGTCTCAAACTCTAAAGTCTCTTCGAAATAGCAGAATTGAATAGCTTCCAGTAACTATTGATCAGTGAGATAGGAGTCGCTAAATTATATGCAAATTAGATAACAAGTTAGTTGTGATTATCAATATAGACTTTTATTTATTTCTGTGATTACGTAAAATAAGCTAGATGGAGGTATAAGTGTATAGGCTGGTTTTTTTTTGTGTACTGTTTTCTAAAATTAAATGAAATTGATAAACTACTACTGTAACAGCGAAACACACAGTAGTATTTGGTAAGGGAATCTTTTATTGACAACTCGATGTACAGACGTAGGCAAATAGCACCTTATATTAGAATCAGAATTTATGCAAATGTCACCTTTATTGTGCTTTTTATTTTTTTTTTTTATTTTCCATGTTTTCTCTGTTGTTTCACAAAAATCGTTCTTTTCTTTGGTATTAAATCCATCAATATTCGTGTAGATGATACATACACATGTATATACTGCTTACAAAACCTTGCCGATTGCACACACTACACTATTACTTTCACAATCACTAAAATCAATGGACGTCACTCAGATGTTTAGTTGGCTGGTTAGTTATCCGAGTCGTATTTTTCCTGTACCAGTGGAGATGGAGTTCATCGGTTTCATTGGTAGTTGACTTTCAGCCACTTGGTCCCAGCTTCGAGTCGCCAACCACCTACTTCAGCTATCTAAACTTAGTAATGTCATTTGTTTGAAGTCAAGTGGTGGATGGTGACTAGCAGTGGGATTCAGGATGCGCATTTCGTCCTATTTTGGACTCATCATCTGAGTGATGGCTTTCCCACCGAGGCTTGAACTAACCCTAATTCCACTGCTAGTCACCATCCGCCAATTGACTACAAGTAACATGACCAGACATCGTCGAAGCATCTTCACAAGGAGCCGACATGTCAACCTGAGACTGAGCACTTCAGTCCAATCAATCAAAGGAAAAATCTAAATTGAATTAAATGATTGTCAGTAATCTTCACAAAATTTATGTACTAGAAACTCGTCTATGATTATTCGTTAGACGAAATTTTCTAGGAGAATTATAAAAATTCAGAAAAATGCACGGCTCATGCTAGTTGCATTTCATAGCAGCTCAAAAAGTGATTTTCTTTTAAAGGCAGGACAAATAACTTTTGTAAAAGAGAAACAATCAGACTGATCACGAACTGACTTTAGTTAGAGAACCGTTGAAAACCTCGAGGAAGTAGTGAATAGCTATTTTATCCTTCTTTACGAACCCATAACTCTCCACCAAGGAACCGAACCCAGGAGAGGTTGCCTTGTAACCTGAAGGTCTTGGGTACTGCTGAACAGTCTTAAACAAAAGAGAGAGAGAAAAGCTGGTATCCAGTACTCCTTGATATAAGTATAAAACTTGGGCACTGTGGTAGAGTATAATTCCATTATAGATAAGATTTTATTTCGATGAAAGCAAAACTATTGCTCATAATCATATCAAGTTATGTGATCATGAGCAATAGGTTTTGCTCGAAATGTCATCAGTTAATATTACTGTTCAGTACGCCTTGTTAGTTCCAAGTGGTTATCTAACTTAAATCAGTTGTTCGTGATGAATCTTGAAGTCATTCAAATCCCTTCGAAATCAAACCTTGAAAAGAAACATCAGAGTTAACACTATAATAGGATATTCAAGTACTAATGTCACTTTGTGTTACGTCAAACAATCTTATGTAATGTGGAGTTGTATACACTGCCACAGCGCCTAAATTTTATACACTAGTTCCTACTCTCTATAGCATGTTTCATGCTCTCACTTCATTTCTATTAGTATTAAAAATGTCTTCATTTCACATATTATTTTTCGAAATTCAGAGGGGTGTGTGTTGGGGGGGGGGGGAGAACTTCGGTCATTACAGGTTTTGATGTATTGACTTCTGAGGATGGTATTTTGTGATGTCGTTTTATTCTCCCTACTAACTTTTCTAAATACTTTTCCCCCTTTAGAAATAATGCATGATTCCTATGTGATTTATACTGTCAAAGTTACACGGATTTCACAATCCACTGGACAATCTGAATCATGGAATACTTTACGCCGTTTTAGACACTTTGTTGAATTACACTCTTTTATTACAAACAGAGTAAGTTAAAATAATAATCATAATAATAATTACTATTATTATTATCTTTTTATATACATGACTTCTCGTTGATATATCTTGTCCCAAATTTTATCTGTCTCATTTTGGCACATTTGTTCCTTGAACGGGTTGCCTGTTTATGAAACCTAAATTAATAATTGGAAGTTACTTATTCATTATAATAAAGGTTTTTGTATTTCCCAATGAATGAAAAACGAAACGATATTGTTTTCACTGACGTTTCGCTATTTGATGCCAATAGCTTTATCAAAGTATTATTAAACCAGAATTTACAAAATCTCAGCATATATATATATATATATGTATACATAGCAAAGAGTTAAGAGGTGAGAAAATAGACTTAGGTCAAGTTAAAGGGATATATTAAAAGTCAAAATAACAATGAAGATCACTAAACCAAATAACAAAGATGATAGTACGTCTGTTATGATATCAAAACAAAGTTTACTAACTTGATCATTGTTCGTCAGTCTGGGGTCATTTTTCGTTGTCAAGTTGGTTAGTTGGTAAAGATAGTAAAACCAAGTGTAGATTGTTGGATTTGATCAGTGTGTAAAATTATGAAAGCAGTGTGTGTTTACATAGTGAAATTTGCATATCACATTCGTGTTGATTTTGTCACTTCATGGGGGAGGGGGGTGTTGTCATCAGGTCAGATTCTGTTTTAGTCCATCATTCCTATTCAGGCAATTTGGTAGCTAGCCATCACAGAGCACATTGATTTGATGATATTAGATAGTTGGAGGCAATCGGCAGGAAGTCCAGTCTGATCTAGGCTTTGTGCCAGTCGGCACTCACTGGTCAGCAAGGCGTTTCTGCAACCTTGGAGGAACTCATGTCCCTTCTGAGATAGCTCAGTGGTAACGTCTCTGACTGCAGCACTGGGTGACGCGGGTTTGAATCTCAGAAGCGACATGAGTTCCTCTTCAAGGTTGCAGATACGCCTTGCTGACTGGTGAGTGCTAACTAGCACGAAACCTAGGTCAGGCTAGACTTCCTGCCGATTGCCTCCAACCATCTAATATTATTATTATCTCTTTTTGTCTATTATAAATCTTTGTTTTTTAAAATCTTTTTAGTGTGGTCGAATTAATGAACTAAAATTACCTTCAAAAATGGCATTTAACAATATGAGTCCCGAGTTTTTAGCACAACGTCGTCGTGGACTTAATATCTATTTGAAGGTATGTTTAAGTCATTCATAGCCTAACTTCACAATTGTTATTGAGTCTTTCTTTATCAAGTTATAATGTGTAAAACAGAAATAGTTCGGCTTCTACGATGGTTCTACTAACTAAATAATATAAAGACTTGTACAGTAAGATAGATGTTGAATTGAATGTGGCATTACGTACAGTTTTACACGAAATGCCGTTGAGTGAAGTTACTCAATGAATGTTATTGAAAAGTTATCAGATTTAACCAAAAGTTTACACTTAATGCTTAACAAAATAGAGCTTTGTATCGTTGCGTAGAAGTCTAAAACTCCACATATCATATCAACACATCAAGTAGTAAAGAAGAAGAAGAAAAATAATAAAAAGAACTCAAACGCTGTAGAATGCCAATGGACCAGGGGAAAAGATCCCAAGCAAATTAATAAACAAATAGGATAATACAGTTTAATCGAAGGAAAAATTCGTTTACATCTGTCAGCCATTACTAGCGATTCTAAACCACTTTTTTTTATTCCTTCCCGTTTCCCTTGGAAAATAGGGCTTCAAACTTCAGCTTTGAAGTTTCAGTAGCAGTGGTATAATTTTTTCCACGGGGGGGGGTTACCAGCCTGACGCACCCAACCTTCCCTCTTCAAGGAGCTTAATTCCGACTAGGTGAGGTTAAGGAGTGCGTTGACCGGGATTTAAACCCCAGACCACATGTGGTGTGTTTAGCGAGTGTTCTTCTACTTGACCACTGACGCACACATTCTGAACCATACCACATGGAAAATCTTGAATCATGATTCCTATAGACTGGTGGATAACCTACAGCTGTCAACAAAGCTAAGACCAAGAGTTAATATCTCCATAAATTGGTATATATTTTCCTGGGTTGCCAGTCCTCTGAATCCTTTCCATTATCTCCTACATACAGCTCGACGTTAAGATTACTTAAATAATGTTACTTATAGCGACCAGAACTGACTCGTTGTTGTCTAAACTCAGAGAACCGATCGTAGCGTTCTACCCTATGGCTGTTCAAAATTTCCTAGAGAAATGCACAGTCATAAAATGCTCGAAAGACAACAAAAAAGACGATTGTTTTAGATCGCAATCTATGTGTGTGGTTCTATTCAACGATAGTAACATCAATAACTCAACAGTTCTGTAAGGTAGCTATGCATTCCAGTTTCAGTACAAAGCGAATACTTAAAATCAGGTGAAATATTCCCAAAAAGGTGGGGTCAAAAACTCTTGACACAAGAACAATACACCAACACTTCCCGCGAACAGTCCAAGATCAGGATGACCTTGATTCACTCGAACAAAATCACACCGTGCAACACTTTATCCAATGTACGCACGTTCATAAAGAGAAGCATTACAATTAGAGATTAAACAGTTGCAAAGATAAACAATAAGCATCAAGTCAATGAATGAAATGCGAATGTCAGGGAAATAATGTTCATACATTTGTTCCCCTTAATGAATTTGAACAAAGCAAGATCTACAGTTTTTGCAGAATATAGTGGTGCCATCATTTATTTCATTGCCTTCTCATCAGCTGCTTACAGGCCACAGCCATCATTAAGTATATCTAATCTACAGCAACGATTTTAACATACTTGCACAGAGTTCATTTTAAACAAAAATCAATCGACCAATATATGCATACAGTAATTATATATATGTTATATTAAACACTATTAGGAACAATAGTGATCATATACAATGGAGCATTACGCATTCAGATGAAAGAGAGATGAAAATATTCAGTTACCAGGGCAAAGAAAGACTGATAACCGCTTCTTTCTGGACGCGTAAATGAGATTTCAGACTCTTGATGGAGATGGTTTCACCAAACTTGAGGAGAATTGAGCTCTTGTGTCTATTGATAATTTTGAACGACTTTTCGACGTCCACCTCATGACCCGTGTCAAGGAGATGCCTGGCGATGGATGGCACTGTTTAAAGCATTTGTTCCCTTTAGACATAAGCTTTTTGGTACATGTTCAGAAAATCGTAGATATGCCCTTCTTTCTGTCCTTCCAATGTAATCGCTCCCGCAGATACATGTAAATTTATATATGCAGTTGGAGTTAACATGAGAAGGATATCTATCGATTTTTGATTGCACAAAAGAGCAAGTTGTTCGAAAGATGGGGACGAGCTTACCTGCAGGATAGGCTCTGACTTGTGATGTACTCAGTCTTCTGTTGACCATTGCTGCAATATTTTCACTTTTATTTGTGCGTTCAGAAAGAAACAGTTATCAGTCTTTCTTTGCCCTGGTAACTGAATATTTTCATCTCTCTTTCATCTGAATACGTAATGCCGAAAGTTTCCATTGTATTTGATCACTATTGTTCCTAATAGTGTTTAATATAACATATATATAATTACTGTATGCATATACTATTTGATTGATTTTTGTTTAAAATGAACTCTGTGCAAGTATGTTAAAATTGTTTCTGTAGATATACTTAATAATGGCTGTGACCTGTAATCAGCTGACGAGAAGGCAACGAAATAAAAGATGACACCACTTTATTCTGCAGAAACTGTAGTTCTTGCTTTGTTCAAGAGGCTTTTGTTACCCTATAATCTGTGTGGAGATCTACAGCGTTCAGCGTAATGGAACAAAATTCGAATTTTTCACACTATTGTTAAGTCACTTCTTCTATACGCTTTAGAGAATTGGCGCGGGTCATCGAAAGTATTTCCAGCAGACTATAGACTTCCATCAACAGGTGTTTCTTTTTCTGCCTCTCTACTGAAAATCAGATTGCCGGTTGGGAAAGAGAAGCAGCAAGGAATTCTACCAGACAGCGAACTAACTAAGAACCTATTTGCCGACAAATGTGCAGAAGAAATGAGTTGGATGTACACCGAAAGGACCATCGACTGACAATATACTTGAGGCCATTGAATGGAACCAGAACGCAAAATGACGAATTAAGCGTGTGTGTGTGACATGGTGGAGATCGTGTTAGGGGGAAACGAAAGCTAATGGGCAATTATGAAGCCAGCTAAAAAAGACTGCAGCGAATAACATGAAATAGTAATGTACTGCCAAAGCCTTGTGTTCCACTTGCAGCCCAAGAGAATAATAGTAACTAGAGTGACTGGAATAACCATACTTTAAGACAAAGAAAACTGACTTGTTTCAACGTAGAACTTTGCACAGATGTGCACCAGTTTCAGTTGCCACACTCCCTCCATGTAGCATACAAAGCAATAGAAGAGAGTAAGGAGAGATTCTAAAGAGAGGTAATAAACAGAAGTGTGGGTGAGGGAAAAGCAATATTAATATGGAAGAATAGAGTTTTATTCGATCCTATAAATCACAAAGAGTGAATACATCTGCTCTAGCCATTGAGAACGATCACTTTGAGCCATATCACGAATTGTCTCCAGCCTTCATTGGTTTTAGCATCCGAAGGACCCCAACCAGGAAGCCAATCTTCACCTCTCTACGTGACTGGCTGGCTTAAACTAACTGTTGTGGATTTCATTGACTGATAAAGCCATGTTTCCGTTTGACCACCACTAGCTTCCTCTTTTCCAACCTGATCCATCCTATGTCAGTCAGCTAACATTGCTTGTCGAGGGAATTTACCGTATAACATTACACTGGACACTTTCAAAGTGTTAAGATCTTAGTTTTCCAAAAAAAGTGAACACAATATATGTGATGGCACAAGACAAGAGAATTGGTAACAGAATTATTTATTTACAACTGGATATACAGTTATAGGCGAAATACGTCTGGTATTGAGTAGAATCCCAATTGACATTTATCTTCGGTATTGTCCTGCTTTGTCTTCTGTACTATACTCTTTGTATGCCTGTCAAGTTCATTAATTTGTTTGTCAAGCACCGTTCATTAAATCCATCTGTCTGCCTTTCGATATTTTTGACACTGATATACATACATATTTATATTTGCTTGCATATATATACTACTTATAAATCTAGTCAGTAACACACACCACATATGAACTTTGTTATATATTGTTCATTTTTTTGTTTGTTTTGAAATAGACTTTGTGTAGCAGTGAATTTTGGGCTAATCATCCAGCTAGTCGGCCATTGTGTATTCAATTTTTACAACCTGATAGTTGGGAAAGAGGTCGTGTTCAAGCTCGTATAGTAAGTTTGATATTATTTGCGTTATTTTTAACTTAAGCTTCCTATATATATATGCAATGGATGATATAGTGTGATTAAGTATGCTTGTCTGTATACTGTAGACAAGAAAACATCATTGATTATTGACTTAGGGGTAACCAGCGTTACATATCTAGTCCTTAGTGTTGATACAGGCTAAATTCCATCGGTCACGAAGCTAGGTGACTGACCATCGCTGCTCACTTTAAATTGATGTTAAGTGATTGGAAGTGTAATCTGGTGAAAGACCCTTGGACTTAGGTCGCATGTATTTACCACCTTGAGGAAATAATTATGGGAATCAGTAAGTATATTTTCCCTGTTTCCAGAGCATATGATAACTCAAATTGATGCTCCCCCCTTTAATGGACAACTATACGTTCACTTTCGTATTATAAATGATTGGTTCTCTGTTCTAGACGGAGGTGATGAAGATAACCAACCAACCAATCAGCAACAACAAGCAGCCAGTCACCATCAACGGAAGAAAGTTGAAAGAGGTCACTTCATTCACTTATCTAGGAAACTTCGCCTCAACTACAGACAACAGCATGGATGAGGATGTCAAAGCCAGCCAGAATCGGAAAGGCAAGGTACACCTTCATCACTCTGAAATCAGTTTAGAAGTTTTCTGAACTAATTCAGCATAAAGAATAAAATTCGAATTTTCAACACCTGTCTGTCTGTCTGGATTCAACATAGAACTTGGCACCGAAGTGCAGCAGTTCGAGTTGCCACGTTCCAAAGAGCACACAAAAGTAGACCAGAAGATGAGTGAAGAGAGTCAATAGAGTTTTGACAAGTATAGGAGTGAAACAGAGTAAGTAATGGTAGAAAGGAATATGAAAGATTACAGAGACTGAATACATCTGCGCCACTGACAACGATTTTGAGCCATGTCACCTATTGTCTCCAGCCATTGATTCTTAGAGTCCCGAGGGCCCCAACCCGGAAGTTTGCATCTCCCTACCTGACCTGACTTAGTTTAACTGTCAAGGATTTCATGGATTGATTGATGCGATGTTTTTGTTTGGCCACCACTTACTCTTTTCCAACCTGCACCTATATCAGCTAGCAATGCCCGTCGGGGGGAGGCGATGGTTAGGCATGCGAAGCACGTGACCTAGCCATCTCAATCTATGTAACTTTATAGCCTCTTCGATTGATTTTCCCTCTTTGCCCAACACTACGCCTAACGTCAACATTACTTACCATATTATACCACCTAACGTGAGAAAGAGATCGTAGACATCTATGATCAAAAACAGTCAACCTTTTCATGTCATCAACTGGTACTGGCCATGTTTCAGAGCCATAGAGAAGGACGGAGCGAACTGCTGAGCAGTACACACGTCCCTTGGTTGATAGCCGGGTGTTGAGTTTTCAACACCAATGTTAATTCAGTCATTTCTTCATTATATGGATCAGAAACCTGGCGCCAGAATCACGAAAAAAATTTCTAACAGTCAGTTGCAGAATTTTATCAACAGCTCCCCTCACAAGCTCCACTGTGATGAATCGGATGGCCAGCTGGAAAGAATTAACAACAAGAAACTCTCGGAACGAACCAAACAAGAACGTAATGTCACAAATATTTCGAAGGAAATGGAGATGGATTAGATACACACTGAGGAGACCATCGAATGATATCTCGCACCAGACCCTCAAGTGGGAAAGAAAAGATGGGGGGGGGGGCTAGCTGAAGATCACCTCAGAGAATATGACAAAGTGAAGATGTACTGTTGAAGCCGTATGTTCCACTCGGAACCCAAAAGAATAATAAATAAATAAATGCTCTATTTTAGTCGAGGAAAATAAGAAAAATTTCTGCGATATCATTCTCAAGCTGTACGATCTGACAGATATACTAAATTCTCTCTGCACTAAAACGAATTCTTCCCGAAGATGTATCTATAGAACTGTAAATTTTAGATAACAAATAACGTAATACAAAAGCCATTAATCAGGTAGAAACTAAAATAAAATTAAATAAGCAAGCTGAGTGACGTAATATAATTGGGAGGATTGAATAGAATTCATTTAAAATTAAACGAGAGTCAAATTAATGGTGGTGGTAATAAGGGGGTAGAAATCTAATAGAGGGTGAGGGAAGAAAATAATAAAATCAAAAAAGACAAAAAACGAAAATTTGGTGTTAAGACAGTTTAGGTCCATTGTAGATTGAGTGATTGAACAAACTTTTTGGCTAAGACATTTAAGAAGGAAATTTTGTTTCTCTTGTTCGCCTTCTCTTGTGAATTTGGTTTCTTTAAACACGTTATTGACTAATTTGTGTGTGTTTCCTCAATCACTTCTTTTAATTATAATAAATGTGTCATCTAGGTAACGTATCCAGATTTTTAGTTTTTTTCTTCATTACTGATAGAGCTAGGGTTTCCAGTCTGGCTAACAGCCTCAGTAGTTAGTTCTTATATGGATGATTCTATTGGTATTCCTTTTATCTGTTCGTGTTATTTGGTCATTGAACTGGTAATATGTTTATAAAACATAACTCTTTGAGCTCCTGAAGAAAATAAAAGACAAATTCAGCCAGCGAAGAAAATTTTCTTTATTGACGAAATCATCTTCAGAGACTGTACAGTCGTATTTATACTTACCAAAAATGTATAGTGGTCTATTATTGAGTAATAGGGGGTGACATAATTGATATAATTATTTGGAAGTGGCTTTAGAAGTAAAAAAATAAAAGTTGTAAATTACGTGGTACTCAATGGCACAAAGTTAGAAATTTGATAAGGTTAAAATTGCTATTGAGTGAGAATAAAGGTAGTTAAGTGTCAATTTAACAAGTGTGAAGAGGTTGTGAAAATCTACAAAAGGAACATATGAGAGTGATAATAGTGAATTAATTATTAAAGCAAAAGCAAACTAAAAGGAAAAGAAAAAAAGTCAAAATTTTTTCACAGGGAACTACTAGTGAAGAGGTTAAAACCAATGTAGAATAAGAGACTGAACAAACTTTTTCTGTATACACAAAAGCTGAAACCTGACGCCCTTTGTACCATTTGGCCTCCCTCACCTTGTAGATGATCTTGAAAGACAACTCTGATGGAGCTACGTGGCTTGAGTTCACCAAGTGCTCTAAATCTGAGCTAGTGATTGTCTTGCATTGTCCTTTTGCTAACCATGCCGGATAATGTTCAGAGATGCGTTTGGAAATGGCGCTTTGTGCGGCCAATATAACTAGCTCCACCCCCTATTACTCAATAATAGACCACTATACATTTTTGGTAAGTATAAATACGACTGTACAGTCTCTGAAGATGATTTCGTCGATAAAGAAAATTTTCTTCGCTGAATTGTTCTTTTATTTTCTTCATGACTCAATGGGTATTTTCGGTGATTTGAAGGAGAGCAAGAACTCTATGGGTTCCATCGAGCTTGAACATTGTGTTTTTGTGTGTTCGTCACTATAGAGCAGTGGTTGTCAGGAGATACAATTATATCACCATTCATGGAGAATTCCACTAAGTTCACTTCATATATTAAAGTTTACTCTGAATCGATATTTTCTAGAAAGACAATGAAAGCTTAACAATTAAACCACTAAATGCAAATAACACGATCACATCAAAATTTTGTTCACCTGGCTTACGAATACAAACAAATAAGTAACCTAGATCACCCACCCATCCCTCCAAGATTTCTTGCTGATTGTTTCAAACTATCCAACATTAATTCCAAGTTCATGGCAATAGGATTTTCATCATTAGCTGATATTAGTTAGAGAACCATTGGAAAACCTAGGAGTACTGGATAGCTGTTTCGTCCTAGTTTGGGACTCTTCATCAGTACGCACCACCGGGATTCTAACCCAGGACCTTCTAGTTACAAGGCGAGCTCGTATACCATTAAGCCACTGGGACCCGATCCAATGGCCCATGAATTGTAACTTCTGCCAATTCACGATATAGCGCGACCCCTAGCCAATGTCTTCGGTGAGTATTTGTCCTCACACCCGACCTGCTGCATTCTACTGGTCACTACTTCTTACTAGATACCCAGGTAACTACCTACCTGAATAGGTCAAGTTGCTAGTGAGCATCTCATTGATATTCAAGTGTTGGTTTGTAGGGAAAATCCTGTAACCAATCAAATCCCTACAAACCAGCACTTGAATATTCATGGCAATAGTTTGGTGATCATGTAGCAAAGTTGACTGATGGAATTCAACCAGCACGAATACACAAATGACATTGATTACTCCTTATTGATCAATCTATATACAAACCGATTCATTAAAATCGTATAGCCTTAAGAAATTTAGTGAAAATAAAACATGTAGTTCAGCGAAGAGGCTCTTTTCTGGCAGAATTCATTCTCCTTAGCTGTCCAATAGAATTTACATACAGATTTTCTCATGAAGAAAGGAGGTAGTGACAAAAGTGTTGAGTTGTCGCAATAATAGTCGTTCATGTTAGTCAATACATAAAACAAGTTGACTATGTGTGTTGGAGTTACGTCATAATGTGAATCATTTATCGATTGAGTTGTAATCACGACGCACATGGAAACGAAGGAAAATATGGAAATATGTAAAAGTTATGAAGAAATACAAGAATTATGAGGAGTTAGAAAAACAAACGAGCAAACAAAAATCAAGTGAGTAGAAATCGACAAGGTTATTACCATGACAGTAGAAGTGATTGAATAATTTTCTTTTGTATGCATAGCTCCTGTTTCTCTAATTGAATAGCTAAAGGTTCAGCATTGCAAAGGAGACGAAAGCGTATTGTCTCTGTCAGGTTGTTGTTGACTTTGTAGTTACTTTGAAGGAGGAGGCGTTTGTGTTGAGATGGAATGACCACTGTTGATTAGGTATCCTATTACCGCATTCCTTGTAGAGCTCCTAATGCCCTTCTGTGGGATAGTGTTGTTGAACCCTTTTAGACAGGATCTGCGTCGAACGACCAGTGTGCCTGGCTCCACAGCAACTGGTAACATTAACAACTATGTTTGTGACAACTCATCACTGTTTTTGCCACCCTCTTTCATGAAAAAAAATTGTGTATCAACGCAATTGTACAGCTAAAGCAAATGAATTCACTGAAAAGAGCTTTTTTTCGCTGAACTATGTATTTTCTTTCGTTTTCATTAATATCTGGATGGGGATTATTCATGAAGAGTTCACATGGAACACTGGTGGACATTTTTTTAGATGCGTTATGACTTTCAGCTTTGATATCTTTCTTTTTTATTCAAGTGGTTGAACAACACTTACGTTTATTTATTTTCATGTGTTTTTTTGTTGTTGATAGGTTTCTGCAATTTTAACACCATTTCGAACAGTTAGCAATGCTGTTATGTCTGTTCCAGATACATTGGCAGATGGTTTGAATAAAATATTTGCAGGAAAACCTTTTCAACCCAATATACCTTCTGGTAATGATGATCTAATGAAAAAATCTGGTGATTTTGAGCTAAATGAAACAATCGAGATGGCGTTGGATTCACCATCTGTTGTTAAGAGTACAGAATCATATGATATGGTGAGTACATTTTGAAAAAAAATATTATTGTTTATCGCTGTGAATTACCTGTTATCTTTTATCACGTTTCTCTGCTTCGATATAACAATGAATGGTCGTGGCAAAGGTGGCAAAGTTCGCACTAAGGCTAAGACAAGGTGAGCCCGTGCTGGTCTTCAATTCCCAGTCGGCCGTGTCCATCGTTTACTCCGCAAAGGAAATTATGCTGAACGTGTTGGTGCTGGCGCCCCTGTCTACCTTGCAGCAGTTTTGGAGTACTTGGCTGCTGAAGTCCTGGGGTTGGCTGGTAATGCTGCTCGTGACAACAAGAAGACTCGCATCATTCCACGTCATCTCCAACTGGCCATCCGCAATGACGAAGAGCTGAACAAACTTCTTGGTGGTGTGACAATTGCTCAGGGAGGAGTGTTGCCTAACATCCAAGCTGTTCTCCTGCCCAAGAAAACCTGATCTCTTCTCGTCTTGAGTTTTTACTGATAAGTTTACTTAGATCATATAGCCTTGAAAGTGGCTCCGTTGACTGAAAGGTACTATGGCGATGTTTGTCTGTGAAGCGAATGTTGAGGAAGCACATCACATTAACCAATGCAGTAAACTCAAACTCATGCAGCCAGGTGATAGCGTACGGAGAGTCATCATCTGAAGTGGTGACTACTAGCGGCGTCCGTCAGAGGTGCCTACTGTCCCCACTTCTGTTTCATTTTATCATAGATGTATTGATGGAATTAACCCTAACTGCTGACTTCAGCGATTCAGGGATTGATTTGTCTTGTTGACACTCATATCGTTAAACAACACACATTGTCAATGCACACATAACCACCAAGGGATGCATTAAAATTAAAGATTAAACAAGGACAAAGGCAGATAATAAGGGTCAAAATCAACATGTGATATGCAAATGTCAAATTAGTGATACCCAATCAGTCTAGGGGAAAACGTATATTTATTACAAAGTCAGTTGAGACTTCTAAATAAGTATAAATATTATAAATAGATCGCCTACGAGGGATTTCCCAAACAATCTGTTCATCACATTGGCCACGAAAATCCCTCCATACACCTTAAAACACCTTTGAATGCATCCTGTCATGGGGTTCCAGGACTTATAGTAGTACGCCTGCACAACCCCACCTTAGTCCATAGCTCGTCAGCTCTTTCAAGAAGGCAGAGTCTTCGCACATCTTTTTTTACAGTGCCTTTGAACGATAGGAGTGTCTTTGAGTCGAGATTGAAGGTTATTCTGACCCGGGACTGTCTGCGGGGACCCTTGGTGTGTGATTCTTGTGGACAGGGTTTTTGGTCCCACCTTTTGGGGAATATCTTCCTCGAGTATGAGATACTTTTCACAGTTGGACTTTGGTTAACTAATTTTGTGTCTTAGAGTATTTGTTTTTTATTTGTAAATCTATATCGTCTGTGTGTGCGTCGGTGGCACAGCGGTTAGGACGCTCGCCGACCATGCACATGGTCCGGGGTTCGATCCCCGGCCGACGCACTCCTTCGCCTCGCTAAACCAGAAATAAAGCTGGTAAAGAGGGAAGTTTGGGCAATAGGCTAGCAATCCCATCCTGTAAAAATAAACACTGCTACAGAAACTTCAAGCTAGAGGCTTGAAGCCCTATGTCCCACTGGGAACGTGAAGGAATAAAAACAATCGCCTCTGTAGCTGCCTTACAGCACTGTTGGGGTAAATTTGAGTTTTGATGTTATGATTGTTGTAATAGAATCGCTAAAATATTGAAGAATCATCGTCTTCCCCCTGCTTTTGGAGCGTTTGGTGATAACACTTGTCTCAAGGAAGTTTTGTCGGCTATAAAGTAGAACATGTGAATCAGTTTTCTGCGTCCAGACCATAACCGAATGAGATTTTGTTTGTACAACTCCTTTAGCAGGGAATTTAACGCTTTCCTCCGTGATTCTACTGTTTGGTTTGCGTGTGGTAGGAATTATCAACATTACCATCAAGAGTAATCGTAGAACATCTATCCTCATATTCGGCCTAATAGACTTCACTGAATTCTAATTCTTCTCAGAACACCACAAAGTCTGTTCCACAGGTACCTACAGATGAGCATTTAAAAAGTAGTTTTCAAAATCTTTTATTTCCCCTCTTTAGCTATTCATAATAAATAAGTGACATACTCTACTACGGATTGATCCAGTTGGTTCGAAACTATTCACGTCAGTTGTGTTAGTACTTGCTACCTATTTTGAAATGATCTACGCAGCAGACAGTCATTTTGCTCATTTGGACCTATAACACCTGTGGTGTGCACCTGGATAATCACTTTAAACTACTGATTTGCATCTTGAAGCTGAGCCAAACTGATGAGCACGCTGCAAACAAGCGAAACGCTGTCTGGTGTTTAGATCGATCCGGTTTGACTAGCAAATACTACTGCTTGACGTGAATATATTGCAACTACTTATATCCTAATCAGTAGTGTATACCATCTTAATATTTCACTTACTTTCTCAATCGTCTGTCATTCGTCGTATGAAGCAGATTACATATTTTGAATGTTCGTTCTAAACATTTTCGGTTTCCAAATGTAATTGTGATGATTCTTCACCTTGAATTGTGTTAATTCACAAATGACGAATTCCGTTCTATTCATAATACATACAGGTACACGCGTGCATTCCGCAACACACAATTGATATTTGAATTAACCAATTGTTTTTGTTTTATTTTGTTTTGTTTTGTTTTACTAGACCAGTGGAGATGAAACACCAATTCGAATATTATTTCTTTTAGTTGATGAAATATTTGATTTACACAGAGAAGGCCAGTTTACTAGACAAGGGAATTTCGCTATCTTACGTAAAATATTTCAAACATTTTTTGGTATACGAGTCAACAAAATGATTATTGCTAAAGTAGGTTTTATAAACTGTTTATATATTTCCTTAGGTTGTTAGTAATTTATTCTTTTATAATTCCTAATTTATCATATTGATAGTTTGTCAGAAAAAGACACCAACTTTCATTGCTGTTTATGCGTAAATGTCAGCTGTCTCATCCCTATTCTACATTAATGGGTCACTCAGCCAGCTAATTATTATTTATTAATCATACCTTGGAGCCTGAATAGCTCAGTGATAACGTTTCTAACTGCAGAACTGCGTGACTCGATTTCGAATCTCAGGAGGGACATGAGTTCACTCAGGATTAGAGATATTGCGCCTTATAGGGCGCTTCGGTGGTATAGCCACAGAATATTCACCAACCAAGTATGTGATCCGGGTTGGATCCTCGGCCGACGCACTCCTATACCTCGCTAAGCCCGTTGTAAGGCCTGTAAAGAGGGAAGGTTGGGTGTAAGGCTAGCAACCCCACCCCGTAAATATGAAACCACTGCTACTGAAACTTCAAAGCTCAAAGTGGTGGAAGCTCTATGTTCCATTCGGAACTCAAAGGAATAAAATATTCACCCCTTATATCTTTAGTGGAGAAAAGCACGTCACCGGTACATCTTCATTACACTTGGTTCTCTGCCATTCTTTTCAACTGGCTTCGCGACGTCTCATAGCATTTCACTTACTCCTTATACGGTCTTCTCCATGTTACCCTCTAAGCCATACCCAATTAGTTTTTAAACCATATTGAAACACTATCGGATCTGTTGGATCCAACAGAAAAAGACGATAAAATAAATACTGTAACGACAGAACACAAGAACCAGGCAACAGATCGTTTATTGAGAACATCAACAGATATTTATAGATTTTTATGTACATTATTATTAGCGTTATTGTTAGCAGAGAGGTAACGTCTTCTGATTGGTTGTTTTCCTGCTGAAGGTTATTCTGTCATCTCTCTGTTGCCGTTTCGTAGACAGTACGTTGATATATCTGCTAATCGTATCCGCCCACGCTAAGTCTGCTGTGATTGGTTGTTGAGTTCTTCAGGGTTAGGCTTTGTTCTTGTTTTCTCTCATGACCAAGATATGAGACGTAATCATTGACGTAAATTGCTGTCTACCAATTTTGGCTAGCAGACAGCTCTCACCACAATACCATTTACAAAATAAATTGTATGAACTGTAATACACATTACATATGTCATTTAACAAGCATTTCTGGATACTACAGTAGATAGCCCTATGATATAATTTATAATATCTTTCTTCCTTCATTTTATTTTTCCTAATCTACCACACACAAAAAACAGGCATGTGAATGGACAAGTGCACCTAAAATTACACAATTAGTCACTTATTTACGTGATTACTTTTGGCCACCAACAAAACCTTCAACGCCTACAGTTGTTTTAAGTGAACGTGATAAAGAGATGAAGTTAAGAACTCGTGTTCTTTGTCGTACTGTACTCTTAGGAAGTGTATCTGGTGAGTCTGGTTTTATTTTCTCGATGCATCCAAGTTGAGATTATTATTATTATTTTGTGAAGTGTGTACAGAATCACGTTAAACTAGTCGGTCATTGGTGAATCAATAACTCCTGGAATGTATATGTATGTCACCATGAAATCATAACTAAGAGAGGCCATGTTGTATCACATAGCATTGGATATTTATTCTTGTCCACAGATGAAATTTAACGGTTATATAAAGAATCATCCATGGATTTATAGTCAGTTGTAGGTAGCAGCAAATAAAATCTCATTTCTGATTTAATTTAGTCATATAGTGATTCAAATAACTGCCCAATTTTTTTAAGTATTGTTTTGTAGAGATTTATTGATGGTTGGAGGATTTCATCATGAGCTGACATCGGTTAGAGAACCATTGGAAAAAACCAGGTAGTACTGAACAGCTATTGGATCGGGTCCCAGTGGCTTAGTGGTCTACGAGCTTGCCTTGTAACCAGAAGGTCCTGGGTTCGAACTCTGGTGGTGAGTGCGTACTGCCGAAGAGTCCCGAACTGGAACGAAACAGCTGGTTCTCTAACCAATGTCAGTTCATGATGAAATCCTCCAACCAAATTTTCTTTCACTAACGTCAATGGATTTTACTCTTCAGTATGTGTATGTGTATCTTATGATTTTACTGTACGGCAGATCTAGTTAAGCATATGTGCAATAACATTCCATGGATCTTTACAGTAGGAAATTTTTTTATTCGCCTTTGACTGTGTCCACCTCGAAGGCCTTGTTATTTACTTTGACAAGTAACTTAACTGACCAACAGGACGATTGTATATATCAGTGTCATGTCAACCAACTGAGTGATTAAACAAATTGGACATTGGTCTGATTTAATAATGGCCAACGGAATGAAGACTCAGCTTCTTGATTATCTGCCATTCTGTAATCGATTTACCTGCATTGCTCAAATCTACAAAAGGTTGGTCCCATCTTAAACAACTTAATGGTAAAATCAGGGACTTCCACATATTCTAACTTGAGTGCTGGCTAGCGGAAAGCTTCTACTTTGATGTGATCTTCTTGTTTATTGGTTCCTAACATGTATTAATAAACTTGACTGTATGTCAAAGTCAAGATTTCGTAGGATATCATCAGAAAATGTCTTGTATGTTGAAACCAGACTCATTACCTATACGTATATACTACTCATCCATGGTATCATGGGGCACACCTCTACGTCCTTCGTTACATTTGTGGTACATCCTCATTGGAAGTGGAGGATGTGAAGAGGTTAGCCATCTTTTACCATAGGGGTTTGTGTTTAATCCCTGGCGTTATGTGTTATAATATGTTCACTTATAATGAGGTTATACCTAGAGTATAAGGAGAAGGAGGGATTGTTTGTCGATAAGGTCTTGAAGCTGGATAGACTGGGATGATACTGGTACATGTTACGTGTCCTGAGTCGTTACCTTCCTCGTCAAGGAATGCCAGATGATATCAGATTGGGTAGGCAGAGAATTAGAAATGGTCAAACTGAAACGTGGCGTCAGTCCGTGGCAAAGTTAAACTCTAAGCACCACTGACTACCAATGGAATGCGACTGCACTAATGACCTTGAAACACTCACTGATCAAGTTAGTGAAACCTGGCAAATAATGTTGTCATCATCAGTCAAATATGCTCATCGAAGTTTTATGCTATTAAATGGGATATCTGGCGAGTTTCAGCTTATTTTTCGGATAGATTAAGTTATGGTTCAAGCCAAGGACAAGTTAGGGTTAGATTAATCTATTAAAGGCGACATTAGGGTTGTTTCGAGTTAGACTACAGTTTGTTTAGGGATATTTTCACGTTAGGGTTAGGTTCAGGAAAGATTAGGGTTGTTGTTATGTTTAGAAGACCTAAATAATTACATGCATAGAATGTAGTTAAATTACTCTGTTGATATAAGAATAGAGCTTGTGCACTGTGGGCTAATTCACGCAGGAAAGTGTAGTCTGTTTGTCTGCATTACACTAGACGTTTGGAATCAATGGCTGGAGACCGTTTTTTAAGATGGTTCGAAATAGTTCTTAATGGTGCAGATACATTCACTCTTTGCCGAAAAGTTCGAAAAAGGACGAAACAGCTGCTCAGTGCTCCCCTGATTTCAATGATCTCTCTAACTGATATTGGTTCGTGAAGAAATTCAACAATAGCAATTGGTTTATTCTTGTATTATGATGTATTAGCGGATAAATTGATGAAATAATTTGTATCGTGTGAGGGAAATAGTACATTTACTAATGTTAGTCTCACTTTACTAGTCATAAAAATCAATTGTTTACCTTATTTTCATCATTCCTGCCGCACAGTGACAGTCTTCCTCACGTGAATTCATCCCCTGGGGGAAAAAGGTCGTTGACACTGAAAGTGGACATAAATTCAAAGAACTTTACATATCTAACTAACGAAATACTGTTATGATGTCACTACTTTAATTATTTCCCAATGATATTGCGATTAAAATAGAGACTCCGAGCTGAACACAGATCCGCTGATCACAAATACCGCTTGACCACGTCAACAACATTATTCGACGGATACCTGTTTACCCAGCCCACTCTGCTTAAACGAGAACACAACGATGTGAGCCGAAAAGTGTATTTCAGTATCAGTCGCAGTATATTTTACACAATAATGCATGATTCAAAAAATCACCAAGGGGAATATGTTAGTTTGTCTATAGTCATGGGCATTACTTTATGTGGGCTACTTTTGATTGGTTTACCTCCAGACTGATCTTGATCACCATCTCACCTATAAAGCCTAATCCCTTGTTGATCTGTCTACACATCAATTACTAATTATAATAATTTATCTACCGTATTATTTTTATTTTTACTGTCCCTCTTTTCTTCTCACACCTAATTTACTGCAGAGGAACTTGCCCAGTTTCTTGGTAATGAAACAACTCGTCGTGGTGTATCCCGTGTATTCAATATGCTACAAGAAGAACGTTTTAATCGTAGATTTGTGCATACCCTATTAGAAGCATTTCTATGTCAATTGTTTCGTCCTTATCAAGCTCATTGGGAAGCTATCTATGAAAAAGATTTATGCCCATTAAAATCTGGTCGACCGTGTCGTTCACACAAAGCGTGTGTTTAGTTGTTATTATTATTATTATTACTATTGTTGTTGTTGTTCTTAGTGCATATCACCAATCTGTCGTATTGTTATTATTATTGATAATATTTATAATCATTATTGTGATGATGTTGATAATAATAATAATAGTGATTATAACAGCATAATATTATTACACGTTCCTTTTCTCCTTTGTTTAAAGTTATGAATATCATTCTAGTGAAGAAGAAAAAAACATTTTTGTTGTCTACTGTGAATATTATGTAGTCATTTTTCTTCCTTCTTGATGAATACATCTTTAATGCAAAGATCTAATATTATTTGTTTTATTGCATCAAAATGTATATTCCAAACAGATTTCTTTTTTGTGATACTATATAAATATACCTATTCTTCCCTATAATAATTG
Source organism: Trichobilharzia szidati (assembly GCA_944472155.2). Lineage (NCBI taxonomy): Eukaryota > Metazoa > Platyhelminthes > Trematoda > Strigeidida > Schistosomatidae > Trichobilharzia > Trichobilharzia szidati. Next base: position 88,635,714 of record OX235274.1, read on the forward strand.
ATTACCAATAGTTTGTTTGTTGTTGTTGTTTTTTGCAGATTATGGGTTTTTTTTCATGGATTTGTATTGATTTCAAAATAGATTTCAGAACGAACCAACATCAGTTTTAGAGGTCATAGATAACCAGGTAGCACTGGACTGCTGTTTCGTCCTAGTTTTCGTCATTGACTCCTAGCTTAAAGATAAGGGGGTGTTGACAACTTCGCTTATTTGGCGAGTTGCATCAGCCAACGCCAGTGGGTTGATCGCTGACGAAGTCTCAGCAGGGATACAGAAGGCTCGTTTGGCATATGCTATCTCGGGCGTAGACATGATATCCGGCTATCGGTCAACGGGCGTGTGTACTGCTCAGCAGTCCACTGCGTCCTCCTTTATGACTGTGAGCAAGACATGACCATTGCAAGTGGAAGACATAAAAAGGTCGAAGAGCTGTTTTTAATCATAGGTATCCGTGTTAGGTGGTATAATAGAGTGAGCAATATTGAAGTTATGCTTTGTTCGAGTGCTAGGTAAGGAGGGGAAATCAATCGATGAGGTTGTGAAGCTACACCGATTCAGATGGTTAGGATAAGTGTTACTCATGTCTAGCCATCACCTTCCTCGACCGACAGACAATGTTAGCTGACTGAAATAGGATGGGTCAGGTTGGAAAAGGGAAAGCTAGTGGTGGTGAAACCAAAAAATGGCGTCATCAGTCGATAAAATCCACAACGGTTAGTTTAAGACAGCCAGCCACGTAGGGGTGTGTAGACTGCCTGACTGGTTTGGATCCTCGGGATGGTAAAAACCAATGGAGGCTGGAGACAATTTGTGATATGGCTCAAAGTGATCGTTCTCAATGGCTGGTGCAGATGCATTCACTCTGTGATTTGTTGTCATATCCAATAAAATTCTATTGTTCTTCTATATTACTATTGTTTTTCCCCTCACTCACACTTCTGTTTGCTATCTATGTTTTGAATCTCTCTTTACTCTCTTCACTTGCTTTGTGTTCTACAAGGGGGGAGTGTGGCAACTTGAATCGTTGCACATCTGTGCAAAGTTCTACGTTGAAACCAGTCAGTCAGTTTCGTCAGCGATCGAAAAGGGAACTTCAGGTTATGATGTCATAGTCGTTGACTACTCAGCTGTTAGGCCTGGAATTCTATAACCCACAAATTCTAACTTCATCAATCCTCAACTAATGCTCATAACGGAAAAATTGTCTGAAATGTCCCTTCCTGAACAGTCTACTTACAATATTTATACTTATTTGGATGTTTAAACTAACTTTGTAATTATCATCTGTTTTCCTTCTAGACTGTGTATCATTTTTCTGACGTTTGCATATCATATGTTGACTCGATCCCTACTGTTTGTCTTTGTTCCCGTTCAATCTCTTATTTTAATACTTCTCTTTATGGTTGTATGATGGTATTGATAATGTGTTTTGTGTTTGACTGAGTCAAGGTCATTCATACCTAGTACTCTGTGCAGGAAATGTTTAGTGCGAGATTCTAGCTGGCAGAGTTTTGACGCCACCATGTTAAGAATATTCAGTCCTCACCAAAGAAAGGACTAGACACATCACACTAGTGTCCAATCAAAGTATCCACTGCAGTCCTACAGAAGGTCAATCGCGAGCCCGAATAGCTCAGTGGTAATGTCTCTGACTGCAGCACTGAGTGACGCAAGTTCGAATCTCAGAAGGGACATGAGTTCCTTCAAAGTTTCAGATATGCCTTGCTGACTGGTGAGTGCCAACCAGCACGAAACCTAGGTGGAGGGCTTCCTGCCGATTGCCTCCAACCATCTAATATTCTTAATTATTCTCAAGTACTTCTTACAGTTGATTTTTGGTTGACTAATTTTGTTTTACAGTACTCGTTTTGTACTAGAAACTTATCCTGATCTGTATAGCTGCTAAACGGCATTGTTGAAGTAATTTCGAATTTTTGACGTTATAATTGTTAAACAGTACCTCAGATTTTATTGCAAATAATTATGTCTTTGCTGCTTTTTGGGTATTTTGTGACTATGAGTAATTCAAGGAAGCTATGGTCAGCTATACAGTAGGACGCAAAGATCGGTTCCCTGCGTTTAGACCACAACACGTTGGTTTTAGTTGTTACACTGCTTTCGATTTTTATCCACTTCACCTTAATATGGTAAAAACCACTTGTCACGATTTCTCAGTACAGCTTCAGGATATCCATTCAGTAGACATCAATGAGCTGGAGACTAAATGGTCAACGAGTTTTGTCTCGTAAGCTGAAGGTCCTGGATTCGAAGTCTGAGAGTTGCGGCCGTGCGTGTGTCTGTTTTCGACATAGAACTTTGCACATATGTGCGGCAGTTCAAGTCGCCACACTCCATGTAGCACACAAAGGATGAGAAGAAGGTAGGAGAAATGCATAATATAGACAGTAAACAGAGGTGTGAGACAAAGGAATAGTAGTAACGAAGAACAAAACAGTTTCATTAGAAATCATAAGTCACAAGGAGTGGATGCATCTGCGCTAGCCATTGAGAACGATTTTGAGCCATGTCACCAATTGTTTCCAACCATTGGTTTTTACCGTCCCGAGGACCCCAACCAGGAAGTCTACATCTTCCTACTTGGCTTAGGCTAACTGTTGTGGATTTCATTGACTAGTGCCATGTTTTCGTTTGACCGCCGCTAGCTCTTTTCCAGTCTGAACCTATGTCAGCTAACACCTATGTCCGTCGAGCGTGTATACTGCTCAAGATTCCTAAAATAGAACAAAACAGCTGTCCAGTGTTCCCTGCATCTCAATAATCTCTAATTAGCGTTGGTTTGTGACGAAATCTACTTTAAAATTTTATTTTATTAAAAATTGTAACGTTATGTTACTCAATAACCACTTTCATTTTTTTCTATACACTTGACAAGGAGCTAAACTTATTGTGTGTTTGTGTCAGGGTTGAGGATAATACCTGACTGTTCAAAGCTCGATATGTGGAGTGGGCTTTAGAACCAGTGATAGTGACATGGTGGTTGATTGAAAGTCCAATGTGATTTAGCGTCTATCATTTTATCTGTCTGCATAGTGCAACTTGGATACTTTTCTCTGACAACTGAGAGTGGAAATAATTTTAATCCAAGTGGATTATCAATGTGAATAAAGGGAGGGGGAAACAGCAGTTTTATCAGTATATGCTGATATCATTTTATTTTGAAGACTTTTTTCCAACCATATTTACAGACTTAAAAGTGATGTGAAATCAGCTAACAAAATATGTGAAGAAGTTATACATATTCAACAAAAAATCCGTGATCATTCATACGAGCAATAACAAAAATATTTCAAGTTTGATCACAGATTGATATTGTAACGACAGAAGACGGAGGGTAGGCAACAGATTGTTTATTCAGAAAATCAAGTGATATTTATAGATTTTTATGTGCATTATTGTCAGTGGAGAAGAAGCGTCTTCTGATTGGTTGTTTTCTTGCTGATCGTTTCTCAGAAAATGAGGCCCATATATCTGCGAATCATATTTCCACACGTCAAGCCAACTGTGATTGGTTGATGATTTTCTCAAGGTTAAGCTTTGTTATCGTTTTTCTCATGACCCCGATTCGGTAGGTAACATTGACGTGAATTGTTGTCTACAATTTTGGCTTGTTTGCAGCCAGCTCTCCCCACAATATCAGTTAGCGAACCATTGAAAACCAGAGATTACTGGACAGCTGTTGTTTCCTAGTTTTGGACTCTTCCGCAGTACACACCCTTGACCCTACGAGGCCAAGATCGTCGACAATTCAGCCACTTGGGATGGAATTCAGTGGCTCAGTCAATTTGCGATTTTAGTGCGATCACCAGCCAATATCATGGGCGAGTATTTGTCCTCACACCTGACCTGAAACAAATCGAATCTCTACAAACTAACTGTTGGAAATTAATGTGTTATTCGCTAAAGACTGCCGAAAAATACGAAGTCGCCTGAAGCACTAGTGAGCTGTTGCGACCTATGGAGTCCATCAGGTCGTGTGTGAGAACAAATACTCGCCGACGACATTGTCAGGCGGTGGCGCTAAGATCGCGAATCAATAGAAGTTGGGATTCATGGGCCATTGGATCGGGCTTCAGTGGCTGAATGGTTAGTCACCTTGTAACCTGATTGTCTTGGATTCCATCCCCGCTAGATAAGGTGATAGGTGCGTAATGATGAACCGTCCGAAATTGCTGTCCAGTACTCTCTTGTTTTGAATGGTTCTTCAACTGATATCGATCAGTGATCCAACTTGAAACAAGTGAAATCCCTACAGACTAAATCAGAAGAATATTTTGGGAAGGATGTTATGGTTACTTCCAACTTATATGATGACACAACAAAAGTATAATGTAATATTTTAAGACCTAAAATCCACATTTATAGACGATGAATCCAATCAAATTGACAAGACTTGAATTATTCTGTTTGTTTGTTTCTCTCAATACAGTTCATGTTGTAAAGTGATATTGCTAAACTTAAAATTAGACAATATCGATTTGATATTGATTATGTGTGTATGTTTATTGAAAACTATGAGGTTGAACTTCTAATGGATTAGAGAAAACGCCAAGGCTAGATATGTGTATTTGATATTACATGCAGTAATATAGTATTAATAACCGGAGGGTATTTTGCATACACTTGCTAATTTTATTATTATTATTCCCTTGTGTTTCAGCTGGAAAAGAGGGTTTCAGCAGTTCATTTCCACTTCACTCTGTTCTCTGCAGTCATTTTTAGCCTTTAGAGGCTGGCGGTATAGATGTGCGCGGATTGTACGGAGTATACTAACGCAAAATCTAATACCAACAACTTCTATAGTATTCGTTCCGCGTAGACCCAAAGCAGAGCAAAAGACACGATTTGATCGTCCGAATTACGAGTTATATTTCGGGACCAAATTGCGGTGCGAGATGATTGCTTAGCTGGTTAGTGATCGTGCACAAACGTGACACGACGGAGTACCAAATGGCATGGATGCTTGACCGGAAGCCTTCAACTAAACAAGTCGACTTAAACAGTGAGGGTCAGCATCCAATGTTCAGTGATGATTGCTGTGGTCAATAATTTTGGGGAATTATTTACCGCTACAAGCCCATTAGCTATAATTTTCTCCTCCGTGTTACCCTCGGACACTCAACCCATCGCTTTAAATTCGGTTTCCATATTTTCTCTTCTCGATTTTGTCTCCAGCAGGTTCCGTCTGCACTTTCTTATAATTAAAATGTAGTCTGTCTCAATTTCTCTGTTTTTACTCAATGAAACCCATGTAGCTTTGTGTTTGTACACGCTAAAGTACGGTGAGTGATATTTAGGTGAGACGTAGTGTGTTAGGTAAGTGGGGTAAGTCAGTCGTTGAGGTTCTCACGGCTAAGACATGTGCTACCCATGCTAAGCCATCGCCTTGAAATGTTAGATGACATAAGTTGGAGGTGGCTGGTTTGAACCATATAGGGAAGTGTAGACTGTCTGATTGAGTTACGTGAGACTCTAAGGACCAATGAATGCAGAAGGTTAGTAAAATGGCTCGAAACAATTCTCAATGACACAGACACATTTACGTTATGAATTCTTTAAAGTCTCAACTTCTCATTATTATTCTTCGCGTAACTACTATTTTTCCCTCTTGACCCAAATTGTGCATAGCAAAGATTTGGTAGTTGCTAACCAAGCGTAGAATACGCTATTAAAATGGAAAAATGGGTCTATAATTAAGCAACAACAAAAAAGGCTGGTGGAAAACGATTCTCATTATTTGCAAAATGAATTTAATTATGCTCTTTACTACTTGCTAATGTGTTGCTATAGGAGCAATTCTAAGAATATTTGTCGGAAGTTGGTATCTTTGTCAATTTGTAGGTAAAATCATCACACTGGAATCTTCGGCAAATCTTTGTCACGATCGATGCTTCATCGTAATCACGAGTTCAGAGATGATCGTTGTGCAGATTAAGAGTAGACAAATGTATTCTGTGAATAATTGTACACATTTCTAGTTTCGTTGACTATGTGACGATAAATCATATCCTAAAAACAATAAATTTTCATAATACGATATTCTACATCGGATGGTTAGTACTGTTGCGCTAGTTATTTCTTTATATATTCATTGTGCTACTTAGATTTATTTGTGCACATCCTCTGTTATTAGGGAATCTCAAAAACCTGGTTTCATTACAAGAATTCTGAAGTCTGATTTGCATTTCGAACGACCGGTGATTGTCCCTTCTTAGTCCAAATAAGTAGTGCCAATCAAAGGGAATGTGAAGACAATAAGTTGAAGAATAATATTTTTGTACATGATGAAATGTTTTGTTAATCCGACTAAAATCCTTGTAGATCACAGCTTCAAGAAATAAATTCCCAACTCAGTCACTAGACACAGTTACAAAATAATCACATAAGTTTAAAGTACAATAAGTCTTTTTTTTATTTAACTACTGTCTTATTTACGAAGCACTTAATTTAGTTTGCCCTGTTAGTTTAAACACTGGTTGACATACATTTGGCATATCCGCCTTTTTGTCGACATAGAACTTTGCACATATGTGCGGCAGTTCAAGTCGCCACACTCCATGGAGCACACAAAGCAAGAGAAGAAATGCATATTAGAGACAGTAAACAGAGGTATGAGACAAAGGAATAGTAATAACGAAGAACAAAACAGTTTCATTGGAAATCATAAGTCACAAGGAGTGGATACATCTGCGCCAGCCATTGAGAACGATTTTGAGGCATGTCACCAATTGTTTCCAACCATTGGTTTTACCGTCCCGAGGACCCGAACCAGGAAGTCTACACCTACCTACCTGGCTTAGACTAACTGTTGCAGATTTCATTGACTGGTGCCATATTTTCGTTTGACCGCCGCTAGCACTTTTCTAGCCTGACCCTATATCAGCTAACATTGCCCGTCGAGGAAGCCGATGGCTAGGCATACGTGACACATGCCCTAACCATCTCAGTCGATGTAACTTCACAGCCTCGTCGTCGCCATTTGGCATACTTTGACAGAATGCTCTCAAACCAATGATTGATATGTACACATTATATTATTATTATTTCCTTAGGTTCCGGGTGGAACATAGAGCTTCAACAGCAAATCTGTATTTTGCCTTATTCTCTGCGGTCCTTTATGGCTGACACCACGACTGCCCATAATCTCTCACCTCCTTGTCGCACAATCTCTTTCATGTCACTCTTGGACACCCAACTCGTCGTTGCCCTTTCGGGTTTCTAATCGAGGGTCTGCCTAGAGCACGATATCATCCGACGGTCTCCCTAACGTGTATCTGAAATATTTCCATTTTCTTCGGCATATCTTTTGAGCAGTCGGTTCTTGACCGGTTGGTTCCCAGAGTTCTTTATTGCCAATCCCTTTTGATCGACTCTCTGATCGTCTGTATAGAGCCAGAGAAGGCAGCTGTTGATAAAAGTTTGTAACAGTCTGTTCGAAATGTTTTTAGTAAGATTCGAAGTCTCTAAAACAGTGTCAAGAACAGAAACATGTTCTTCATGGAGTAGATAAATAATAGCTTTAGCAGCTTTCAATAAAAACATCAAATTATGCTTCAAATTTTACATTATATTCATGATAATATAAAATTTAAGATGCAATACACCAAAAGTAACCGAATTAGCTCTCTGCATGTATTCATGAACAAAATGAAGAAGAGAGTATACAACAAGTGACAGAAGTAATCGCCGTATGTCTAAGTAGTATAGTGAGTACCTAGACTTCTATGCTCCTATCTCTTTTTTTATTTTGTTTAGTCAACTAGAAGAAAAATTTAGTCGGGAGGATTTATCATAGCTTTTACTTACCAATTGGTAAGAGGATGGTGGTAATGTGTTGTTAAAAAAACATAGATATTAACACATACAAGAAGTTGAGTAAGCGTAATACAGTTACGTAATACGATGAATAGTTCAATGAGTGAGTTGTGATTAGGATGCATATAGAAACAAAGGAAAATATAGTTATGTAGGAGTTCTAAAAATCACAGATGTTATAAGTGTAACGACAGAACACAAGGGCCAGGCAACAGATCGTTTACTGAGAAAAACAACAGATATTTATAGTTTTTTACGTACATTATTATCCGTTATTTTTAGCAGAGAGATAACGTCTTCTGATTGGTTGTTTTCTTGCTGAAGGTTATTCTGTCATCTATTTGTAGACATTTCTTTGAAAGTCAGATGATATATATACGAATCGTATCCGCCCACACTAAGTCTGCTGTGACTAATTGTTGAGTTAGTCTTTGTTCTTGTTTTTTCTCATAACCAAGATTTGGGACGTAGACATTGACGTAAATTGCTGTCTACCAATTTCGGCTAGCAGACAGCTCTCACCACATAAGGAGTTAGAAAAAAAAGGCACGCAAACATCAAGCCAGTAGAAGTCAACACAGTTTTCACCATGACCGTAGAAGTGGTTGAATAATTTTCTTTTGTATACATAACTCTGCTTTATCCAAGTGAATGGCTAAGACTTCGTCAATGCAAAGGAGATGAAAGCGTATTGCCTTTGTCAGGTTGTTGTTCACTTTGTAGTTACTTTGAAGGAGGCGTTTGTTGAGATGGAATGACCAGTGTTGACAAATTGTCCGATTATCGCACTCCTTATAGAGCCACTACTACTACCTTTCTGCAAATATGCTGTAGGATAGTGCTGCTGAACCCTTTGAAACAGAATACGCGCCAAACGACCAATGTACAGTGAAGTGTGAAACGTCGATTTTCTAAGGGTTCTATTTTTAAGTTGATAGTATTCGAGTAAAATGACCAGAATGAATTAGGTGTCCTAAATCTACGATTTTGTCAGAAACTGCTCAGAACTCCCAGTTGTATTCACCAAATGATATTCCCATAAGTAAGCAGCTGCAACAGTGAATAGTAGACATCAAAGTCGAACAATCTTGAACCGACCAATCAGATCGCTCAACATTACACTTGGATAATTTTCATAACGTTCGTTGCAAGTTTCATCCTAGCCTTGATCATAACCCTACCTTAAACCTACCCTAACCTTAACCATGAATCAGGATGAAACTTGTAGCGAAGATTATGAGAACCATTAATTTGTGATGCTGAGCGATGTGATTGGCCCATCCAAGATCGTTCGATTTTGGTGTTTATTCTTTACCATTGCAATCAACAGCATCTTCTCTGCCTTGTCTGGCATCCTGGAAGGGAACTGGTGTATTCTGATCATTAGTGCTGAGTGGAGTCTATCAGTTCAGTTTACGATAATGATCACCAAAGTGAAACTACTGTGATCCACTTTGTTGAATTCATGTAAGATGATGGGAGGCAGTTGAACAAAACCGTTAGTCTATACTTTACGCTTGTTGAAACTCGTAAGCACCACTCTTCTTCGTTGAATTGTTTTTTTAATTTCCTTCATGACTCAACGGGTGTTTTCAGCCTTTTGAAAATAAGCAAGAACCCTGTGACAGTGGAAGAACTTGATACGTTTCTCATGTTTTCTTTCAAGTTTGCCATAAAGAACACGAGAATCAGTTTTCTGAAGAGCTGTATAGATATGAAAGAATATCCGCAGTCTTACTGGAAATGTCTTTGTCGCAATCCTATTCGTCTAAATCATCATTCTTTGAAACGTTACACGTTGAATACGATTGATGAAATAAAGTCTTGATTACCAGAGATAGAGAGTAACATTTCATTAAGAACAAATGAGTTATTCGAACTGTCAGAAGACGAGCACAGAAATTTTGTGGACTACAACGATTCAATTTCAAAAAGACGTTGTTAAGATACAAATCTCAAGCTTGCTAATAGTCTTAAACTAGCTGACGTTTATTCGCGTGCCCTTGCCACACACGAAAAATACACTGCGTTACAACACACCTGAATTCAGACTTATTTATTGTTTTGGCATTCTTTATATGCACAATTATGTGTAGTGGAAAACTACGGTTATACTCCATCACACTGCCCAAGTCCCATTTGCAGTTGTAGTTTATTACTTCCAGTGAGTAACGAATGTGAAAAGATTTAAAACTTCTAAAAAAATAAGTACCACAGAGTAACCAATGTCATTTGTCTAGTCCTTAGTGTTTATTGCTAACAGAATTCTATCAGTCAAGGGTGACTCTAAACTATAGCAGCCCAAACCGAAACTACCTAGCGAACGGATAAATGACCTTGACAACGACAATTCTGACCAATCAGACGCCTCTATAGTAACAGCGCATAATTTGAATAAAACGTTTATATAAAAGTAATGCAATGTTAAAAATAGTTACAAAGGATAACGTCCTCGTATATTTTCCAAAACATCCTCCCAATTTCTCATAGGAGTCTTCATAGTTATGTTAAACCAAGCCCTGTACATAAACTCATCGAGATAACTGTATATCATTGCATTTCTTGATCCATTCACAGATCTGATCCGTTTATTGAGGTGACTCCAAAAATTTTCGATGGAATTAATGTGAGTTCCATAGAAAGGATTGATGAAATCATTTGTATGGTTGACAACGTGATAAATATAGCCCAGGGTTGGTAGCTGACTATAACTACTCCATTCATCTGTATGAATAGTTGTCCCAGGCATCACTAAGCGTTAGATTATAGGCAATAAGACATTAGCACTACGATTAGGGATCACCTCAATGTATCCTTTGTGGAGGGTGGTGTCATATATCCCCAACACACACTGCTGATTCGCACTCAATCTACCTCGATCATATATTTCTTTTTATAAGCACTGTCTCATCCACATGAACAATGACGCCAACGCTGCCAAGTACTTGAGTCAGTCTGTTCATTTTCCATGATGTTATGTCTCTGCAGTACTGGTACCAGCGCACTGCAGACACTTCTGGATTTTCTGATTCATACGCTGTTGCTGTTACTGGTCTTTTAAGCACCCAGTTATGACACGTCATTAAAATTTTCGTTAGAGGTAACTTAGATTTGGCGAAAAAAGTACCTACGGAATCTGTAAACTAAAAAAGAACCGCATACCTTCTCGAACTGACTTTCTCGTTAGGCACTCATCGTACCTGTAAACAAATCCATCAATGCACCTAGTATATCTTTGTAAATATATGACACCTTTACATCCACACTTTTTCGACCTTTCTATCAGTTTGTCCTTCAAACAGTGATCAAAAACAAGATCTGGAGCGAATTCGCTACGCAAGAGGTGTACAGCATCAATGAGTACACCTGTATAATACGGATTCACCTGATTGGTTGCTCAAGGTCATTTATCCGTTCGCTAGGTAGTTTCGGTTTGGGCTGCTATAGTTTAGAGTCACCTAGTCAAGTTTGCAATATTTCCTTGCGGTTTACTTTTGTAACGGCAGAGGAGGATTGAGAATGGACTATATTTATCAACGAAAAACACATCATATTTATGCATTTTTAACCAAATTAAAAGTCGACTAGGTCAGAGGAGAATAAACTCTCCTGATTGGTTGGCGGTTGGCCCAAGGTTAAACAAGTTTGTCCAATGAGGGTAGGTCATGACCACAACTCAAACTAAATCCAGATTTGAGGAATAAACACTTCTACTCTTGCAACTATTGACTACTTAAAATGTTGTTTTCAATTTTGGCCACTTCTCACCAATCTGCACACGCCACACTTTGATATAAAAGGTGTTCAGCGAAGAGTGAATCTTTCCGGCGATGTGATATCATGTGGTTCGAATTAATAGGCAGGAAGCCATGAACACAGGTTTTGTAGATTATTGGCATTCGTCAGCAAGGTGTATCTGTAAAGTCGAAGGAACTGATATGTGTTCCCATCTTTAGTTGATGACCACAACTTCTGACTTGCATTGATAAAATACTACACAATATAGAATAAGTTTTTGTCGTCTAAGAAGCATGACTTCTGCGTCGACAGCAATAAGTAGATAGCATATACTCAGCTTAAACTGTCTCATATCACTTTTTTCCTACTGAGTGCTGGGCATTCCGTTTATTTATTTAATAAACAGAAGCGAAACCGGAGACTGATAATAGACTAATTTCACGTCAACCACTAATTATAACCTAAAATGGTCTGTCACTGGAAAGTACTCACTTTTATATTATCTAATGCTTGGAGCTAAACTCAGTCCTAATGATCAATATAGGGAACCGGTGACCAAACTATAAAGACAGCCAGTCACGGAGGACTCCGAATGGACGTTGGTAGGTTGGGGTTAGGTTTCATGCTTTCTGTTACTCGTTGGTAACACATGCGTGCAACCTCGGAAATGCATTCCTCTGACAGTAACTACGTAGATGAGAGATATCCATTAAACTAAAAACAGATCAAAGGATGGCTATATAAAATAATGTCAATGACGATAGTGTACGTCAGTGGTTCAGTAGTAGAATGCATTGGAGAACCATGTAAGTGGTATGGGATTCGATCCCCGGACGACGTAATCCTATACCTCGCCTAACCAACAGTAAACCCGGTAAGTAGGGAACGTTGGGCGTAAGTCTAAGCCACCCCACCCCGTAAAAAACAACACCAGTGTGCTACTGAAACTTCAAGGCTTTAGCTTGCAGCCCTATGTTCCACTGGGAACGCGAAGGAATCACAGGAAAAAAATTACGATAGTGAATACACCCAACATAATCAAATATGAGTCGACATCGGTTAGAGAACCATTGGAAAAACCGGGAGTACTGGACAGCTGTTTCGCCCTAGTCTGGGACTTCTCATCAGTACGCACTCGCATTGTAACCGGAAGGTCCTGGGTTCGGACCCGGGGTGAGTGCATACTGCTGATGAGTCCCAAACTGGGGCGGAACAACTGTCCACTACTCCCAGCAGGTTTTCCAATGGTTCTCTAACCAATATCAGCTCATGATGAAATCCTGAAACCAATCAAATCCCCGCAAACTAACACCTGAATAATTAAATATATATTTCCAGCAACCTAATACATGAAGGTTGGAGGTATCCAGTAACATTCTGAGTTAATTATGTGAAAAAGTAAACAAATGCATCCCCTGATGGTTTAAGTGAACCATCTACCTAAATGAAGCATTAAAACATTGAAAATTATCTTCAATTAATCGGTACATAAAAGTAATGAATTTACAGTGAAATAGTAATAAAAACAAACACAATTTGAACCCATCGTTATAAAAAACAACAATAAATTTCTTTTGTTATCTTTGCCTGTCTATTTAGCATTTTTTACAAAAAGATTTCTGTAATAAATCTGTTTTGTTTTGTTCTTTTTTTTTGTTTTCTAATCAGAATCTGAAGATAATTCAGCGTCTTTTGATGATGATGTTAACGTTGACTGATATTTACGTAAATCTTCTTGATATTTCTTTTTCAATTCATCAACCCTCGACTGATAAGTTGCCTTCGTATCACTATCCATATTTCTCCATTGTTCACCAGCAGCTTTAGCTACTTCAGCGACAGAATTTTGTCCAGTTAAACTTTTAGCTATCTTCTCTCGATTTTCATTAAACCATAAGAAATAAGCAGTCGGTGGTCGAGTTGGCGCATTTGGATCTTTAGGTTTTTTAGGCTTTTTTGTCTGACGTTTCGATGGTTTTGCATCATCTTTGTGAGATTTACTGTGAGATTTCTTTGAATCATCTTTTAGTTTTTTATGTTTCGGTGCTGGTTCAGCATCACTGACACTTGATAGACTATCCACATCATCATCGTCATCAGCATCTTTATCACTGTGACGATGAGTGTCACGACTTTTTTCTTTCTTACTACCGCCACGATCTTCATTACATCATCATCCTCATTGTCATCGGCATCAGAATCATCACCGGACTCTTCATCACTTGTTGTTGTCTGTACATTACTATCATACTCTTCAGCTAACTCGGAACCATCTGATTCTGGCGGTTTAAAATCTTCATCATCTTCATCGTCATCATCATCTTCATCGATTTCAGCAGTTCGTTCACGAGCTTCTGTTTTCACTTTTTCCATATATGCATCATGTGATTCATCCGATGATGACCAGACATCATCACCAACACCACTTGTATTGGTTTTATTCTCAGCATTGATATTTTTCACACGAAGTTTTTTAGCTGTTACAAAATCGTAGAGATTATGATATTCATCTCGTTCAATTGACGTGAATGTATGCGTTAAACCATTTCGAGTTTCTACCTATTAATTAGATAAGTTAAAGATAGAGTTAACGGGGGTTTTTTATTAAAAAAAAAAACAGGATATATGATAATAATATCAGAAAATATACTTATTCATACACCAAACAATTGATAATAAATAATTCTTTAACTAAAACAAAACACGTACTTCAGCAAGGAGGCTCTTTTCGGCGAATTTACAACTGTATACAAGGTATGTAGATGACATTTTCAACATTTGTGACAACAATTACAACCCTAATCAATTGCTATAAGCATATAACAGTTGCCATCAGGCAATCAAAAAATTCACTCTTGAAATGGAAAACGAATCCGAAATCCCCTTTCTTGATGTGGAACTGACAAGACTACCCGACGAAATCTTAAGAAAGTCAGTCCATAGGAAATCCATTGAGGAATGGTCAACTAATAAGTTTCTACAGTTGGGTGTCTGTTGAACGAAAACGAAATTTAACTGAATCCCTTGCCACTCCACAACCCGACGCATCTGTAGTCTTGACACCCTAGAAGCAGAACTAGATCTTCTTAAAGAAACTTTCATTCAAACTGGATACTCATTGAGATTCATTGACAAGAATATCAAACCAAAAGTCCAGAGGAACGAAACATTACTTATTCCAAAAAAGAAACTTTAGATGAACCATAATTTCAAGGGAGACTTCACCTGTCATATCCTTAAGAGAAGAATTTCATCATCTTTGAGAAAAACATTCTTAGCAGTAACGCTAAGAGTAGTGTTCTCCAATCGTCCACTGGTCTGCACAGGCCTTAAGGACAAGATCTTGCATCTGACCACTTCTGTGGGCATATGTCAATTCACCTATTCTTGTGGAGCCAGGTACATTGGTCGCTCTACGCCTATTCTGTCTCAAAGGGTTCAACAGCATGGTTGCAGAAAGGTAGTAGTAGTGGCTCTATAAGGAGTGCGATAATCGGACACTTTGTCAACACTGGTCATTCCATCTCAACAAACTCCTTCTTCAAAGTAACTACAAAGTCAACAACAACCTGACAAAGGCAATACGCTTTCGTCTCCTTTGCATTGCCGAAGCCTTAGCCATTACAGTTAGAAAAATCGGAGCTATGTATACAAAAGAAAATTATTCAACCACTTCTACTGTCTTCGTGACAACCTTGTTGATTTCTACTCACTTGATTTTTGTTTGTTTGTTGGTTTTTCTAACTCCTTATAGTTCTTTTATTTCTTTAGAACTCTTACATAATTCCATATTTTCCTTCGTTTCCATGTGCGTCGTGATTACAACTCACTCAATAAATGATTCACATTATTACGTAACTCCAACACACTTATTCAACTCGTCTTATGTATTGACTAACATGAACAACTATTATTGCGACAACTCATCACTTTTGTCACTACCTTCTTTCATGAAAAAAAAGTATGTAAATTCTATTGGACAGCTAAGGAGAATGAATTGGCAGAAAAGAGCTTCTTCGCTGAACTACATGTTTTGTTTTCACTAATGTCTGGATGGGAATTATTCATGAATTTATAGCTAGAGTAATTATTAATTGCTATGTAGGTTAATAGTGCGGACATTCCATGTCCCCATACTTATATTTTTGCTTTTATCGAAAGAAGACACTTTGGCTGACTGGGTTTCTGGAGGTTTTCACCAGTTTGTGTCATTCCGTCTCTCCAATAAATATATTTACGATGCCTTGAAGTTTCTGTAGCCATAGGGTTGACTTTCCGCGGTAGGCTCACTAGACCTCCATCCAACATTCACTTCTTTTTCCGGACTTAGCACTGGCTAGTGAACTAGGCAATACTGAAGATCAGATGGCAAGAAAGGATCAGCAATAAGGAACACTGGGAACGAACCAATCAAGAACTTATTGCTCAAAAAATATGCCAAAGGATATGGAAAATGAATTGGACACAAGCTGAAGAGTTTGTTGAGCGACATTGCGAACCAGGCCCTCAAGTGAAACCCTGATGGGAAATGGCGAATCGGGTATCAGAGGGTGACAGAGGAGATCGTGTGAGGAGATGAGAGTCTATGGGCAGTCGTGGAGCTCGCTAAGGAGGCCTGTAGAAAACGGGATGGAAAAGAGATGTGCTGCTGTCGAAGCCCCATGTTCCACTCGGAACCCAAGCGGATAATAATAGTAATAATAAATTCACCGCAACAATAATATGTAGGTTAATACACGCTTCACAAATAGTGTCTTCAGAAAGATAACAAAAACTCTTATCATACTGAATAACAATTATGTTAAGAGAGTTTCTACATGACAAAACAAGAATCCGACACTACAATGCAATAGCAAAAACTAAGTAAACAAACAAGTTATATTTTACTATCTATAAAAAGTAGACCTTATATTCAACAAGATTAAGCTCCCTTAGTGTAGAATGAAAAATAGTACTAGATCTCCACCGCCTTCAGACAGACCCTTTTGGACCACAGAATTACTTACATGATGACGCCGTCGAAGGCAAAGATGATCGAATGCGCAGGGTCGCCTCACATCCTCAGCTTAAAGAAGATAGGTTTCACAGGCGTGGAGAAAGACTGCGTGCATCGAAGCATTGAAAACCCAACCTTTGACAGTCAGAATGACGTGGCGACGGTGCTTGAAGTGACCCGAGTTGGCGTCTGCCACTCTGCCTTTTAATATACGCTTAGAAATTTCATCCGGCACACCTATCAGCGCTCACACAACTAGCAAGATACACGAACTAATCGACAACTTCAATCGGTCCAGTTGCGACGGTGAGTGCAGGTATAGGCTTCTGTCAATCTTGCAATAATACTATGCATTTATACAGAGTAAAGCACACATTATACCTACAGACAATGACGGCCGACTGATTAAGTGAGATTTGGGCAGCCTGCATATTATTTAACAGTAAGACGACATCGTCTGCATGCTCAGGGTCGAAGTCCTTCAGACCTGTCTCCAGGATGTCGTTGATAGCAAAGTCAAAGAGAAATGGAGAGACTGTGCAACCATGTCTCACCCCACTGTTGGTTGAGAACTGTGGTGATAGCTGTATATACGCCTTCACTCTACCTGAGGTGCTTCTGTGTGGGGATTTTAGGATAATAACAAACTTCTCAGGAACACCACTCTCTAACAGGCAGTTCCAGAGAGCAGTTCTGTCAAACGAAACGAAGACAACCCTAATATCAAGAAACACAAAGATTGTTGGTCTGCAATACGAGTGATGGTGTCCTAGCAACTGATGAAGAGTGAACATATGATCAATAAATCCACGGCCTGAACGAAACCCAGCCTGCTCTTTGCAAATCAACTGTTCACGAATATTACAGAGCCTACGGAGCAAGACATCAACCAACATTTTAGACGCGACTGGTAGCAAACTATTACCTCTCTAATTATCACGTGCACTATGTAAGCTATTTTTAAAGATGGACACGACAATAGCTTCACTCCACATTGATGGAACATTCTCACTTCCCCGAACAATCCACTCAATTCCCTGATTAGAGTCTCGCTGTTGGCCAGCTAAACTGCTTTTCAGAGTGTTCTGACTGCCAGGCTTTGCGATAATTGCTTAAACACTGTTTGATCCTACACATGAGAGTCTTGTCCTATACTTGCTATCCGGCGGAATGGACCGACGGGTGTCCAGAAGTTGCAAGGAACTCGCGGAAACTCACTTGTTTATAGCAGAGCATCCTTTTAGTTCGCAAGTGGCTTTCCTTGCCATTTTCATAACGTCTTGAAGGTGCGGCCAATGTTCATCTAAACTATTTGGGGGTCGCTAGCTAGCATGGAGTTTAACTCAGTTTGGTACTTCACAGAGGTTAGCAGGTGCTACCAGTTTACTGAAGTATCTTGCAGAGGACGACATTTATGATCAAATCGAAATATGAACCTGGCATATACTAAAGCATGACTGGAATCCAGATATGTGCTCAAAAAGGAGCGGCAGTCCCGTATGCACCCACGCCATTGAAACCTGAAAGCAACGTGATCGATTTGAGTGGCAGAGGGGGGAGGCCAGGTAGTGCTACAACGATTGTTGTGTCGTAAGTTGATGCTGGTCAGAAACAGGTTGTGGTCCGCGCAAAGTTGCAGAAAACGGTCCACATTATCTGACCTGCGACCAGACTGACATCACTGACCACCTAGACAACTCTCCCCCGAGTCTAAATGCCCGACCTGTGCAATCAAGACCACAGATAGCACTACGATATCTCTCTAGAGCGCCTGCTTCATAAGCTCGCTCAATTGATAGTAAAAACCTATCCCTTAATGATATCCGGGCTGCAAACTGCCGATTGCCTTTTACTCTGGTATAACCTTCTAACCTCACAGCACATAAACGACTGATAATGGAGATCGATGAATGCATCTTCGGCTCTAGAGCTTAATGCAATACCGACACCAGCTAATCCGGATGCTGACGTTGCAGGGTCCCCGGATAAGCGCAGATGGTAAGAACCATTTGAACTTGCAGATGGAGAAGATATTTGAAGCACTCGACCGAAATCTGAAATGCAGCAAAAGAAAGATGCTTTCCAATGTTCTGTTCAGACCTGACTGTTGTAAAAGTAAACATAACGCGCTAATCAGCACAACCTTTGTCTAAACATTTTCCTTCTTAACGTTTACCAACAGAACATAAATACAAACTCATATTTCCTTAAAAAATTAAAATATGTCGCTCAGTGACAAAAGGGTATTATTCTACTTAATATAAAAGCACAGTGTCAACACCTACCGACTAGCAACTATATATATATAATCACACGTTATAAGGATTCACTCAGTAAAACTGACATAAGGAAAACTAACCTCAAAGTCAAAAGACCGCTGAGCGCCTGTTCCACGAGAGAACTGTACAGATACTATTTCATCGAAGCGCATAGAAATTGGAGGCCGAGGTACAAAAGTAAATCCCCTCTCCAAGGGGTAAAGTAAACCGACAGATGCTTTATAACTGCATGCAACAGCACAACCGCCACCTTTTGCAGTAAAGCTGCCTGGAACTGTTACTTTTTGATCAAAAATAACCTATGAATCATGGAAATAATCGAAAAAAATATTTTAAATCAAAAGGTGAAGCAACTAAAATAAATGTTCATCTTGACGCATATTGTTTCACATTTTTATGCTATGAAAATGGATACGATATACTTCGGAACAAGTCAGAGTAATTTTTTCCAACACCGAATAATAATTTTAGAAAAATAACTACAGAAAATTTTCATTACTTTGAAAGTATTAACACTGATGCACCACACCCATACAGTTTAACTTTTTATCCTGAATGATTGAAACAGCTTGGCACAGACAGCAAACACTAAACTCCTATATTCTAATAAATATCAATTCATCATTTGCATAGTTTGTGTTTAGGCATAAAAGATGTTCAGACTCTTAAAAAGTGGATAATAATGGTATTTACAAATTGCAAGTAGGGAACAGCGAGGCAATAAATAATTCTGAGTTCTCCAAAAGGAATGGAAAATATGTAAATAAATTGTGCTTGTATAAATAATGCAGTAGCCAAATGAATGGTTGTGTGACATGCGACGAACTCCAAGAACTGAAACTAATATATCGAACACAACTTCCTAGGAATAAATTTATGATCTTAAGGTTGACGATAGAAAGAACTCCAATTCAAGCATCTTTGAGATATACATACATGATTTTTATTGGAGTGTGTGATACCTAATCGTACGAAGCCTACGTAAAACTGCTACACCAAGGAGCATAATCACACATAACTAAGGTATACCTATACAACCACATCAGGCAACTTTAGAACGACTATATAGTACACAGATAACAAGCATAGTGAAAATGGGTATACTCGACATAAAAATGCTTAAACATTCAGGCAAATTTTGCGTGGTTTAAACTCCGTCATGTTTATACAATCAGCTTCGTAGTATTTTGACGATCTGTAGCTTAAGAATGAAGCTTTAACACCTAATATTGACACAGTTAACCAGTATTGTAACGCTTCAAATAACTCTGCCAATACTCCACAAATGCGATTTACTTTCATATGGTTTTTTGAAATAAGTAACTGAATGTCTCATTTTACCATTTCTAATGACAACCTTCAATGTTTCAGACAATCTAAAACGGCCCTCATTAAAATGGTCTTCGATTCCTCTAAAATTTCTAAGCACTCCCCTGAAAGTTTCCCAACGATAAAGTCAGGATGATTACTTTTCCCTTCTCTCAATAGTAACATAAGGGTTAACACGAAGATGGTACTCCTGCACAACCTAGTCACAATAAGTCGCTACGCATTCCGATACAATTCATGCCATACATACTTCCTTTGACATCCATTTTCTGGTGATTGTAGGCTAGCAAGTATATACTTTTAAAAATGTGGAGTGAAACTACCACCACACTAAGTACGCATTTTATAAGCAAATAATATGCGGATGTTTGAAACACCTGCTACTGTTTATGTAAGACAGTGAGCAATAAAAATCCTACGTCCCAGAGAAACACCAACTGAGTCATTTAGTACCTACTATAATTTTGCAACGTAGTTTCTTGACTACTAACATGCCCACTTTTTATAATTTTACACAAATGACAAAGAAGTGACAAACAGAAATGAGCAACTATCTCGGTGGCAACCGTCTATATGTCAAAACATACTACAATATACACAATCAGAGAAAGCATGTCATTTTAAAGGAGGTGCAGTAGTACAAACTCACCTTGAACACTCGAGCAACTACTTCATATTCGCTTCCAGAAATATTTTGCGTCAGTTTGCCGTTAAAATGTTCCTGAAGCCATTCTTCTGTGGCAGCCATTTCTAAATCCACATGAGAATCCTTGTCAAAAAGCATAATAATGAAGTGATATCTGGTTTGACCGTGTTTGATAGGCGGGTCAAGCTGGACGGCGAAAAATATCTGCCTATTGTCAGGATGAGGAAGCATCATTAGCCGCGTAATAGTATTCTTAGGAACTTTAAAGTCAAAAGACTTTCCATGCAAGTGAATAAAACTTGGGTACAACTTGATGTCATAACGACCACGAGGTTGAAGGCATTGTAACTGTTTGAATTCAATCAGGAACTCGCCCGTGACCTACGGTTTCCGAATAAAATAAATGGGTACCTTACCTGAATGATATCTGCCTTTTGAGTGACTTTAGAGTAAATTAAGGGGGCTTTGCCTTCTCGATCAGCCTCTGTTCCGGGGGTATAGAGACGCATTTCTGACAAAGATATCTCAGCTTCGTCATTTGGGTGAAATTCGAAAATAATTTCATTCTTATTCAGTACAGCGTTAGCGACATTACTCAGTGGAACTTCAAAACACATTGCGTTTTTCACTGAAAACTCCAGGACATCGCCTTAAAAAGTAAAACTGTGCAAATTATGGTTACCATCAAAGTCTACATCTCCCCAATTGTATCCTTTGTAGCATAATTCACGTTTCACGATTTCAACGTTGAAGTACTTTTTGAAAAATGCTCCCACTTTTTCAGCCTCAGTCTCGCCAAACCCATCGTATCGGTACAGAGAGCTGTTTCTCAATTTAATGCGAAGACCCAATCCTGCAGCACGAGCAATCCACTGAGCTGATTCTATGTCTGACCGCGAGAAATGATCCACTTTCCCGGTTTTCTCATTTTTATACATGAATTCATCTTCTCTGAGCCTGAGCTTACCAGGATATACTGTTCCCCTGACCTCTTGGGTTATATGATCAAATGCAATATCTGCCATATGTGTGGAATTCAAACAGTTACAACCTAACGACCTTGAGAAATCAACCGGGTCCACTAGTGTAATATAACGATCATTCACAGCTGTCACATATTCTGACGAACATAAGTATGTGGAACTACAACACTCTACAAAATATACCTTTCTGTCAGTCTCTTATCTGCATCAATCCTGACAGTCTCTATAAAAGGCAAATGTTTCGCAGTCTTGCATTTTAATAATAATAATTTGCTTTGAGCCAAAACAGTATGTATGACACAGCATGGAATTCTTAGCATTTGTTACAATATTGCATTTAATTTGGCACAACTTAGGCAGTGTGATTGGACAGTCATTGAAGTTCCTTAAATTTTAACATCTAGGTGATGGTTAGGAACGTAGATTTCAAGCTGAAATCTGGTACACTCGTCTTCATGTTTTCTAATATCATTTCTGACGTAATATGCTGAAAATAAAAGGATTTTATAACTAAAATTTTGCACAGTTATTCCACACGAAATACCAAGATTATGAGTTTCCTACACTAAGTCAGTTCATGGAGTTTGTAGAGGTAAATAATTCCCCAAAATTCTTGACCACAGCAATCATCACTCAACATTGGATGCTGATCCTCACTGTTTAAGTTGACTTGTTTAGCTGAAGGCTCCCGGTCAAGCATCCGCTCCATATGGTACTTCGTCGTGTCACGTACGTGCACGATCACTAGCCAGTTAAGCATTCAACTCGGTCTACGATTTGGTCTTTTGCTTAGCCTTTGGTACACGAGGAACGAATACTATAGAACTTGTTGGTATGAGATCATGCCTTAGTAAACTCCGTACAATTCACGAACGTCAATACCTTCAGCCTCTAGAAGTTCAACTGATAGGGAGAAGTGTTTCAGATTTCCAAATTGCTGCACTGAGTTCAGCTTTCTGGAGTGACGGTGGAAAATGATCATGCTGCAGACTGTGGAGTAATTCCATGCATTTATGGAGCTTTTTCTTGACCACAGGTAAGTGAGTTTTAGTAAACCTTTTCTTCTACTGAGTCAAAAATGCCTGCTTCATGTTAACAACACATCCATATACCTTCCACGGATAACTGTCGAGTCCTCACTAACCCAAAACTGTTTTGTCTACCGGCCTTATTTATAGAAATTTCACTGATTTAATGTCTCTGCTAAGCGACGTTGGGAGCGTGCCTTATTATGTGATGGTAGAACAATTCAGACCAAAATGACCTCATTGGTGTTTTTACAAGACTATCGCGACCAAAATGCCTTTATGCCTGACTTTGAGGAACAGAAATCTGGAGAATTTTAGACAGATGGAACGAAATGAAAATAATGTATCGGAAATGTTAAACGGCAATGTGATGAATAGAAAGGTGCGTAGTCTCTCACAGTTTTCAACATAGTGATATGTTGGCCAGCAGTGGTAGGGTGCAGTTTGCTGAATACAAAAGCTAGATGAACCATTCAACAAGATATTTGCACGCAACATTTGGGGAATCCGCCTTTTACATAGACTTCTATCTCATCATGTTATCAAAGCCGCATTTCTTTTAGAAATACAGAATCAGGGAAATAAATCCATTATCAATTTTTCAAAACTGTGAGTCGGTGGCACAGTGGTTAGGACTCTCGCCGACCATGCACATGGTCTGGGGTTGGATCCCCTGCCGACATATATGGTCGGCCTGCAAAATTTGGGCTACCGATATCCATGCTGAAAATTCCATACTTGTACTGAAAATACGGTGTGGCATCAAGCTGTAAACGAAAATATAAAAAGAATAAAAAATAGTAGATTTCTATGATCTTCACTAGTCATGTATCGATACTCTTCAGTATTTTGATTGATGATCTCATGACATTAACTCGCAAGGGATGTCTCTCCGAACCGTTAAAGTTTTACTCAAAAGTTACTGAGTATCCAGGGTTAAGTTCACTATTGATGGGTTTCCGAAAACTTGATTCTGTTGTGTTTACATGCCAAAGTCATATTTTCCAAGAAATCTATCGTTTCGGCTTGTCTCATTCATTGGTCTGTCTAAGTTTTGATTCGACACAGCGCACCAAATTTTCCCAATTTCTCATTGTCTTCGATCATGCCATTGGTCCACTAGATGTACTTATACACACCTTCAATCGGCATCGTGCGTTGGTGGCACAGTGGTTAGGACTCTCGCCGACCATGAACATGGTCCGGGGTTCGATCTCCTGCCGATTTTTGTTTTAGACTGAACACCACTGCATCACTTTACATATTACTGCTTACCGTTTCACTTGGAGATAGCACGAAGTATCAATATTACGCAACGGAAAGCACTGAGAATTCTGTGGTGCATGTAAGCATTTCGTCCAGAAGAAAGTCAACTCTATTACCGTAGTCAAATCCAGTTTGTATTCTCTCTGTAGGTACCAGGAAGTCAATACTTGTTCGGTTTTCTATCTTGGAATAATAAACCAATTCTCGCAAGTTAAAGCAAACATGAATATTGCGATGACCTTACGTATTTAACAACATTCCAACAGCAATTGTTTTTTATTCTACACTTGCTTCCTCCTGTTAAAGGAATAACGACCTTGCACTGTAGCATCTCAGTCTGATGTGTGTTCTTTGACAAATGTAACTGCTTTTGAGTGTAAATGGGTCACGTACTTTTTATTTGATTGCTAGGTGAACACATTTAAGTAAAGGGGACTAAATAAAGACTACCGCCTAGGAAGTTTATCGTGACTTTAGTAATATCAGGGAAATAATCCCAATTTCAACCTAGTTATGGAATGCTGACGTCTTCTCATTTCAAATACACAACATTCTCCTTGGGAATATATTAGTCTTTAAAGTGTTTCCTGGTGATCAGTTAGCTGGCTGACAAAAGCTTACACATGCATAGTAGGAGGGGAGATATTCTCTGTAATATGTAGTGCACCAAGTGGTCGTATGTAGAAAATCAGCAAATGCCACCCAATCTACGACCTCCTTTTTCCTATCGTGTGAGGAATTTAAAAGATTTAGAATAAATAGCCACTCAACTGTTCACTGCTCATATGCCTAGATGCCTCAGAATCCATTTGCCATCTGATTCATTCAACCGCTTTCACCTTAATAGCAGTAGATGCTCCAGCAAACAGATAATCTAGGGCTGTCTACAACTGGCATACCCAACGCCATGGAGAATGTCACACCGGAGTGTCACGTTTTGCGGTTGTCCTCTAGGTTCGTTAGAATCCGCCACCAGACACACTGATCATCTGAAAATATGCTCCACACCGATATAAACATACGAGTGAGATTTAACTTCGATAGCATAGACAATCTTTCTGCTACCCCAAACCCCATATATCTATAGTTGTTTGGCCTTGAGGAGTGTCTGGAGACATATGCTTCTCTGGATAATAGGCCAAACACTTCCCTTGTTTTAGAGAAGGCCGTTGAAAAATTGTCCGTTAAAGGAAATGATTCAAGACTCAGTGTAGTATCGGTTAATAGAGTCCCGCAGTGCGGCTGTACTGAAGTTGCTGTGGAGTCACTTTCTCTGGATGGAAAGAACTCGATTGAGATAGGAAAGGCTTATACAACCACACACCTTATTATAGCTACCGAAAACCCCCCAAACGAAGGACAGCTGAGAGTCTTGAATTACATTAACCTTCCAAGTATCAAGAATGGTAAAGTCAGTCTCCTGATTTCTTGCAATATTCCAGATGCACACTGGGTCTTGGAGTAATGGCATGGGGAGGGGAAGGGACTATTCGCCATTAGAACGAGTTTGGATTGGGTTATATTAAGGCCAAAACGGCATGGTGAGCCGGCGCCCAATACTTTATATTTTCAGATCCAAGCCAAGCAAGATCTTAAGCTAACTGTGAGAGAAATAGACCCAATCGGACGACCTTTAGGTGTGTCTTGGGACACGAAGGTAGGTAAAATGCAGCGAGCTAGTTTGGATACCATAAGAACGGCTCAGGCGATAGAATACAAGGGGGAAATTAAGTTATACAAGTAGTCACTTATTTAAGGAGTATAAGCATTACACTTTCCTCTGCACAAGCTTCATCCTGTCATAATAAGTGACTTGATTTGTGTCAGCAGTCAATAAAAAGTTGACTTGGTCCGATGGAAAGAAACACCCGGTAATACTGTCTCCGATACATCGTGTCACTGGGTTGATTCTAAGGTAATAACACGGTACTTCAGGGCATGTAGGGCTACACAAGTAGAGTAGACAAGAGTAGACTGTTGTATAAATGTTTTGGGTATTGCGAGGAGGTGAAACGATGAAAAGGGTCATCGGAAACTGTATGCGGTGTAGCACAGGAAGTGCCAAGTGAGATGCCAGAACTGGGATGGACAGCTATCGTTTTTCTTCGTGTTGCTAACAGTGACACTAGGTAGGAGATCTGAAAAATTCTATGGCACTATCTTCACCTGTACATCTAGAGGCAGCTCACAACCTTCATACGAGCTCCTCTACAACGGCGCTAATGTGGTTCACTGGTAGGAGAGAACATCCACAGCAAATATTCGGTGACAACGGAACTAGTTTGGTAGGAACGAAAAGAAAATTTGATAGGTGCTTGTGCGAATAGAAACAAGAAGGAATACATAGCACTTTAGAGAGTACAGGGATGGACTAGTATATCAACCCACCAGCTTAAAGAAACTGGAGTGGCGCTTATAGATGTACGGTCCATACCGTTCGTGAGGATTTAGATGAACCCGTTGGTAGACAACCGTCAACTGACGAACTTCCTGTGACTTTATGGATAGGGGCTGAAACAAATATGTGTATATACACAAATAACAGACCTCTTGTCCCACATATATCGGACATTAAAGAAATAGAAGTGTTGATACCTGCCAAGCCAATGTTACTAATGGACATCTCGTTAAGTTTCTTCATAGCCCATCTTGGTGACAAACTCCCCAAAAGGCAGAGACAACTATTTGGCAGGTGCGTTTTGCAAATGTTTGTCCAAGGAATGTGTCTCCTCGTCACAACAAAGAGAGATGAATGGAGAAAAGCTGGAATGTACACGCTGCAGAATTACACATCGTAGCACAAAATCTTACCGATAAGAGTCAGTGGCTACTTCGGCTTCTGCAGCGGATGGCTTCTAGGGATCATACTTCAGCAAAACAAATGCAGGTTAAGATGGCGAAGGAAGAAGTGATAAGTAATATGGAAGGGTATCGAAGAAGTTGATCCAGTCAACTGAACCTGAATCGTTTCACTGTCAATAATTAATTTTTTTATCTGTGCTGCCTGAAACACATGGTGGCCTTTCTTGCAGTCGTAACCAAGTAGTTCGGACGTGAAATACCACTGGATAATTTCCACTCTCAGCTTGCCACATATGCGAGAGGTGCTAGCAATAAATGGACAGCACTCTGACCGTGGCCTTACACATGTTCTGCATAGAATGGACTCGACTTCATCGTAGTGAAAGTTCCTGACTATTCATTTGAAGAGCATCCCCAACATTCGGGCCTACGATGCCACTTGCTTCCATGCCTTTCTAGTCTAGATCTGTTAGCACATTGAAGTGTTAATTTTATGTCAGTTGAGGGTGCACTGAAGCAGAACCAGCTATATTTGTTCATATTGAATTGTAGATTACATAATGATGAGCAGGCGGTCACTTTACTGTTTAAATGCGTTCTAACGCCAAGTAGAGCGACATGATGTAATAAATCTGTAATGAGCTTGAAGTGGAAAGAGCTTCAAATTGCAGTGTGTGTAAGTATCAAAGAATTTGTCAACTCAACTAGGCCTCGACAATCAATTCATTTATCCGTGATGATTGAATTATAACATTGCTGACGGTTGAATTTCAAGGTACAAGAACTCGTTTCCTGAGTCGTAAGGTGACTGCATATCCCTTAATTCCCCTTATACTATAGAATTAAAATACATCCTTGAGCAGCAGTCAATACTACTTCTTCCCTTCGCTAATTCGGGTGGTGTCAAGAGCAGTTTGGTCATCACTTCACGTGTCTTGAGTGAAGATATTGGCAGGTGGTGTGGTGTAAGCGCACGTCCAGTAGGTTAGACGGCCTAATCACCGTGTACAAGATTGCCAATGATATGAGACACACAAACAATGGTATTGTCCCACTAAGCCATCACGGACCTTGTGGAAAACACGATGGGTCGTGCACTAAAGGATAAACAGTCGAATGTGCTCCGATCTCATTTCGATTGAAGACTGTTGTCTCTGGATCGATTTACCAACAAATGTAGCTACTGCTTTTTGGGTAGAAAGCTGACTTATCACTCAGCAACTCCAGGACCCAGTCTCCTTTGTCTTATTCTCGCGATTACTCCATTTGCTCACTTTTAATTACGACGTTTATTCATCTATACGTTCATCAGTTTTTATTTATGTGTACCTTTTTAGTATTATCTATCTTTCCGACTGCACCAGACTACCAACGGGTGGGAAATAACCTCACTCACAACAACACCACGATCTCCACACACCGTATTCTGAAAATCACACATAACCAATCTCTCATACCAGTCCCCTTTGGTACAGACAAGCTACGGCAGACAAGTAGTTAGAGGAACCACGCAGAAACTCAATAAAAATCAGGAACATCTGCATTAAAATTAATGAAATATTTTAAAATAAACAGTTTAGTTTATACACACTAGTATTGGGAATTGGAGAATGGCGATTCTTTGAACTGACGCGCTACTTGTAAGTGCTTCTCGTGAAAGGCGAAAAAGAGTATAGATGGTCCCAAGGTTATGAGTATGTTACCACTTTTGCTGGTAAAACTTCTCTGTCCGTTAGTTCCGCGTTGAAAATTATTGTTCCTTTTCTCATTTTGCATGTTTTAACTTGTTAAGATCAATTTCTGTCACTTTGTTAAGTGCAGTTGACATTACGTATCCCCGTCAACTGGTTGGTGGAGCTATATTATTTGTTGTGAGATGTCCATGGTAATTATGACCTATCGATTTATGATTAGGGCTAGAATAAGGGGTCAGAATAACGCAGAGCCGTCACATTAAGCAGTCTAAACATCTAAACAATTTATCAACAAAATTCCGGGATTTTTACAGTTTTTCGTTGTGGTTGTTTGTTCAAGGCTGTTTAGTGGTTACTACAGTTAATCTTTAACATACTTCTCAGGGTGATATCCAAATTCACCATGACGACCTCAACAATTTATCAGACTTTTATTTATTTTTTATTTTTAAGCTTGTAATTCCTTACAAATCGGTTCCAAACAACCGTTGGTGTTGATTAACTTTTCTCGAAGTGTGTAAAAATGGGAAAGACTGAAATATATTGAAGCAATTCCTTACCAAAAAGTTGCCAGCGTTTCTCACTTCCAACTTGGGTTTCTTAAGGTTCATTGCTCAGCTGTGCTCATAACGCTACCTAGCTAGCAAAAGCATCGGGTATACTTAAGAGACACCAGGACAAAGAATATTGGGGGCACATCAGGGCTCATGTAACCAAGACTCTCAACTATATACTAACACCATGTAATTTATTACTATTATTTTTTGATTACAGCTTGATTCCACACGTATTTTTTGGTACAGGTATGGAATTTTCAGCATGTGATATCGGTAGCCCAAATTTTACAGGCCGACCATAGATATCGGGTGTGCATCGGCAGGGGATCAAACCCCGGACCAAGTGCATGGTCGGCGAGAGTCATAACCACTGTGCCACCGACGCACATTCTTTTCTCAACACATCGACCACTCGATACTAAAAACAAGTGAGACTTTAAAATACGTGTTAAAAACATAAGTTACACAACTTCTAAATTCATTTGCATTTCCCTTCGTTTTAGATAACGCCGAACTCTTGGTTCTCTATAGAATTTTCCAAAAAGCGGTCCCTATTTCATATGTCCGCATATTTCAGAGTTTCATTCGATCCATGCATCTCATCTCTCTAATGAACTAATGTTAATGTTACTGCCTGAATCGTTTCGTCTAACAACCATTCGATGAAAGAATACTGAAATGACGCAACTGTAGGTAACTTAGGAAGCCGTAATGGCTATAAATGGATAAGTATGCTGCAAATGAGTTGTTTAGGTGTAAAATAACTAGGTACCCTACATAAGGATTATAAATCAAAGGTAGATTTACATTAAGTGAGTATGAAATGGTGGTAGATATCGTCAAACTGCTGCATATTAGTATAGATTTATGCAAATGCAGATCGGTAAGCATTACAGTCAATATAAAAGAAATCACTAAATGTTTTGCTTTCTCCCTAATAGGAAGAAAAAGTTTCATTTGAGGATCTGCCTGTCTAAGCCACTAGGCCTATGGTCATTGAAAGGCTGAGTAGAGCTCTGGAACATTTAACTAAGTAGGTTTTAGTCCTTAACGAGAGTGCGTTAACCATATCTTCACTTCTCGGCATGCTTAACAGAACCCACATTTTTTGAGTCAAAAGCGGCATATAACGTCATCGGTCGAGGAGTATCGTGTCAATATTTGTCTGTAAAAGTGTCAAGGAAGTACATTATTCTAAGCGAGAGGCCAACTTATGTCATCCCTGGCGTAGACGTGATATCCGGCTGTCGACCATAAGACATTTGTGTTGCGTAGCAGTTCCCTCTGTCCTCCTTTATGGTTCTGAGACGTGGTCATTGAAAGTGTAAGATATGAAAAGGCTAGCTATCTTTTACCACAGCTGTGTGCGTTCTGTCTCACGTTTTAAGTGGTATAATATGGTGAATAATATTGAGGTTAGGCGCATAGTGTTAGGTAAAGAGGGTTAATCAGTCAATTGTGTTGGTAAGGTGAATCGATTGAGATGACTAGGACGTATTACGCATGCCAAGCTGCCGTCCTTCTGGTCGAGCAATGTTAGCTGATATACGGTAGTAAAACCAAATCCTGCATAAGTTCATGAGGCCTTTACTGACTGACTGCTTTCAACATAGAACTTTGCACGATGTGCAGCAGTTCGAGCCGCAACATTGCATGTAGCACACAGCTTGAGAAAAAAGTAAAAAGAAATGCAAAATAGAGACATTAAAGAGAGATATGAGGCAAAAAGAATAGTTATATCGAAGAACAATATAGTTTTATTGGGTATTATAAGTCACAAGGAGTGGATGCATCTGCACCAGTCATTGAGAACGATTTTGAGCCATATCACTGACTGTCTCTACCCTTCACTGGTTTTCACCATTCCGAGGACCCTAACCACGAAGTTAACATCTCCCTATGTGGCTTAAACTAACTGTTGTGGATTTCATTGACTAATAAAGCCATGTTTTCGTTTGATCACCACTAGCTTTTTTCCAACCTCATCCTGTCAGCTTACATTGCCCATCGGAAAAGGCAATGGTTAAGCATGCGTAACACACGTCCTAACCATCTCAATCGATGTAACTTCACAACCTCATCGATTGATTTCCCCTCCTTACTTAGCACTCGACCAAAGCATAACTTCAATATTGCTCACCCTATTATACCACATAGCACGGGAGATAGAGTGCAGGCACCTATGATCAAAGACAGCTAGCCAGCCTTTTTATATCTTCCACTTTCAATGGTCATGTCTCACAACCATAAATGAGGAAGCAGACAGCAAACCAATCAAGAACCAATTACCCAACAAATATGCAGTGTGATAATGGAGGTAGAGACCGTGGAGTGACACCGCACAAGTGACCGTCCAGTGGAACCCTAATGCTAAGTGAGTAACGATTTCGGTGTCTGACGGTAACACGGTGATGATCATATGAAGTGGAAATAAAAGCTTGCGGGCAATCGTAGAGCCAGCTGAAAAAAATGACAGACAACAAAGTACAGTGGAGGTAGGTATGCTGCGGAATCCCTATGTTCCACTTGGAACCTAAGGGACAATAACGTGGAAAAAAACCTTATGCCAATACTTTGTTTTGTTAAGACTTTTTTTCAATCCTCGATTACACTAGTAAAAATTACATTATCCTGTAATATTAGAAATCAGTTATTTTCATTAAACCCTATTTAAATTTGTTAGAGAAGAGTAGTAATCAGTTTTATGTTAGCTTTGTTTTTACTTTTAATCGTGTGTTTTAATTTATAATAATTGATTTTGTTTTTGTATTATCTAAATCCATCTAATGTTTAATTTTTATTCCTTTGGTTTTAGGTTCTAAAGTGGTTATGTTCTTTTAAAGCCTAATGATTTTAATCACTACTCTAGTGTCTAAAAGATTATAATTTCTTTATAGTCACTTGTTGAAAATATTCTCATTTCTCCTAAATTAATCAATCAATTAATTAACTAATTCGTAAAGACAATGCCTAGATTTGCTCAGTTAGTAATTGGACCAGCTGGTTGTGGTAAATCCACCTATTGTAATACAATGCAAACACATTGTGAAACATTAAAACGAAGAGTTGATGTTATCAACTTAGATCCTGCAGCTGAATACTTTGAATATACACCATTAGCAGATATCAGAGATCTTATTCATGTAAGTAGAAGTCTTTTTTAAAAAAAATTTATAATCTAAAATATCTATAGTTAGATGATGTCATGGAAGATGAAGCAATACACTTAGGTCCAAATGGTGGACTTGTCTTCTGTTTAGAATATCTTCAACAAAATTTGGATTGGTTAGATACAGCTATCGGTGATATTGACGGTGATTATTTATTATTTGATTGTCCTGGACAAATTGAATTATATTCACATTTACCAATTATGCCAAGAATCATTGAATATATGCAAAGAAAATGGGATTTTCGTTTTGTAACAATATTTATTCTAGATGCTAGATTTCTTGTCGATTCATCACATTTTCTAGCTGGTGTCCTATCTGCTCTGTCTGCAATGGTATCATTATCTACAGCACATATTAATGTTATGTCTAAAATGGATTTATTATCAGAACAAAAACAAAAATATGTTATGGCAAGATATTTAAATCCTGATATGGATTATTTTTATGATTTGAATCAAGTATTCGATGCAGACAATGATAATGATGGGGATAAGAATGGTGGTATTGATAAAGACAGTGAAGATAAAGTACCATTCAATAAATTATCCTATGCACTGGCTGATTTAATTGAACGTTATAGTGTAGTGCATTTTTTCCCATTGAATAGAGATAAAGAAGATACAATAACTGATTTATTAGTACAAATTGATCATTGTTTACAATATGATGAAGAAGTTGATCCATCGAATCGTGCTTTTGATGATGCTGAACAAGAATTAATTGGATTTCAAGGTGATGGTGACGGCGATTATATGGGTGGAGGTGGAGATGATACACGGGACTCTGGATAAAAAGCACCTTTGACGCTGATATACTTGTATATAAATGTAATAAATATATATCTATAAAGTAATACCCGTATTTCTTGTTCTGTTTTTCTTTTTTTCTAACTCGTACAATAATGTCCTTTTTCTTCATGTTATTTATGCTTATGAGATATAATTTGTCTTTTCTTTTTAGATTATTTCAATAAACTATGAAGCTCTGTTAATACCAACTGGTTGTATAATACTCTGGTTACTTGAAATGTACTAGCATGCATGTTGTGTTATTATTAATCTATTAATCTCATTTAGATTTTGCCAGTATGTTAACTCTCCGTCTCACTTACATTTATTTCTGGAAACTATTACACATGGATTAACCGGTTGTCTATTCTGGTTGTGTTGTTTAAAAGCTATACACAATAGACTATTAGAGGTTACTGTTAACTGTCAAAGGATTATAATGATTGCTGAATCATGTTTTTTGGCTGGTGTTATTGCTGTTCTCCCGGATATTGATCATTTTATAGCTGCAAGAAGTACAAGTATTGAAGTATGTAACTTGTTAAGTCTTTTTTTCATTCTTATTACGCGTTATGTTTATATTTTTTGAATGAATGAAGCCAGTAGGCTTAGCCGTATATATATATATATATATATACATTGCGTAATTCACATGTTATAAATAACGTATTTGAATAAGACTTAAATTTAAACTCGATGCCTATCACAAAGGTGATCCACAATGGAAAACTCAGCGAAGCTTCTGAAGTTAAAACAGGAGTAAGAAAAGACTGCTTGCTATTACCGATGACACTGTTGATTGTGTTGGATTGGATCATGCGGCAGACTATTGGGAGCGAGAAGACAGGAATACGTTGAGCTGATAAGAAGATTCTAGAAGATCTGAACTTTGCAGGTGATATATGTCTAATGTTACATGAACTCAAAGACTTACAGTTGAAAACCAACAAGTTGTCAGAAGAAGCAGTGATGACAAGACTTCAAGTAAACGTAGAGAAGATGGAGGTGATGTAAATAACTAACCAACTACAACAAAAGGCACCAACCACTATCAACGGAAGAAATCTGAAACAGGTCGTTTCCTTCACTTATCTGGCTAGGCAGCATCGTTTCAACTACAGGCAAGAGCACGGATGAAGGTATCGAAGTCAGGATCTGAAAGGTAAAGTAGACCTTTATCACTTTGAAATCAGTGTGGAAATCTACTGCACTCAGTACAAAGAACAAAATCCTAATTTTCAATACCAATATTAAGTTATTCACTTCTGTATGGCTCAGAAACTTGGCGCTGGAGTCACGAAGAACATTTCTAACAGGCTACTGCAGACTGTTATCAACAGCTGCCTTCGCCCAATACTGAATATCAGATGACTGTCGAGAAAGGATAAACAACAAGGGTCTGTGGGAAAGAGCCCACCAAGAACCTATTGCCTAACAAATATGTGGAAGTAAATGGAGATGGATCGGACATAGGCTGAGGAGACAGATCGTCAGGTGACGTTGCGCGCCAGGCCATCACTTGAGTGGAAGCCAATTGGGAAATGACGAGTTGGGCGTGGGTCTGAGAGTGACAAGGAGATTGTGCAAGGAGATGACAGAGTATATACACTTGTAAGACCAGATGTAGAAGTCTGCAGAGAAGAGGACAAATGGAGAGGTGCCGCTGAAGCCTTATGTTCCACTTGGAACTCAAGGGAACAGCTCTATTAAAGTTGATCAAAAGACCAAAAGTGAATTACTGGTGAATTATTATACATAAAACATCATTTATTAGAGATTTTTTGAGTTAAACTAAATCACTGAACTAATAACTTTCTTCTTGTTTTTTTGGATCAAATTCCTCTACCATCTGTTAATATTTGAAAAGATGAATGTGAATCTCTGAAGCGATTTTCAGAGAGAGAGAATAACAAGCGAAATATTGGAATTTCCTAAGGGACTCGAGTTCCGGTTACTGCATATAATTAGTACCAGCTAAATACACCCAACAGATATGTAGAAGGAAATGGAGGTGGATTGGACCTACGCTGAGGAGGCTTTCATGCAAGGCACGCTACTGAGTAGAACCCAAATAGGCATCGACAAGTTAGGAGTCCGACAATGACATAAAGAATGTCAAATGAGGAGAAAAATGAAAGCTCATGGGCGGTTTCAGAGGCAGCTGAACGTAATGCGAGAGAACTGAATGCAATGGAGATGTGCCGCTGAGGCGTTATGTTCCACTAGGAATATAATAAATGACTAGTAATAATATTAAACAAATAAATAATAAAAATATGGTAAATAATTTTATTTGCCATTTCTATAATTTAGATTAAAAATCCTTGGTATTCTGAGTTTCTTGGTAATACATCGGTAGCATCATAACTATCACAATACAAGACAAATTAGATCCATCAAGCATTGAAACTGATTAATAGATGGAAGTAAAAGGTGAATACAGCTCACATGAAAGTCTTAGCTGTAGTCGACCTTTCCCATAGGAGTCCCTTGAGTAGCTTAAAGCTAGGCATTTCTCTATTGTATGACATATACTGTCGTTTATATCATATGCTTTACGACTAGTTTCCTTATAGCACACAGTTATGGTGTTACGTTCTCGTCCCCCATACGATGTAACTACTACGCCTACTGTAGAAGTTAAAAGTGAAGATAAACTTTTGTTTCAATGCATTTTTAATGTTTAAATCATCTTGTCTGCAAATTAAAATGTATATTTTCTTTTCAATTCAACAACTAAAGAAACCTATAATAATACATTTTGTTTAAGTTAACTTTTTTTCTTCTTTAGCTAAAGAATAATTGTGTTGTACAGTTGTCCGCACAGTGGTGCAAATATTGAGTTAACAATCATTAAGTTGTCTATCGTTTTCAATGACTATACCGTGTTCAGCTTTCAACCATTGGGTCATAAGTTTGAGAGATCCACACTAGCTAAGGAAATTTAGCCAACTAGCTAACCATTGTAGCTTTATTTCAAACAGCACTTTTGATATAATGTAGAATTCCCAGTTTGTGGTACAATACTGCACCTAGTTTACGCATTACAATGGTAGTAATTAAAACAGGGCATTTACATTGATAATATTGTCCAATAAGAGTAGGAATATCAAATTAAAATTAAAAAGGAAATATGAACAACAATATATAAATGAAAGAAAGAATAAAGAGAACCGTTTACTCACTGTTTCTCAGTAAGTTAGTAGTGTCATGCCTCCTCTCACCACATAAAATGTGTCCCGAATAAGGTATCCTAGAGTTTTTATACTTTGTCCTCCGAGCATCAAGTCTTCTGTAGTTGCTTCTAGTCCCACGTGATGAGATGTAAGGTGAGAGTTGTGTATAGAGAGGATGCTCAGGGTCTGACAAGATAATATTGGCTAATTTCATGCATGAGTCCATGTGTCTGTCTACACCAGTATTAACAAGTTGGTTTATCAACACCCCATCAACTCACCCTGCTATAGAGAGCTTTTAGTATCCTTCACAGTGTAACAAAGTCTTTCTTAAGTAGCCCAGGAAAGATTAAGGGCTAGCAATAAAGAAGAATAGTTAGAATACAAGAATGAATAAACTTAGAAAGTAGAGACTGATTGATACCAGACTGTTTTAACTTCCTTACGTAGAACGTTAAACGGAATGTCTTTCTAGTGGGAAGACCATGGAAGATCAGAGTATCATTAACCCTCGCACACACACACACACACAATAAGTATGGCTTATTACCAGCTGTATACAAACACAAACAGTGATTGATTAACAACCCTGTCGTATTATTATTATTATCATCGTTGTAATTGAATACCACTAACAATGTGTTTTTTGTTCTGTTTGTATATCTCATCTCTATTACAGCTTGCTCGTCAACTTCCCGGCAGACCATTTTTACACTGGGCTGGTATACACTTGATTATTTATACAATCCTTATCATCGTTTCATTTTTTCTACCATATGTAAATTGTTTACCAGGACAGAAATATTTCGCTATTTTTTGGTTAGCTTTTATCTCCTATCTAAGTCATATTGTTCGTGATGCCAATCGACGTGGATTATGGTTATGGCCACCACCAGACTATCGTACAGGGATGATGATTAGTCGTAGTAATTCATCAAATTCTTCAGGGTATAATAGTATACACTTTCCTAATGATTTGGGTATTCTAACACCGCTTAGAATACCTTTATTTTATGCACTTATTTTATGCTTTATTATTCCAGTATTTCGATATTATGCCTTTTACTTACAATGGAATTTATCCAGTTTTGTCTTGATAACAACGTCTTATTCTCATTGTCGTCGTGTAAGTGACACTAACAATCCTAATAATCTAGGATACATATACAGTGTATAAAGTCTATAGCTTTAGAAATATTTCTATTTTATTCTGTCAGTTATACCTGTGATATTTTCTACAAATATTCTCTGTTCAAATTATTATTATTATTACTATTAATATTGTTTTTATTATGATTTTTATGATAATACACAAGACTATTGTTGAATACTCTTTGTTTTGATATTTCTTGTCTATGCTTGTTGATGTATAAATAATCTTGTGTTCTTTATCTTGAATTGGTGAGTTATTTTACATAGGGGTGGGTGGGGGGTTACGAGGTGTGCGGGTCAATCTTTTTAGAGATACCACTATAGTTAATAAGAAATATATGAGGAACAAGATCGATATTAACTTGGGATTTGTAAACAATAATTGATGAAAACCAGTAAGGAGTACTTGGTAGCTGTTTCGTCCTAGTTTGGGACCTTCATCAGTACAAAGCGATGACCCCACCTGGAGACCGAACTCAAGATGTTCAGGTTACGAGATGAACTTGTTGACCATTCAGTCAGTGGGATGGAATCCAATTGTCCATCAATCAATCGAAGAGGTTGTGAAGTTACACTGATTGAGATGGTTAGGGCATGTGTTACGCATGCATGACTAGCCGTCGCCTTCCTTGCCCGACGGGCAGTGTTAGCTGACATAGGATGGATCAGGTTGGAAAAGAATTAGCTAGTGGTGGTGGTCAAACCAAAACATGGCTTCATCAGTCAATGAAATCCTCAACAGTAAGTTTAAGCAAGCTAGCCACTTAGGTAGGTGTAGACTGCTGACTGGTTGGTGTCCTCGGGGTGGCGAAAACCAATGGCGGGAGACAATTGGTGACATGGTTCAAAATCCTTGTTGTCAATGGCTAGTGCATATGCATTCACTCTTTGTGATTTATAATATGCAGTGGAATTCTATTGTTCTTCCAGGTAACTATTCTTTTCGCTTCATATTTCTGTTTATTATCTCTCTTCTCTTGCTTTGTGTGCTACATGGAGGGAGTGTGACAACTTGAACTGCTGCACATCTGTGCAAAGTTCTACGTTGAAATCAGTCAGTCAGTTCATCAATTTTAACTTTTGTCAATGATTGTTTAGTTTCACTGTGGAAAGTGCTCCGATGATTATTGCCTGTTAACAGAAATCAATAAGCTACATATATACTGCAAAGAAGAAAAGACCGAGGAGGCTGGAAGGAATGTTTATTTGGTGAAACGTATTGTACATAGGTAAATTTGGTATACCATATTTTCAAACCGCCATTTGCACATCATTTACCACATCCTTGACGAATTGGTCGAATATCGTCACATTCGATAGCTTCTTGGATTCTGCATCATATGGCAACATTCTTCTCATAGTTCTCTTCTTTGATTGCTCTTTCCAGTGTGCAAAACATATTGTTACTTTTCTGAATTCGCTTTCTGATATACTACTTATATCGGATTATAAGTAGCACTCACCACACTCTCCCCCTCATTATAAAGTCTCTCCTGTAACCGCCTTGATCGCCGCACAGACGTTCCATCCTGCTGTTCTTCAGGTTCCTCGTCTTGACATTCTTGTCTCCATCTTTGTAGCAGACTGGCGTTTACTCTTTTCTCTTTATCTCCTCTCTTTATTGTGTACACTGGACCGCGTCTCGATGTGACCACATATGGTCCCTCCCACTTCGGCAGAAGCTTTCCTGATCCTGGTCCACTTCCGGTAGTATACTTTCGTTCTCTACATTTCACCTGGTCGCCTACTTCAAACAGCTTCCAAGCTTTGATTTGTTTCTTGCCAGAATTTTCGATGTCTATCTTGCGCTTCTCTTGTATATTCTGAATAGCTTGTTTCCGCTCACTTGTCCATCTCTTACTGTTCCATTTTTGTTGTTGTGGCCAAGTCTTATGGTGCACCGGTAAGCGTGGTTTCCTCCCATACATCAGCTGGAAAGGCGATTTTTTTGTTGTCCCTTGTATTGTGGCACGATGTGCCAGTAATACCAACGGTAAGTCAGTTTCCCAGTTGCCTCTTTTCGCAGCTAGCCATTCCTTGAGTGTACGATTATTCCTTTCGGTTAGGCCGTTTGTCTGCGGATGATACGGAGTCGCTCTAATTCTCTTAATACCCAGTGCCTCCAGACGAGTCTTGAACTCCTCACTTTCAAAACAGGGGCCTTGATCTGTCAATATCATTTTTGGTACACCATGATCCGCCACAATATGTCGAATAACCGCCTCGGTTACGGTCTTGGCGCGCTGATCTGGAATCGCTACAGCATTTACCCACCGCGTGGCGTGTTCCGTCATCATTAAAATGTATTGATTTCCACTGGCTGTTTGAGGGAAAGGACCCATTATGTCCACGGACCATAAGTCACCAACCGCTGTTACGGGTATCGTTTGTAGCTGTGGTTGAATGCACCGATCACCCTTCATCAATTGGCACTGTGGGCAAGCGAGTACGTAGTTCGCAATATCGCCTCTCATGTTTGGCCAGTACGCACTTTGGCTCACTAGGTCGTATGTTCGTGCAACTCCTGTATGGGCTAGTTGGTGGCATTCTTGAATGACCCCACGACGAAGGCTTTTTGGTATCACTGTAACCCAGCTACCATCACTGTCTTTCCAAGTTAGGACGCCGGCAGCGTTTAGTTTGAGTCTATGTTTTTGATGCAGTAGCATCTTTAACTCTCTATTCTCTGCTGCCATTTCAATTTCTTTCCCTTCACGTATCATCTGAATGACTGTCTTAAGAGTAGGATCCGACTTCTAGTGGCGAACAAGTTGTAAGGGATCTTGCTCCAAAGCGTTTACTGCATACGCTACCTCTGGTAGTTCAGTCTCATTATCTGATCTCGACAAATAGTCAGCTATTACATTTTCTTTTCCTGGAATATGTCCAATCGTGAAGTCATACTCTTGTAGGCGTAACATCCATCGTGATAACTTCCCTCGTGGATCCCGTGCTGTTTTCAACCACTGAAGAGGTTTGTGTTCGGTCTCAATGTGGAATCGGCGGCCGATCAGATACGGTCTCCATTTTTCTAGTGCCCATACAATGGCTAAACACTCCTTTTCCACCGTAGAATACTTCTGTTCTGCAAGTGTCAACACACGGCTAGCGTATTCAACAACCCCATCCGTTTGTCTTAAAACAGCACCTATACCATAATCACTGGCGTCTGTCGAAACTGTGAACTGCTTCCCCGGCGCTGGCAGTTTCAACGTCATCTGTTGACCATCTAACAGCTCTTTAATTCGCTCAAACGTTTGCTGTGCCTCTTCCGTTCACATGAATTTCGCGTCACTCAGCAACGTATATAGCGGTTTTGCTATCTAATTGAAATTTTTGACAAATCGGCTGTAGAATGCCGCTCTTCCCAAAAACTGTCTCAGCTTTCGCTTTGAATTTGGCACTTCGCTGGTTTTGACCGTCAGGATTTTCTCAGGTAATGGCCGTATTTCTCCATTTCCCACTTTGTAACCCAGGAGGACAACCGTGTTTTTGGCTATTTGGGACTTGTTCTTATTAATCCGCA
Source organism: Trichobilharzia szidati (assembly GCA_944472155.2). Taxonomy (NCBI): domain Eukaryota; kingdom Metazoa; phylum Platyhelminthes; class Trematoda; order Strigeidida; family Schistosomatidae; genus Trichobilharzia; species Trichobilharzia szidati. The sequence goes on from OX235274.1 coordinate 88,676,680, forward strand.
GTCCAAAGTCATCAATTCTCTTTAAGATAGCTTCGATGTGGTCTATATGGTCGCTTTCCGTCTCACTATACACCACCAAGTCATCTCCATATACTTCTACGTTCTTCAGACCCTTCAGTAATAAGGTCATTAATCTTCTGAATGTAAATGGGGCACCTACCAATCCAAATGGCATTCGTTTAAACTGGTATTGTTTCTGCCCAACTGTGAAAGCTGTTTTACTTCGATCACTTTCTGCTATTGGGATCTGCCAGTAACCCGATCTTAGGTCGAACACGGTGAATAACTTGGCTTTATGAAGGCGATCAAGGGTTTCTGTTACGGTAGGCATTGCACACTGTTTTACTTCGGTGAGGCTATTCAGCTGTCTGAAATCGACACAAAATCTATACTTCCCGTTAGCTTTCTTTACCAAAAGGATTGGCGAACTGTACGGGCTGTCGGCTTCTTCGATTATTCCGTCGTTTAACATTTCTCTGACTTGTCGGTTAACTTCTTCTTCAAGGTGAACCGGAACTCGTCGCGATGAAAAGACTGTCTTCCCCGGATCCTTCAGTGGGATGTTATGCTTTACCTTATCACAATAACCGTACGGGTCTCCATCACTAGTGAATAAGCCGGCATATTTACTCATCAACGTGGTTAGACGTGGTGCATCTTGCGGAACAATGGTTGTGGTTTCCACCTCAGCGACTTCACTATTCTCATGTATCGCAAATTGCCCGTGTTTTGTGACCACTTTTCTATTCTTCATATCGATTACAGCTCCTACTTCTCTGAGAAAGTCTGCTCCCAAAATCGTTCGTCTTATATCAGAAGTTACAATAAACGGATATCGTATTTTCCCTGCTCCAATCTCTACAACGCAGTCTGAAACGCCGAGAATGTGCAAAGGATGTCCTCCTACCGTCTGAACTGCTAATGTGCACGGCCTTATTTCCTTACACTGTTCTCTATCTATCAACGAAACTGCGGCCCCTGTGTCGATCAAACAAACTAGTTCTTTTTGGTTAACCCGTAATCTCCCGTACACTGAACCTCTTTCGACTAATCCGACCACCTCCAAACGCGAGCGAGAAAAAGAAGAAAGGTTGTACCGTTTAAAGTTTTTTTGCCTTCGTTTCGGGCAGTTTCTCTGCCAGTGGCCGGTTCCTCCGCAAGCAAAACATCTGTTGTTTTGTCTTTTCCTTATCTGCATAGCCGCCACCTGCTGTTTCAACTCTTCAATCTGGTCTTCGATCTTCTTGGAATCTTGGCACTCCGTCATCACTGGAGCAACATGCGAAGTCATTATCTGCCTTGTCACCTTTGCCATTTCATAAACACCCATTGGTTGAGCTGCGTTAACTAGCTGCAACTGATGAGCGATATTTGTCGGGACGCATTCGAGGAACTGAGATGCAAGCAACTGCTCCCGTGAATCTTCGTCCAGGGTGGGTACCGCGCGTCGCAGATGATTCGTCAGCGTTACTGCGAGAACCAACGGATCCCCATCCTGGCCAAGTCTCAGCGTCCGGAACTTCTGCAGCGCCTCTTGTCTGTCCGCAGGGCTGTCGAACTCGCACACGAGCCTTTCGACGACCTTGTCCCACGCCGCCTCACCTTCCAGCTCCCGAGCGTTGTCGTACGCAGCCTTCGCGCGGCCCCTCAGCAGAGTTCCCAAGACAACCAGCTTCGCCTTCTGCTCCTGCACTGCAACCAGCTCCGCGACAGCTTCGAAATCCCTGAGGAACGTCCGCACATCTCCCTCCTCGAACACCTGCGGCCACGGCACCTTCATCTCCGGCAGAAGCAGCGACACCAAATGTAAAGAAGAAAACACCGCTGCTTCTGCCGGAGATGAAGGTGCCGTGGCCGCAGGTGTTCGAGGAGGGAGATGTACAGACCTTCCTCAGGGATTTCGAAGCTGTCGCGGAGCTGGTTGCAGTGCAGGAGCAGAAGGCGAAGCTGGTTGTCTTGGGAACTCTGCTGAGGGGCCGCGCGAAGGCTGCGTACGACAACGCTCGGGAGCTGGAAGGTGAGGCGGCGTGGGACAAGGTCGTCGAAAGGCTCGTGTGCGAGTTCGACAGCCCTGCGGACAGACAAGAGGCGCTGCAGAAGTTCCGGACGCTGAGACTTGGCCAGGATGGGGATCCGTTGGTTCTCGCAGTAACGCTGACGAATCATCTGCGACGCGCGGTACCCACCCTGGACGAAGATTCACGGGAGCAGTTGCTTGCATCTCAGTTCCTCGAATGCGTCCCGACAAATATCGCTCATCAGTTGCAGCTAGTTAACGCAGCTCAACCAATGGGTGTTTATGAAATGGCAAAGGTGACAAGGCAGATAATGACTTCGCATGTTGCTCCAGTGATGACGGAGTGCCAAGATTCCAAGAAGATCGAAGACCAGATTGAAGAGTTGAAACAGCAGGTGGCGGCTATGCAGATAAGGAAAAGAACAAAACAACAGATGTTTTGCTTGCGGAGGAACCGGTCACTGGCAGAGAAACTGCCCGAAACGAAGGCAAAAAAACTTTAAACGGTACAGTCTTTCTTCTTTTTCTCGCTCGCGTTTGGAGGTGGTCGGATTAGTCGAAAGAGGTTCAGTGTACGGGAGATTACGGGTTAACCAAAAAGAACTAGTTTGTTTGATCGACACAGGGGCCGCAGTTTCGTTGATAGATAGAGAACAGTGTAAGGAAATAAGGCCGTGCACATTAGCAGTTCAGACGGTAGGAGGACATCCTTTGCACATTCTCGGCGTTTCAGACTGCGTTGTAGAGATTGGAGCAGGGAAAATACGATATCCGTTTATTGTAACTTCTGATATAAGACGAACGATTTTGGGAGCAGACTTTCTCAGAGAAGTAGGAGCTGTAATCGATATGAAGAATAGAAAAGTGGTCACAAAACACGGGCAATTTGCGATACATGAGAATAGTGAAGTCGCTGAGGTGGAAACCACAACCATTGTTCCGCAAGATGCACCACGTCTAACCACGTTGATGAGTAAATATGCCGGCTTATTCACTAGTGATGGAGACCCGTACGGTTATTGTGATAAGGTAAAGCATAACATCCCACTGAAGGATCCGGGGAAGACAGTCTTTTCATCGCGACGAGTTCCGGTTCACCTAGAAGAAGAAGTTAACCGACAAGTCAGAGAAATGTTAAACGACGGAATAATCGAAGAAGCCGACAGCCCGTACAGTTCGCCAATCCTTTTGGTAAAGAAAGCTAACGGGAAGTATAGATTTTGTGTCGATTTCAGACAGCTGAATAGCCTCACCGAAGTAAAACAGTGTGCAATGCCTACCGTAACAGAAACCCTTGATCGCCTTCATAAAGCCAAGTTATTCACCGTGTTCGACCTAAGATCGGGTTACTGGCAGATCCCAATAGCAGAAAGTGATCGAAGTAAAACAGCTTTCACAGTTGGGCAGAAACAATACCAGTTTAAACGAATGCCATTTGGATTGGTAGGTGCCCCATTTACATTCAGAAGATTAATGACCTTATTACTGAAGGGTCTGAAGAACGTAGAAGTATATGGAGATGACTTGGTGGTGTATAGTGAGACGGAAAGCGACCATATAGACCACATCGAAGCTATCTTAAAGAGAATTGATGACTTTGGACTGCGGATTAATAAGAACAAGTCCCAAATAGCCAAAAACACGGTTGTCCTCCTGGGTTACAAAGTGGGAAATGGAGAAATACGGCCATTACCTGAGAAAATCCTGACGGTCAAAACCAGCGAAGTGCCAAATTCAAAGCGAAAGCTGAGACAGTTTTTGGGAAGAGCGGCATTCTACAGCCGATTTGTCAAAAATTTCAATTAGATAGCAAAACCGCTATATACGTTGCTGAGTGACGCGAAATTCATGTGAACGGAAGAGGCACAGCAAACGTTTGAGCGAATTAAAGAGCTGTTAGATGGTCAACAGATGACGTTGAAACTGCCAGCGCCGGGGAAGCAGTTCACAGTTTCGACAGACGCCAGTGATTATGGTATAGGTGCTGTTTTAAGACAAACGGATGGGGTTGTTGAATACGCTAGCCGTGTGTTGACACTTGCAGAACAGAAGTATTCTACGGTGGAAAAGGAGTGTTTAGCCATTGTATGGGCACTAGAAAAATGGAGACCGTATCTGATCGGTCGCCGATTCCACATTGAGACCGACACAAACCTCTTCAGTGGTTGAAAACAGCACGGGATCCACGAGGGAAGTTATCACGATGGATGTTACGCCTACAAGAGTATGACTTCACGATTGGACATATTCCAGGAAAAGAAAATGTAATAGCTGACTATTTGTCGAGATCAGATAATGAGACTGAACTACCAGAGGTAGCGTATGCAGTAAACGCTTTGGAGCAAGATCCCTTACAACTTGTTCGCCACTAGAAGTCGGATCCTACTCTTAAGACAGTCATTCAGATGATACGTGAAGGGAAACAAATTGAAATGGCAGCAGAGAATAGAGAGTTAAAGATGCTACTGCATCAAAAACATAGACTCAAACTAAACGCTGCCGGCGTCCTAACTTGGAAAGACAGTGATGGTAGCTGGGTTACAGTGATACCAAAAAGCCTTCGTCGTGGGGTCATTCAAGAATGCCACCAACTAGCCCATACAGGAGTTGCACGAACATACGACCTAGTGAGCCAAAGTGCGTACTGGCCAAACATGAGAGGCGATATTGCGAACTACGTACTCGCTTGCCCACAGTGCCAATTGATGAAGGGTGATCGGTGCATTCGACCACAGCTACAAACGATACCCGTAACAGCGGTTGGTGACTTATGGTCCGTGGACATAATGGGTCCTTTCCCTCAAACAGCCAGTGGAAATCAATACATTTTAATGATGACGGAACACGCCACGCGGTGGGTAAATGCTGTAGCGATTCCAGATCAGCGCGCCAAGACCGTAACCGAGGCGGTTATTCGACATATTGTGGCGGATCATGGTGTACCAAAAATGATATTGACAGATCAAGGCCCCTGTTTTGAAAGTGAGGAGTTCAAGACTCGTCTGGAGGCACTGGGTATTAAGAGAATTAGAGCGACTCCGTATCATCCGCAGACAAACGGCCTAACCGAAAGGAATAATCGTACACTCAAGGAATGGCTAGCTGCGAAAAGAGGCAACTGGGAAACTGACTTACCGTTGGTATTACTGGCACATCGTGCCACAATACAAGGGACAACAAAAAAATCGCCTTTCCAGCTGATGTATGGGAGGAAACCACGCTTACCGGTGCACCATAAGACTTGGCCACAACAACAAAAATGGAACAGTAAGAGATGGACAAGTGAGCGGAAACAAGCTATTCAGAATATACAAGAGAAGCGAAAGACAGACATCGAAAATTCTGGCAAGAAACAAATCAAAGCTTGGAAGCTGTTTGAAGTAGGCGACCAGGTGAAATGTAGAGAACGAAAGTATACTACCGGAAGTGGACCAGGATCAGGAAAGCTTCTGCCGAAGTGGGAGGGACCATATGTGGTCACATCGAGACGCGGTCCAGTGTACACAATAAAGAGAGGAGATAAAGAGAAAAGAGTAAACGCCAGTCTGCTACAAAGATGGAGACAAGAATGTCAAGACGAGGAACCTGAAGAACAGCAGGATGGAACGTCTGTGCGGCGATCAAGGCGGTTACAGGAGAGACTTTATAATGAGGGGGAGAGTGTGGTGAGTGCTACTTATAATCCGATATAAGTAGTATATCAGAAAGCGAATTCAGAAAAGTAACAATATGTTTTGCACACTGGAAAGAGCAATCAAAGAAGAGAACTGTGAGAAGAATGTTGCCATATGATGCAGAATCCAAGAAGCTATCGAATGTGACCATATTCGCGTAATTCGTCAAGGATGTGGTAAATGATGTGCAAATGGCGGTTTGAAAATATGGTATACCAAATTTACCTATGTACAATACGTTTCACTAAATAAACATTCCTTCCAGCCTCCTCGGTCTTTTCTACTATGCAGTATTTTCCCTCCTTCGATAATTCTCGGAAAGTGTTAGGACATTTTATGTCATTATCTCACTGGAATTTTCAATTAGTCAACTTCTACAAACATTGCACTTTCTTCTTCGGTGGATATTAAAATTGTTCCAGTGCCTAAATCACCGAGTGTTAAGTTTACACCTATTACTAGTATCCCTCCATTTTTAAAAATAATGGAAAAACTGTTTTCACTTAACCTCGAACATTCATTGAAGGCTTTCAATGATTCTAAACAATTTGCTCATAAATATGGTAAGTATAATTTAAATGTTACTATTGTCTTTCGTCATAATATCTCAAGTTTAGACAGTAGTGCCAAATATGTTTGGTGTGCCTCCTTTGAATACACATCCACCGTCAACTCGGTACCTGGGCCCATTGTTTCAAGCAAGCTCGCGACAAAAACAGTAAGGCGCTGGCTTAATTGATGTTTGTATTCTTACTTTTTTTTTAGGAAGCAGCAAATGCTGTATATAAGGGGAAATCCCCCACTACTTTAATTATTCTAGGCGGTGTTCCTCAAGTTGGTGCTGTTCTATCTCCTGTTCTACCTTCTTTCTTCCTACACGACATGCCTCATTCTAATGAAACCAATATTTTCTACGTATGCCGATGATCCTAATGTTTCCATACCGGTCTCATCTCAATCAGATTGTTCCTAAATGAACGACTTTTTATCAGAAATTCGTCAGTGGCCCTTGTCGAATGGTTTTAAGCTAAATCCCTCCAAATGTCAGAATGTTAACTTCGCTTTCAGACACAAGCGCGACTTACATGAACTGGTTCGTTCTCATAATTCTGGTGTCAGAGATGGCACTGAATTTGAAACTAATTTGAATGTTAAATACCTTGGATTGTCTATTTCCTCTGGTCTTTCCTGGTCTTCCCACATCATGTTAGTTTCTAGAGAGACATTTTTTTCAACGTTCTACGTAAGGAAGTTAAGACAATCTAGTGTCACTCAATCTCTATTGTTAAGGTTTTTTAATTCTTGTATTCTACCTATTCTTCTTTATTGCTCCCCCTTAATCTTTCCTGGGCTACTTAAGAAAGACTTTGTTACACTGTGAAGGATACTGAAAGCTCTCTAGCAGGGCGAGTTGATGGGTGTCGTTAAACCAACTTGTTAATACTGTTGTAGACAGACACATGGACTCATGCATGAAATTAGCGAATATTACCTTGTCAGACCTTGAGCATCCTTTCTATACACAACTCTCTCTTTGCATCTCATCACGTGGGACTAGAAGCAACTACAGAAGACTTGATGCTCGGAGGACAAAGTATAAAAACTCTAGGATACCTTATTCGGGACACATTTTATGTGGTGAGAGGAGTGAGAGGAGGCATGACACTACTAACTTACTGAGAAACACTAAGTAAACGGTTCTCTTTATTTTTTCTTTCATCGTTTCTCAATATAGTTTCTCAATATGATTATTATCATTATTGATGTTCATGTCTTGACATGGGTGTTGTCTTTGTGTTGGTATCATTTTAAAAATAAAAAGATAGTGTATTGACACACCTCTACTCAGAAAATAGTTGATTGTATATCTATGGACATTAATGTCATTTACGCTTACTTAAAAAAATATTAATTAACTATCTGCTAGCGTAACAACTGAAGTCATTGAAACTCTAGTTTTTTATATAATAATAATAATAATTTGAAATGAATGGGATTTTAATATATTTTGTGTACACTAGCAAATATTGAAAGCACGTTGACTAATGTGGTAAAATTAGTGATTGACAAATACAATATTTGTTGTACAAAGGTGTTAAAAATATTAGTTTTTTGTCTAGAGTGTAGACATACATTGAAGTGTGAATTTATTGACACCATGCCATGTCAGTTAATCGCATAAATGTAGACATAAACTATATTACTATTGATTGTTTGAAATGAGTAATTCTATGTCACTTAAATCAGCCAGCAGTAATGTTCACCAGTCAGATTGAAGTGATCTAAACACCATGGGACGGTTGTTTCGTTCATTTGAATCTGATCTGATCAGTGATGTGCGCCCGGTTTAACTCAGCTTAGACAGGTGAATCAGTTCAATCAACAATATGTCAAGCTTTATTATTTATTTTGATTTTGATTTACAGCTTGATTCCACACCGTATTTTCAGTACAAGTGTGGAATTTTCAGCATGGATATCGGTAGCCCAAATTCAGGCCGACCATAGATATCGGGTGTGCGCCGGCAGGGGATCGAACCCCGGACCATGTGCATGGTCGGCGAGAGTCCTAACCACTGTGCCACCGACGCACAAATATGCTGATTCTATTATAATTACCATTTATGTCATCAAGCAGATCACAGTATATGCGATCTAAATGATTTCGGTTTACAAAGGAAACTATAGTGACATTTCACCTCCTCGAAGTGTTTGAATTGCAAATTATGAATTCGGTTAGTCGATAAACCTAACGGAAAATGATGTGATGGGAATGTGTTTCATTGACTTAAGCACTTGACTTCCAGCTAGTAGGCCATGGGTTCGAGTCCTGCTATGCCTACGTCAGCCTTCGTTACTAGATAGTATTGTCAAATCTCACACACTACAATGTAATATCTGATATTAGATAAAGTCTATTAACAAGAAGCTTAGTATTACATAGGATTCGTGTTTATTGACTGGCATGTATGGGTAAAACATATCTGTGAATAATTACTTGATTACCACAGCTTCGCATCACAAGTCTTCATACACTGAAATAAACCCATGCACAGACGTAAACAGGACGACACACTGAGATGCAAGTAGAAACACTTTTTCACGGGTGGGAGTGCACGCACCCATAGCTATACAGACGTCAGTGTGCATATTTAATTCACTTTTATACGATGTGTCGGTGGGAGCATGAGTATACAGATAGTGGAGTTCTCCTCGAAAATAGAATTTCCACATAAATCTCATGGTTTACTTTTTGATACCGAAATCAGTGTGAAATTTGATAAAGCTGAGGATAATTCACACTCTGAAAATCAAGAGTAGTTTAGCAAGTAATCAGTGTATGAATGGAGTATTTTATAAAATACCTTGTCTAAAATTTGAATCAAGAATTATGAAGCGTGAATTTAAACATATAACTGGAAATATCTAATAATGTAATATTTTCATAAATCTCAAAATAAATGCATCCTTTGAATAAAGCAAGAACGAAAGTGGGTTGTGCAGAATAATATGGTACCATCATTTATTTCGTAGGCTTCTCATCAGCTGCTTACAGCCTAAATACATAATGAGGTTTGCGTACAGAAAAGTTTTAACATACTTGCAAATTTTTACATGTTGCCAGTTGACAAAAAGTTCCACAGTAAGTGAACAGTGCTCAGAAAATTGCGCTTATATAGTTTTTACACATGCAGTTCAAGTGTAAACAAAATAGATGTATGCATACAATGGTAAAGGAGTTACGTAATAAAGACGAAATATGAGTTAGATACAGAGTGACTAATAAATTAGGTAACAATGTACTGAGTTCAACTCAAATCATAGAAACAAGAGACAAGCAAAATTACAGAATATAAAAGGGGGTGAGGTTAAAGACAAAGATTACGTAATCAGATGAGAGAATAAAGACATTCAGTTACCAGGGCAAAGAGAGATTAATAACTGCTTCTTTCTGAACACATAAATCTGGTTTCAAGCGTTTGATAGAGATTGCTTCGGCAAACTTGAGGAGAATGGAACTCCTTTGTCTATTGATAATTTTAAAGGATTTCTCGATTTCTACCTCATGACCCGTGTCGAGAAGATGTCTAGTGATAGCGCTGCTATAAGAGTTTGTTCCCTTGAGACGTAGGCTTCTTGGCACATGTTCAGAAAATCGGAGGTGTGCCCTTCTTTCTGTTCTCCCAATGTAACTGCTCCCGCAGATACACGTAAATTTGTATACACAGTTGGAGTTAACATGAGAAGGGTATCTATCGACTTTTGACTGCACCAAAGAGCATGTTGTTCGATGGTCAACAGAAGACTGAGAACATCACTAGCCAGAGCCTATCCTCCAGCTAAGTTGGTTCCCGTCCATCGAACAACATGCTCTTTGGTGCAGTCAAAAGTCGATAGATACCCTTCTCATGTTAACTCCAACTGTGTATACAAATTTACGTGTATTTGCGGGAGCAGTTACATTGGGAGAACAGAAAGAAGGGCACACCTCCGATTTTCTGAACATGTGCCAAGAAGCCTACGTCTCAAGGGAACAAACTCTTATAGCAGCGCTATCACTAGACATCTTCTCGACACGGGTCATGAGGTAGAAATCGAGAAATCCTTTAAAATTATCAATAGACAAAGGAGTTCCATTCTCCTCAAGTTTGCCGAAGCAATCTCTATCAAACGCTTGAAACCAGATTTATGTGTTCAGAAAGAAGCAGTTATTAATCTCTCTTTGCCCTGGTAACTGAATGTCTTTATTCTCTCATCTGATTACGTAATCTTTGTCTTTAACCTCACCCCCTTTTATATTCTGTAATTTTGCTTGTCTCTTGTTTCTATGATTTGAGTTGAACTCAGTACATTGTTACCTAATTTATTAGTCACTCTGTATCTAACTCATATTTCGTCTTTATTACGTAACTCCTTTACCATTGTATGCATACATCTATTTTGTTTACACTTGAACTGCATGTGTAAAAACTATATAAGCGCAATTTTCTGAGCACTGTTCACTTACTGTGGAACTTTTTGTCAACTGGCAACATGTAAAAATTTGCAAGTATGTTAAAACTTTTCTGTACGCAAACCTCATTATGTATTTAGGCTGTAAGCAGCTGATGAGAAGCCTACGAAATAAATGATGGTACCATATTATTCTGCACAACCCACTTTCGTTCTTGCTTTATTCAAATTCATCAAGGGGAATAAATGCATGAAATGTATCCTTATAGGTATGTACTACTTGTGAGTAGTATAAAAGTATTTAGTAAAAATTGTAATTTAATATTTAATTTTGAAACTTAACTCTTTATTGATGAAAATAATCATAAAGTTGATTATACTAATCATATTTAATACTACGCTGAACATACTTATTTTCTTATCTATATATATTATTTCCGTAGAATTCATCGTATTTGTTGAACTCATTAAGAAGTCTACAACAATGTGTGTACAATAATAACAACATATCCTCGTTGTGTTTAGTCATTCAGATTCGTTCAGACAGTGGAAGTTCTCAGGTTGGTTAGTTATATATTTATAACTTTTATCAAGATTGATAAATATTGCTTTACTATTGTTTTGTATAATTTAATATAATCCAGATCAAAAATATGGCCTTTCTTGTGGTTTTGGACCGAATCTACCCAGGGTCTGCCTAGTGGATACAGTTCTGTAAACCTAAATAACTGCATTCGGTATTTAGAAGTGAATATATACCATATTCGGTTTAATTCACAGGCATTAGTATCTAGTATGAATGGATACAACTGACTGGTTTCAATATAGGAGTTTGCACAGAAGTGCAGCAGTACGAGTTGTCACACTCCATGAAGCACACAAAAGAAAACAAAAAGCCAGTCTGTTGGTTTTCGCCTGTAAGTCTTCGAGTTTGTGTGACATTAAAAATAAATCATACATGCGAGTAATCCAGATCTTCTAGAGTCTTCTTATTGGTGGTCCAGCGTGGTCCTGTCTTCTCACTCCTCACAGTCTGACGCATAATCCAGTCCACCACAATTAGGAATATCATCGGCGATAATAGGCAGGCAGCCAGCTTGTCTTACTCTCATATTAACTTCGAACGCCTCACTGCGTTTCCCGTTGTGAATCAACTGACACATGACATTGTCATGTAGCTGTTTAGTGAGTTTAGTGAAGACTTGGGGCACCCCATAGTGTTGAAACAATTTCCAAATTACTTCTCGGTCAACGCTGTCGAAGGCATTTCCGAAGTCGATGAAGTTAAGATACAGGTTTGACTATCTTTCGATGCTTTGTTCTGTGATAAAGATGCGGAGAGTTGCAATTTGAACAGCACATGTTGAAATATATATATATATATATATATATATATATATAAAATATTATTATCTTTATTTTTCAGAGATGGCTTGCTCGTCAACGTTCTGATCCATTTGTTAAACGTGCACGAATTGAGAGTTATAGATGTCGTAGTGCATTTAAATTATTACAGCTAAATGATAAAATTCACGGAGGATTATTTAAACCTGGTGATATTGTTGTCGACTGTGGTGCTGCACCAGGATCTTGGTGTCAAGTTGCTTCATCTTTTGTCAATCCTAGTCTAATAGGTAATCATAGTGGGAGGAGGAGGAGGAGGAGGCAGTGAAGAAGACAGACGAAATTCTGGTTTAGTCATAGCATTCGATTTATTACCATTTGCTGATCTACCTGGAGTTATCTCATATCCTGGTACTGATTTAAACAATTGGTCTGAATGTGTAGATTTAATCAATCAATCAGTTTTAAATCATTTAACTAACAATAGACACTCTCATAATGGTCGAAAAGATTCACTTCCAGCTGTTGATATTGTTCTAAGCGATATAGCGCCAAATGTATCTGGAATGCGAGATATCGATATACCAGCAATGATGAAATTAGCTCTCAATGTATTACGTGTAAGTTTGTGCAATTTTTTTTTTTTTGAGTAGGCGTTTTCTTATTTTTTATATGAAAACAATACATTTTTTACAGGACTTTATCATGAGATGACACCAGTTAGAGAACCACTGGAAAACCTGGGAGTACTGGACAGCTGTTTCGCCCTAGTTTGGGACTCTTCATCAGTACACACCCACCATGGTTCGAACTCAGGACCTTCTGGCTACAAGGCGAGCTCGTAGACCATTAAGCTACTGTGACCCGATCACCTGTGGTTCTAGTGGGAAGTCGTGACCAGTAGGGTACAGCAAGTCGGAAGAGAGGATAAATACTCGCCGAAGACATTGGCTAGTGGTCCCGCTATGTCGTGAATTGGCAGAAGTTAGAATTCATGGGATGCCCATTGGATTGGGTCTCACTGGCTTAATGGTCTATGAGCTCGCCTTGTAACCAGAAGGTCCTGGGTTCGAACCCTGGCGGTGGGTGTGTACTGATGAAAAGTCCCAAACTAGGGCGAAACAGCTGTCCAGTACTCCCAGGTTTTCCAGTCGTTCGCTAACCAATGTCAGCTTATAATGAAATCCTGTAACCAATCAAATCCCTAAAAACCAACACTTGAATACATTTTTTGTTATCATGCCTTTGAATTCCTAGTGGAACATAATTCAGGATTTCAAGTGTCAGTAGTGTTGCAGTTGTTTTTTTCTACAGGCTGTGGTTGCTAGACTCACGCCCAAACCTCTCTTTTCCAGGCTCCCTATTGGCTTGTCAGCTAAGCGAGGTTTAGGAGTGCATCAACTGGGAGTCGAGCCCAGACCTCTCGTGTAGTTGGTGAACATTCTATCGCTGACCCCATCGATGCACTGAAAATAATGCTTAATTTCATTTTTCTGATTTATTATTTGTTGTTTCAAATTTCAGTCGAAATCCCAGTAGAACACATACAATGGTGTAGTCAATACATAATTACAGTCTATTTGTTTTTGTCACTATTCACTTATTATGTAGGTAAACTCTTCTCACGTATACTGTTAAAGTTTTATACTATTCTTACTCTGAATGAATGGTAATAATAATGGCTTTATTCCAAACAATACAATGTGTACTATTCAGCATGTAATATACAATATTCCATCTAATTTTCTCCTTACAATGGTAGTAATTAAAATAGAACATTTCAATCGATAATATTCTTAAATATAAATATGAATTTAAGGTTGAATTGGAAATATGAACAACAATATATATAAATGAAAGAAAGAATAAAGAGAACCGTTTACTTAGTGTTTCTCAGTAAGTTAGTAGTGTCATGCCTCCTCTCACCACATAAAATGTGTCCCGAATAAGGTATCCTAGAGATTTTATACTTTGTCCTCCAAACATTAGTCTTCTATAGTTGCTTCTAGTCCCATTTGATGAGTTGTAAAGTGAGAGTTGTGTATAGAGGATGCTCAGAGTCACATAAGGTAATATTCGCTAATTTGATGCATGAGTCCATGTGTCTGTCCACACCAGTACTAACAAGTTGGTTTACCGACACCCCATCAACTCACTTTGCTGTAGAGAGGTTTTAGTATCCTTCACAGCATAACAAAGTCTTTCTTAAGTAGCCCAGGAAAGATTAAGTGCGAGTAATAAAGAAGAATAGGTAGAGTACAAAAATTAAAAAAACCTTAACAATAGAGATTGAGTGACACTAGATTTTCTTAACTTCATTACGTAGAACGTTAAAAGGAATGTCTCTCGAGAAACTAACACAATGTGAGAAGACCAGGAAAGACCAGAGGAAATAGACAATCCAAGGTACTTAACATTCGACTTAGTTTCAACTTCAGTGACATCTCTGACACTAGAATGATAGGAACGAATCAGTTCACGTAAGTCGCTCTTGTGTCTGAAAGTGGAATTAACAGTCTGACATTCGGAGGAATTTAGCTTCAAACCATTCGACAAGGCCCACTGAAGAATCACTGATAAAAGGTCGTTGATTTTGGAACACCTTGATTAAAATGTGACCGGTATGGAAACATTAGGGTCATCGGCACATGTAGAAAATATTGGCTTCATAAGAATGAGGCAAGTCGTGTAGGAAGATAGAAGACAGAAAAGCAGAGAAAAGAGCACCTTGAGGAGCACTGGCTAGAATAATTAAAATAGTGGGGGATTTCCCATTATATGCTGCTTCCTATTAGTAAAGTAAGAATACACCCATTAATTAATCCAGCACCCTACCGGTGTTGTTGCAAGCATGTTTGATATAAAGAGGTCTAGGTACAGAGTTGAAGGCAAATGTGTAATCAAGGAAAGCCCATCGAACGTATCTGGTACCACTGTCTAAACCGGAGAATATATTGTAATTTAAGACAACAGTGGGCATCTAAAGTACACCTATCATGTTTCTAAGCAAATTATTTGAACTCATTGAAAGCCTTCAATGAATGTTCGAGATTAAGTTAAAACAGTTTTTCCATAATTTTTAAAAATGGTGAGGTACTAGTAATAGGTGTAAACTTAACACTTGGTGATTTAGGCACAGGAATAATTTTAAAATCCACCGAAGAAGCAGGTGCAATGTTTGTGGAAGTTGACTCATTGAAAATTCCAGTGAGATAATGACATAAAATGTCCTAACATTTCCTGAGTATGATAGCGGCTGTGCCATCTCAACCAAAGGATTGTATAGGTTTCAAGGATTGAAGATATTTGATCATCATGGTTGCTAATTGGAAGATCGACCGTGATAAATTGACTATGCAGATGACGACTGTAACCCTGGAATAATTCTCACGTATATTTTAGACATTTTCCGTTGATTATTAACGTTCCTACACTCCTTAATGTTACTTTTCTGTTGTCAGGAGGATAAGCTGATGAATGTTAGTTTCAAAGTCTCACACTGTGACACTAGTTTGGTACAGTTAGTTTAAACTCATGGAATAGAATAATCTTATTATGTTCTAATCGTTCTTCAGTTCAACTTAGAAAGGAAACAGAATGGAAGAGACGAAACTTTAATCTTCCAACACCATATTCTCACTACAACTTCATTATTCTTCATATTGCGTAAACGGCTCAAACAACAGGATAAGAGATTCTAGCACTTACCACCTGGCTGGTGAAAATACAGAATTCATGTAAGTGTGCTAGAAAACCGTGACTCGAAAGAAATGGTACACACGGGCTTGAAAACCCGAAGGGGGGTATATTCATATCAGTCTGCTTCGGTCATCGGCAGCCATAGAAATGCAGCCTACTGATTATGTCAGTCAGATTTAAAATTCGAAGCTCACACAGAGGTGCTTCAATATAAGCACTGAGCAATAGCTAAGCCTTCAAACGAATTTTGAAACAACAATCCAATGGGAAAGCTCATTTCAGTCAAACGATCGTGCAACTTACCAGTGTTATTTCTTCCTTAGAAAATATGTTTAAAATGTACGTACATCAGCCACATTGTTTTATTTCTTTCACCTTTGAATTTGTTATCATCTTTACCTCTTGTCGGTGGTTCAGCGGTAAAATGCTCACCAATCACCCATGTGGTCCGGGGTTCGATCCTCGGCTGATGCATTCCTAAAAAAGTCGCTGCTTAACCGGTAGTAATTACGGTCTAGGGAGAGAGAAGATTGGGCGTGAGGCTAGCAACCTAATCTCTATGAAAAAAGAACTGTACAACTTCTACTGAAACTTGAAGCGCTACGTCCCATTGGTCGTTGTTCGATATCTCATTCTGTTGTACCCTAATTGTCTAATTGATCTCTTCCTTATATCTGTTGCTAAAATATTTCATACAGCACATTTCTTGATGCTTATACTGTACCATATTTGTCCTCAACCATTAACACTTCACATGATAATACTCATTTGATCTGTGTAAACATTATTTTGTGAATAATAATTCGATCGTTCTTCTTACTGTTCACTTATAAGTAACACAATGAGTCTTTTTTATTGCAAAGCATAGGGTGTTTCATGTTTAAAAATAAGGTTAAAAAGAAATGCGTCGTGAGAATGAGTGTGAGATTAGATTTTGTTGTTGGTATGAGGGCTGGGATAATGCCTAGGTGCCTTGATCGAAGCAGGTGGTTGTCTTAAGTGACCACCTCCCGAGCCTTTGACATGGAGTCTCATCCGGAAGGCAGTAGAGCATCGTCAGGAGCTAATTTCTCATGGTTGCCGGTGACAAATACAGGTTCATACGCCATTCGATCCGTTTGGATTCTGGAGTTCATGTGCACCGTAGTAACTGCTTTTAGTCTAACAGTTATCCAAACAAACTTCCTGGTATGGTAGGACTTTCAGGAACATAAGCCTCAGTCAGTGTAGCTTGCTAGGTCACTGCGGTATGCAAGCCCCACCACTGCATCAAGGCAGTAGTGTTGGTGGCTTGAACATGGACAAATATCACCCGAGAAGTTTCCGTACCGGTGTCTGCTCGCTAACCCTGGGTGGGATGTAAAAAGCGGAGAGGTGGTCAGCCCATGACGCGGTGCCGTGGGATGAAGCATATTTGTGTTAGGTTAGCATCGGTTGGTACATTACAACTTCCTGGTTGAGGTTAGAGAGATAGCTCGGATCGTTATCGGATATATAGCCAAGAATCTTAGTCAATGGCGAACATACTTCAATTTCCTTCTCTTTCTAACATTAATACGATGAATGTTGTTTGGTCTTCCTTACTGAATGAAGGTTTTTTTATGACTTATAGTAATCACATTTAGGTACAACAAATACCTTTGGGGACATAGCCCATTGGGTTCAGCGCCTGATATTTAATCCTCCGGTTCAGGGTTCGAATCCCCCTCCACAGTGAGCAACTGTGTAGGTACTTGTGGTTATCATCAGTCATCACAGAATTGCTTTAGTTCACAGCCTAGTAACCAAATAAATGTTTCATTTTTAATGTTTTACTTGATCATATTCTTATTTTTTTTTTTCATATGATAAACTTATCTCTTAAAAATGAAATTTTCCTTTTAAGGTTGCAATCAGTGTTACAAGGCAAGGTGGTAGTCTTGTCATCAAGCTATTCGAAAGTATAGAAGCGAAAGAATTTAAAGAAACAGTTTCACAATTCTATTCACTGAATTCTACATCATTTACACGTTTTATTAAACCACAAGCAAGTCGTAAAGAATCATCAGAAGTATATTTAGTCGCTAGAGGTTTTCAATTACCACAAAGTAGTGTACAGAAAAGTTAAGTTAACAATGCCTTCTGATTATTATCCTTATACCTTATGTGTACATATATATAATTTTGAAAAAAAAAAACTCTGTACTACTACCTAATAAAATTATGATTTGTATTCTATTTGTTAAACTGTTCATTAGAAAAATATTCTCAACAAACTAACCACTTGAAGATTAATCCAAGTGTGTTGTGATAATGTTAATGACAGCTAACCTTCCTGGACAGTTGATGGCTTTCATTATAGTTTTACTTAGCCATAGTGGTAGCTGTTCTCGAGCCCGTAAAACTAGGCTAGCTGAAGCTTATATTTTCGAAATGACTGCTTGTAATTCCTCAGCCTACTAGGATCATTTTGACAACATTAGGCAGTTCGTATGAATTTTTATTGAGTACTTTTAACTAGGTAGTGGAAATGTCGGCTATGCAAGAATTATATCCAAGGAAACTTTAGATTCATCCAACGAACTATATATGATATCTAGTTTTACTTGTTAGGCTCCATCACGAACCAACACCAATTAGACTGAGATCATTGAACACCAGGGACCACTAGACAGCTTTTTGTCCCATTTGAGGACTCTTCATCAGCACGACCCTGTCAATGATCGAACGCAGGAGCTCCGTTTACAAGATGAGCTTGTGACTATTCAACCAGTTTGGGCCGGAACTCAATAACCCGTGAATTATAACTTTTAACGACTCATGTGATATAGCGTTACCCTCACTTGTTTTCGTCGATAAGCGTCCAACTCACCTTGATATGGTGGATTCTACTAGCCTCGAGTTTTCACTACATTACTTCAGGACATCCGCCCAGTAGCCATCAATAAACTCAAGATCGATAGTTAGCTAATTGGGTTTTGGTTCGTGACGAAATGTAACAGTCGTAATTTATTCGAAATTCTGTAGTCTAAATATGATGCTTAGGTTATTATTTCACTGGAATGCATGCACACGCACATCGAATAAGAATAAATCAAACTAAACTATCTAACTAGTTATTTATTATCGAGTATTGGTCTGCTGGAATTTGAGTGGTTACAGAAGTGATCATGGGCTGATAATAGTAAAAGAACCAGTTTCGCCCCAGTTTGGGGCTCTACATCGACACGCACCTGGCGGTGTTCCAACCCAGGACCGCCCCGTTACAAGGCAAGCTCGTAGAATATTCAGCCACTGGAGCTCAATCCAGTAGTCCATGAATTCCAACTTCTGCTGATTAGCGTAACCGACTGGTGTGTGCGTGCTGATGAAGAATCCCAAGCAAGGACGAAATAGCTGTCTAGTACTCCCTGATTTTCTACATGTTGTCTAATTGATATCAGCTCATGAACAATCCTATAGGTATTTATTTCACGTTTGTAATTTCCCGTTGATATACATTTATTTGGAGATCGATTAGGCTATTTTTTGTTAATAGACTCATTGAACAAATGATAGATATTGTTAGGATTAAGAAGTCGAAGTTACATGTTCAGTAGTGACTGACAGTTGAATCCACAACATGGGTTTCGTCCCATTCATGATTCATCAGCTTAGTGGGTACTTTATCCTTAATCAGAATAGAACGCAGTACCAATCGTTTCAAACTTTAAAACGTTATCCCATCAACAATTGTCTCGAAAACAACAGAAGGTAGTTAGAAAAAAATATTCTGATTGAATTACTTTCAATTCTTTCATATGCGTCGGTAGTTGCTCAGTCCTTTACGGCTGCGAGACCTGGCCATTGAGAGTGGAAGATATGAAAAGATTAGCTGTCTTTGATCATAGGTGTCTGCACTCCATCTCCCGTGTGAAATGGTATAATAGGGTGAGCAATATTGAGGCTAGGCGTCGAGTGCTAGATAAAGAGGGGAAATCAATAGACAAACCTATGGAGCTACATCGACTGAGATGGTTAGGACATGTGTTACGTATGCCTAGTCATCGCCTTCCTCGACAATGGGCAATGTTAGCTAACATAAGGTCAGGCTGGAAGAGAGCTAGCGGCGGTCAAACCAAAACATGGCACCAGTCAATGAAATCCACAACAGTTAGTTTAAGCCAGCCAGCCACGTTGGAAGGTGTAGACTTCCTGGTTAGGGTCATCGGGACGGTAAAAACCAATGACTGGAAACAATTGGTGATATGGCTCAAAATCGTTGTCAATGGCTGGTGCAGATGCATCCACTCCTTGTGACTTATGATTTCCAATTAAACTGTTTTGTTCTTCGTTATTACTATACCTTTGTCTCACACCTTAGTTTGCTGTCTCTATTATGTATTTCTTATACTTTCCTCTCTTGCTTTGTGTGCTACATGGAGTGTGGCGACTTGAACTGCCGCACATCGGCGCAAAGTTCTATGTCGAAAACAGACAGACAGACTTTGTTCAGTGGTAGAATACTCTCCAACCACGTAAGTGAATCGGAGTTCGATTCCTGGCTGACGACGCACTTCTTCACCTCTCCTCTTAGTCAATAATAAGACCGATAGAAAAAAAGGAATGTTCGGGGGTGAGACTAGTGTAACCCCACCGCGTAAAAAAAAGAATAGTACAACTGCTACAGAAACTGTAAAGCGTTAGCTTGAAGCAGCCCTATGTTCTACTCAGAATACAAAATATATAATAAAATACTGTAAAAATAAACTTCTAATCGTAATAGGGTATAATATTATAAATAAAAAAAGGAAGCTATCGTTTTTTCATTGTCAGAAGAAAAGCAGACTATAATTATAATTATTAAAATCTTATCACATTTAATATATATATGAGATAAAGTCATCTGTTTACAACGGTAAAAGTAATAAAATACACAGACACGTGGGGCTAGGTAGTTGGGGGAAGACATTGGGGGGTGGGACATTCACTTGGAGAAAGAAAATACAGGTGTTGAATTCATTCAATTGTTTGCTGTATCAGATCAGTGAAAGCAACAGCGTTAAAAAACAAAATCACTTAAAAAATATTACCAAAATTGATAAATGAATAAGCAAAACAGAAAGAAGAAGGACTGGGTGTGGGGGGGGATGGGTAATGTAAAAAAGAGAGAAAGAAAGAAGGCATAGGAGGCACTATGGATTTCCAATTCCCTGATTGTGAGCTTTTTGCATATGTTCTGCAAAACTGAAATAGGAAACGAAACAACAACAAAAAAAGAAAAATAATTAGACTAGAGAAAACAAATGGTGAATTAGAAGCTTTTAGTAAATGATTCAGTATGTTGATTTTAGCTGCCGTGGCACTATATATATACTGACAATAGGTAGAAGTTAGAATTCATGGGGATTGGCTAGTGACTATATACGTTTGCCCTGCAATCTGAAGGTCCTGGGTTCCACGCATAGCGGCAAGATCATGGGTACGTACTACAGAAGAGCCCCAAGTAAGGATGAGACAGCTGTCAGTTTTCAGCAGTACTCTAGCTGATGTCAGCACTTGTGATGTAACTTGAAATCAATCAAATCCCTGCAAACACCAAGTCTTGGAAATTATTTCACGCGCCTGATGGAATGAGTTGAACAAGGAAATTTCGGCACAGGAAAAGTGCATCACACTTATAGAGCAGTCTTGACATGCGTGGAGATGTGGCATAATGGATTAAGCATTTGACTTTCAGTCAGTGCGTCCCATGTCCAAATCCTGCCCGACCTACCTCGGCCTGGAGCAACTGCATAGTATCACTAACCAGCACGAAAAGTAAGTGGGTCTCAAAACCCAATACTGGGTAACTGAGTTCTGTCAACTAACCAACCAACGGTCTTAGTATCCATTTGTCCATCAGGAAGAATCCAATTGATTGTTCTATAGTATGTTTGAAAATCTATGTTAATTGTGCTTACATGTAGTGGTAAACAACCGATATAGCTTTTACATATACTTATGAATAGCATCTTTTACTTACAAAGAGAATCATATTATTATTACTCCATAATGGATAAGATTTTATTTTAATAAATCACACAGTGTTGTACAGTTAAATTAACTGATGACGTTTCGAGCACAAACTATTGCTCATAATCATATCAAGTACACAACATATTATTATTATTATATTGGTTTAGAGAAACTCGTTAGAGGTATCCACTATTTTAAATATTTTTTTGATTACAGCTTGATGGCACATCCTATTTTTGGTAAAAGTATGGAATTTTCAGCATGTGATATCGGTAGCCCAAATTTTGCAGGCCGACCATTGATATATGATGTGCATCAGCAGGGGATTGAACCCCGGACCATCTGCATGGTCGGCGAGAATCCTTTCCGCTGTACCACCGACACACATTATTACTTATATTATTACGGAAGCTAATATACTAATCAGAGTAAGAAAGACCAGATTTGCAGTATAAAATGATGTCGTCATTCTATTTCACAGGTTCTCATCAACTGCACACCACTACCTGAAATTACAATGGTTATATAGGTTGATAATAACATACTTTAATGTTTAAGTGGTAGTAGAGAAGAAATACTATAAAACTGACGCATCCAAAATGTAAGCATTACAATTTTTAGTTTAAGTTTTCATCATGAATTTGTACGCTTTCAAAGTAGAAAAGAGGGGGGAGGGGTAAAACAGAAAACAGAAAAAAATAATTAACAGAGCAGTATTAGCTTGTAGGTTCACATGGCAACTCAAAAAACAAAAGCGGTTACAGTTTATGGGATTAAGATTTGTAAGATTGAGATTTGCTCAGTGAGAGAAATAAACACTTTCTTCTTTTCTACAGTTGGGTGTTTTTCTCTGCTTTACTTTTGTATAAATCCCTTTGGGTATCCATTTTCTCTTAGGCATTTCTAAACGATCGAACAGTTGAAAAGTCCATCTACAGAAAACAAACCTGGACTGGGCAATACCTTCACTACAACAGCGTCTGCCCTATAAGCTATTAGCGGGAATTAATAAGGACACTGTACGAAAGAGCCAGGTAGCTATGTTCACCGAACAAGTTGGAGGAAGAATTAGGTTTCGTTGAGAAATGCCTAAGAGAAAATGGATACCCAAAGGGATTTATACAAAAGTAAAGCAGAGAAAAACACCCAACTGTAGAAAAGAAGAAAGTGTTTATTTCTCTCACTGAGCAAATCTCAATCTTATAAACTGTAACCGCTTTTGTTTTTTGAGTTGCTATGTGAACCTACAAGCTAATACTGCTCTGTTAATTATTTTTTTCTGTTTTCTGTCTTACCCCTCCCCCCTCTTTTCTACTTTGAAAGCGTATAAATTGATGATGAAAACTTAAACTAAAAAATTGTAATGCTTACATTTTGGATGCGTCAGTTTCATAGTATTTCTTCTCTACTACCACTTAAACATTAAAGGATGTTATTATCAATCTATATAACCATTGTAATTTCAGGTAGTGGTGTGCAGTTGATGAGAACCTGTGAAATAGAATGACGACATCATTTTATACTGCAAATCTGGTCTTTCTTTCTCTATCGAAATTTATCAAGGGAACCAAATGTATGAAGTATCAATCAGAGTTAAATTCTTTTCATACTCTTCAATGAAGAGATGGCTGATTGGTTTAAGCACTCTCCTTCCAGTCAATAGGGAACAGGGTTCCAGTCCGGCCCGCCTACTTCTGGACCTGGGCAACTTAGTAGTATTATCAACCGTCACAGCCTATCTAGTATGCATATGAAAGATCTGCTCTAAATAACTCAGCTCAAACATTCCCTTAAGTTTATACGTAGAAGAAATTATTGACTATATCTCCCTTTCCGTCTGTATCTAAAAACGATCAATTTTATGACAAGTTCTTTCAAAATGTAGAAACTAAACGATGGATTTTCATTCCGACGATTCTTTAGGTTGGTATTTCTGTGTCTTTCACGTGACATCGTAGTTCAACGTAATCTTTTGTGTTTAATTTACTACTACTCCGTACTTGAAGCTCCCTAAAAATAAAGACTGCATTACGTAACAAACTAAAAACAAACAGAACTTTTTACCACTTCACTCCATCACACAATCTTTAAGTATTTTCGAGTATACAATTATTAGTGTCATTCTCACGCAATTATTTTTATGATACTATTTTTCTTTTCATTCATTGAGTTCCAAGTGGAAGTTAAGGCTTCAAGCTTTAGCAGCAGTGGTGTTGCTTTCACGGAGTGTGATTGCTACCTTTCCCCATTTCCGAAGCTTACCATCGGCTGGTAAACAAAGAGAGGTTTAGTGATGCACCGGTTGGGAATCGAACCTGGCCACGTGGGTGTGGTGGGTTGGTGAGCATTCTACCTCTGGACCCAATGACTCCAGATTGCCAGCAAACTCTGCACCTAGGTTTCATGCTTGTTGGGACTCGTTAGCAAGGGATATCTGTAACCTACCTTGAAGGGACCGATGTCCTTTCTTAAAATCGAGCTATTCTAAACATTTCAATCGCTACTTCCTAACAACCTCATTGGATGGTGTCTCCTCCATACTTGATTTTTAAGGACCATATTTAGCCACTTCAAAATGAGAAAATCAACGCAGACACAGGAGGTGAAAGACAACTAGCCCAGCCATATCTGCTCCTACTTCCAACGCTTATGCCTTACACACACCTAGTAAAGAAGGCTGGAGCGCTTTTGTGTCTTGTGGATATATCTAGGAAATAGTGTCAAAAGATGTCTACATATTAGTTTTTAGATAAAGCAATAAGAAGACGTAATTTGTCTGAATCGTGTAATGTATTTGTGCAACACATTTCGAACAATCTGATCACACACAGACTTGTCATAGGAATATATATGAAATTAATAAAGAGTTAAGAGGTGAGAAAATAGACTTAGGTCAAGTTAAAAGGACATACTGAAGGTCAAAATAACAATGAAGACCACTAAACTAAATAACAGAGGTAATAGTACATCTGCTATGGTATCGAAACAAAACAAAATTTACCAAGGAAGGTTTAATGTGATGAATTGTTTTTGAACGCATAAAGGTGGTTTAAACTTTCTAATTGCCAGCTAAAGCTTCCACAAACTTTAGGATACGCCCCAAACACGTTTTATAGATAAGGAGGACTCATCGATCTCTTCAAGTAGGGGCTTCAGAGCATATTCCTAAATGGCTCCAAAAACAAATAGAATCTTCAGAACGCATTAATGGTGAGAACAGGAGACCTAGCTCCTCTATTGCGAAACATATTATAGAGACAGGACATAAAATTGACGTTAACAGATCTTTTAAACCTATCTATAAAACGTGTTTGGGGCGTATCCTAAAGTTTGTGGAAGCCCTAGCAATTAGAAAGTTTAAACCACCTTTATGCGTTCAAAAACAATTCGTCATCACATTAAACCTTCCTTGGTAAACTTTGTTTGTTTTGATACCATAGCAGATGTACGTACTATTACCTCTGTTATTTGGTTTAGCGATCTTCATTGTTATTTTGACCTTCAATATGTCCTTTTAACTTGACCTAAGTCTATTTTCTCACCTCTTAACTCTTTATTAATTTCATATATATTCCTATGACAAGTCCGTGTGTGATCAGATTGTTCGAAATGTGTTGCACAAATACATTACACGATTCAGACAAATTACGTCTTCTTATTGCTTTATCTAAATTCATAAATGGAACTAATTGTTTTAAATATTAGTTTTTTACCAGATTTTCACAACACACATACACACAAAACTTACCGTGAATGACAATTGGCTTCAGTTTCCAATGCACTGTGTTGAAAATGAGCAGCTTTATACAATGCAATAAATATGAACAAGTGTAGAAATATAGCATATAAAAATACACCCAAGCGTAATCTACGATCAGAGCTGACAAAACGTCCCTGGATAAGAAACAAAAATGGAAAAAAAATTAGAAGATAATACGAAATTACAGGAAATGATGAGTAACAAACAGTGTTGACAATTATTGAAAATAAACTCTCATTATTGTAGTTAATCATAAAAATCATGATAAATAGGATGATGAAAATTTTAAATTATTTTATTTCTCAACATAATATGCGAATGTAACCCCACTGAGATTCAACTGTACACAGTTACGTTAAAAACAAAAAACAACTAATTAGGCAGCTGGTGATTACACATATCTTTAACTGGTTGGTCTGTCAATAAGAGGAAGGGATTACTGATTTTAAAATATTGATTAGTGAATAAAGAATATTCATTTTCGGTAATTTCTTCATCACATTCTACAGTTATATGTACATAAAGGTTAGAGATTCATTGTTCCTGATAACATTATGATTATTATTGTTCCCTTGAGTTCCGAGTGGAACATAGGGCTTCAACAACACATCTCCACTTCGTTCTACTCTCTGATGTCTTCTTCATCTGGCTAGCTCCACGACTGCCTATAATCTCTCATCTCCTTCTCGCCACACGATCTCCTCCATGTCACTCTCGCACTGACAACCCATTCGGATTTTACTCGAGCGACAGTCTCTTCAACGTACGCCTGATCCACTTCCACTTCTCTTTCGGCATATATGTTAAGCAATCGGCTCTTGGTTGGTTCGTTCCCAGATTTCCTTGTTGCTAATTCTTTCTGGATAGCCATCTGCTCTTCTGCATGAAGACAGCTTTGGATAAAAACTTGCAGGAGCCCGTTAGAGATGCTTTTCGTTACGCGCCAAGTTTCTCATCCATATGGAAGAACTGACCTAACATTGGTGTTGAAAATCTGGATTTCGTTTGATATGCCGTGTGTAGAAGATTTTCAACCCGACTTCAGAGTAATGAAGGTCAGCCTTAACTTTCCGATGATTCTGGTTTCGACATCCTCAACCAATGCTATCGCCTATAGTTGGGACGATGTAGCATCTGTCTAGCCCAATAAGTGAAGGAAGTAACCTCTTTCAAATTTATTCCGTTGACAGTGACTGCTGCTGTTTGTTGTCGTTGTTGTTGATTGGTTATCTTCATCACTTTCATCTTATCTGTGTTCACTTGAAGTCCTGTCTTCACCGTTTTTTCTGCCAGTTTGTTGGTTTTTGCCTTTAAGTCTTTGAGTTCAGGTGACATCAGACATAAATTATCCGTAAAATCAAGATCTTCTAGAGTCTTTTTATCGTAATGACATTATGTAACTAATCTATCAATATGGTGACGAAGCTAACATTCGCAGCTAGGAAGTTTTGCATCTTATATATGTTTGTGAATCATTAAAGTGTGATTAAGCAAATTAATTTTTGTAGTTGTTCATGAATAATTCCCATCGAGACATTAATGAAAACAAAACATGTCATTCAGAGAAGAGGTTCTTTTAAGTGAATTCATTTTCTTTAGCAGTAGAATCGTATTTATGTACAATTTATCATGAATGACCACTGGACGACCTTTTCTGCAGAAGCCTCAAGGATAAGATCTCTCATCTAACCACCTCTATGTAGATATATCAGTTCACTTGTTGTTATGCAGCCAGATACATCAGTCGTTTAATGCGTATCCTGTCTGAAAGAGTTCAACAACACTATCCCACAGCATGGTTGCAGAAAGACAGTAGTGGATCTGTAAGGAGTCAAATATTCGAACACCGATCATTCCACATCAAAAAACGTCTTCTTCAAAGTAATCTACAAGGTGATAACCTGCCGAAGGCAATATGCGTTCGTCCCCTTTGCATTGCTGAACATTTAGCTATTCAATTAGAGAAACAGGAGCTATGCATACAAAAGAATATCATTCAACCACTTCCACTAGCGATCATGGTAACAGCCTTGTCGATTTCTAGCGGCTTGGTTTTTGTTTGTTTGTTGGTTCTTCTAACTCTTTATAACTATTAAATTTCTTTACAACTCGTATTATTGTTATATTATTGTTTCCCTTAATTCTTAGAGGAACATAGAGCATCAGCCACACGCCTCCGTTACGTTCGGTTCTCTACCAACGTTTTCACCTGGCTCCACGTCTGCCCACTTGCTTTCGTCTCCTCTTCACATGACCTACTCCATATTACCTTCACAGTGACGACCAACTCGCCGCTTACCATTCGGGCTCCACTCGAGCGATAGCCTGGCATGTGATGTCACTTGATGGTTTTCTCAGAGTATGGCCAATGCACCTCCATTTCTTCCTGCATATTTGTTGCACAGTTGGTTCTTGCTGGGTTGGTTCATCCCAAAGATCCTTCCCTGTTGGTGATCTTTTCTGGCCGGCCATCTGATCTCGAGTAGTATTGAGCGAAGACAGCTGTTGATGAAGGTCTGAAGTTTGTTCGAAGTGCCATTCATGACGCACCAAGTCTCTGATCCGTATAGTGAGTAGCACTGACTTCACATTGAAGTTGAAAATCCGCATCTCATTTTTCATGCTGAGTGCTGTTGATCTCCACATGGACTTGAGAGTAATGAAAGCTCGCTCGCTTTCCCGATCCTCACTTTGATATCCTCATCAGTTTCGTCCGCCTGTCATTGAAATGATGCTTCCCAGGTAGGTAAAGGAGGTTTCTTCTTTCAAATTTCTCACATTTATGCTGATTGTTGTTGTTCTTGTCCAGGAATCTTCATCACCTCTGTCTTCTCTACGTTCACTTGAAGGCCTATCTTCTCTGGATGCTTCTTCTGCCAACTTGTTGCTTTTCACTTGCATATCTTTGTGGGAAATCAGACATATATCATCGGCGAAGTCCAGATCCTCCAAGTTTTTGTGTGGGTTCATTTTATGCCTGTTTGCTCGCTGCCTGCTGTCTGTCGCACTATCTGGTCTACCGCAATCAGGAAAACCATTGGAGATAGTAGGCAGCATTGCCTTTCTCCCGTTTTTATGTGCATCATGATTATAACTCGTTGATTATATTATTCATCTTATTACGTAACTCCAACACACTTTATTCAACTACTCTCATGTATGGACTAATATTTACAACTATGACTGTGACAACTCATCACTTTTTTTACTACTCCCTTTCATGAAATAAAATAGTATGTAAGTGCGGTTGTACAGCTAAAGAAAATGAATTGGCCAAAAAGAACCTCTTCAATGAACTACATGTTTTGTAGTTGTAACTGTCCGAAGACCACAACACCAGCAACTGACCGCCACAGGGTAAGCTGAAATGTACAATTTTTAAGGGCTGATCTATTGTAACCTTCTCTTCCTCAAAGTAGGGAAACTGCATTGCTGACTGTCTGAAACAAACACTTTATAGCTCTCTAACACCTTTATTCACCAATAGTACAACTTAGTCATCAAACCTCCAACATAATGTGGGCGACTTCTTTTAGTCTAGTCTCTATCTAAAGGACTTCTATGGCATAGCCGAGTTAGCGGGAAAATCTGTTCCAGCTAGATCGTTCATTGAATCATTGAGATATGCAAACCAGATTGCTATGTCAAGGTAGCGCCAGCTATCAGTTAAGATGCTGTGAAGGTGCTGCTTGAACTGAGATGATTTAGTTACCGCTTTCTACAACAAGCAAGTTTAGCTGATTTCATATTAGATTGGAAAAGAGTAAAGAGTGATATAAGTATAAGAATTGGGCACTGTGGTAGAGTATAACTCCACAATGGATAAGATTTTATTTTGATAAATCACACAGTATTATGCAGTAATATTTACTGATGACCACGTTTCGAGCATAAACCATTGGTCATAATCATATCAAGTCACTCACACAACTTTCTTGCTTCATATATATACGTGAGTAAAAACTGATTAGACATGAATAAAAATCAATAAAGGATAATGTACATTCAGAAATAATAATATGAGTGTTATTGATCAATTACAATCACATGGGAAATAAGACGAGTGTTGTTAGTCAATAAGATAAGAAATAAGATGTTTAATATAAGGCACCAGCTGTTATACCATATAAGGAAGGGACATCTGAAACCCTACGTAGGATTCTCAATAAAGCAGGAATTAGGGTGGCATTCCAACCTACAAACTCACTACCCAGGTAGGACAAGCTTTGTGGGCTAAAGGACATGGTGGAATAAATTAAACAAAATAATATAATTTACAAAATACCCTGCAATGACTGTGAGTTAAGTCAACCACATAGGTTAAACTAGTAGATCAGGCAGGGGTAATGAGATTATCAGAACAAAAGAATTTAGTCACGGTTAGAATGATTGATCCCACGAAGATAAGTAATTTCGAAAAAAAATCTCAACAGTAGCACTGCATGCATTAACACACAATAGGGTGGGTGGAACAGAGTCAAAATTCTAAAATGTAATATAGGTAGGTGGACAGCGAGAGAGATTGATTACTGAATACTGGTTCATTGAGTCTACACCCAATACAACACATGCAATAGAGGTGACTAGAGACATGGAAGATATTATTACCAGTCAAATCAGAGGATAATAAATAATGTTAAAATGTATTCAATTGATATTACATTCTATTTTTACCATGAAAAACGTATTATTTCCCATCCTGTTGTATTTTATTGATAACACTAATATTATTTCTGAATGTACTTTATCTTATATTGGATTTTATTCAAATGTCTAATCATCATTTTTTACTCATGTATATAAATGAAGCAAGAAAGTTGTGTGAGTGAGTACCTTGATGTGATTATGATCAGTAATAATTTGTGCTCGAAACATGGTCATCAGTAAATATTACTGTGTGATTTATCAAAATAAAATCTTATCCATAATGCGGTAAGGACTGATCATACGAAAACATTCTATTATTATTATTGTTCCCTTGGGTTCCTAGTGGAACATAGGGCTTCAACTACACGCCTCCACCTGCTTCTGTCTTATGCTGTACTTTTCACCTGCATCCATGTTAGTCCATACTGTTTCAACTCTTCTTCACACGATCTCCTACATGTCACCCTTGGACGTCCCACTCGCCGCTTCCCTTTCGGTTCCACTCGAGCGTTAGCCTGACGCGCAATGTCACCTAGCGGCCTCCTCAGCGAGTGTCCAATCCATCTCTACTTTTCCTGCATATTTGTTGGGCGATTGGTTCTTGTTTTGTTAGTTCCCATAGTTTCTTGTTGGTGATTCTTACCGACCATCTGATCTTGGGTATAGAACGAAGACAGTTGTTGATAAAGGTCTGCAACAGGCTGTTGTAAATATTCTTTGTGACCCGCCAAGTTTCTGATCCGTATAGAAGAACTGACTTGACGTTTGTATTGAAAATCCGAATCATTTGTTGTTGATGCAGGCTGAGTGACGAAGATTTCCAGATTGGTTTCGGGTTGATGAATGTGTTTCTCGCCTTTCCGATTCTCGATTTGACATCATCGTCCGTCCGTACGAAAACATGACATACTAATACTAATCTACCACAAAGTTTTCAACCATTGGTTTGAACCAATATAGAGAGGAGTAGACTACCACCAAGAAACACATAATAATAATAAAGGAGAGAGTAGTAGAAAAATAGAAAAAGTAAAACAAGAACACCTTACCAAGTGTAACATCAATTTTTCATATGGCTGTAATTTTTTGTATACACGTTGTTTTTCATAACGACTGAATTGATTAAATGGATTCAATTGGGCTTCATAGACTTGTGAATATTTAATGACAGTAGGATCATTTGAATCAACATTATTACTTGGATAAGATGGTGACGGTGTCGGTGGTGAATAATTCTGTTGTGGTGGTTGTTGCTGACTAGAATGAATACGTACTGTTTGTGTTTGTGTTGTAGGACTTGTACCATATGAGTGTAGAAAGCGTATTTTCTCATAGAGTTTTACATTATCCATACGGACAGATTCAATTTCACTTTGTAGTGATACTAATTGCTGGCGTAGACTCACTTCGTTCTATTAATTAAAAAAATAATAATAAAGAAATAACTAAATAAAAGAAGTAGGATAATATAAGAGAATAAATTAACCCGGTCGATAGCTGTACAGCAGTGACCTCCGTTTTTTTTACGGCTATGAGACATGATCGTTGAAAGTGGAAGATATGAAGGGAGTAACTGTCTTTGACTATAAGTGTTTGTGCTTTATCTTCCATGTAAAGTTGTATATTATGGTAAATTATATTGAGTTTAGGTAGTGATGGTAAGTCAGCCGATGTCAAACCATCGCTTTCCACACTGAGCAGTACTGACCGACATGGGATTCGGTTGAAAAACGGGGTTAGGGGTAGTAAAATCAAAACATGATCTTTTGCAGTCAGTGTGAGAGTCGTACGGAGATGTAGACTTCTTGGCTAGATTCCACAAGATGATGAGAACCTGAGGTTGGAGACTTTTGGCGATATGTCTCGAAATCCTCACCCAATGGTGCAGAAACGTTCATTCTTTATGAACTTTCAAATTCTCATCATCCTTCAATATACTTATTTTTACCCCGATCATTACAGTTTCTTTGCATTTTTCCTACATTAATGTGTGCTTTATGAAATGTGACGAGTTGAACTGATGAACTTTTGTGAAACGTTCTGCGTTGAAAACTCAGGGTCAGTTTAAGTCTACTCAACCATCTTGCAATGTGATTTAGCATTCAGGTGAGAGTGAATCATCCTATCTATTTATTCCCCTTAATGAATTTGAACAAAGCAAGAACTACACTTTTCGCAGAAAAATGTGGTACCATCTTTTATTTCGTTGTCTTCTCATCAGCTGCTTACAGGGCACAGACATTACTAAATATATCTACAAAAACAATTTTAACATACTTGCACAGAGTTCATTTTAAACATAAATCAATCGATCAGTATATGCATACAGTAATTATATATATATATATATATATATATATATATAATATTAAACACTATTCTGAACAATAATAATCATACACAATGAAAACTTTTCAGCATTACGCATTCAGATGAAAGAGAGATGAAAAATATCCAGTTACCAGGGCAAAGAAAGACTGATATGTCTAAAGGGAACAAATGCTTTAAACAGTACCATCGCCTGGCATCTCTTCGACACGGGTCATGAGGTAGACGTCGAAAAGTCGTTCAAAATTATCAATAGACAAAAGAGCTTAATTTTCCTCAAGTTTGCTGGAGCCATTTCCATCAAGCACCTGAAACAAACCTGATTTATGCGTCCAGAAAGAAGCGGTTATCAATCTTTCTTTGCCCTAGTAACTGGATATTTTTCATCTATCTTTCATCTGAATGCGTAATGCTGATAGTTTTCATTGTGTATGATTACTATTGTTCAGAATAGTGTTTAATATTATATATATATATATATATATATATAATTACTGTATGCATATACTGATCGATTGATTTATGTTTAAAATGAACTCTGTGCAAGTATGTTAAAATTGTTTTTGTAGATATATTTAGTAATGTCTTTACCCTGTAAGCAGTTGACGAGAAGGCAACGAAATAAGCAATGATGGTACCATTTTTTTCTGCTAAAACTGTAGTTCTTACTTTGTTCAAATCCTATTTATTGTTGGAGTTGGTAGATTTTAATCCATCTAAACACATTTCTCATATACCATACTATGAGTTACACTTATTGTGTGAAGCTTGACGATACTGCTTAGTTAGTTGCTCCAGGTAAAGTAGGTGAAGTGAGACTCGAACCCAGGGCTCACTAGATGAAAGTTGAGTGTTTAAGTCGATGAGCTCCATTCTTCATATGATTGTATTTGATTTATTATATACTAAAGTAAAAGGAAACAATAATTGAAATTCGAGATTATATAGATAAATTCCTTTATAGCTAAAGACAAATTGTTTTTTTAGCTTAAAGGAGAAGAATTATTTTACAAGACGTATATGTTAACAGCTAATTGATTGACTGCTGTTGACCTGACATGATGGCCATGCTTGCACATCGAAATGACCCAAAAGATTAGACTGTCTGCAGTGAATGTTCCCAGAGGTTCTACCATGCTTATAGGGTCATTGGGATAGCAGTTAGACTGAGAGTAATTGTCATAGTGCAAGTGGCTCACACTATGTAGGATGTCTGATGGTGAAATAATAATTATTATCATTATTATTCCCGTGGGTTCCGAATGGAACATAGGGCTTCAGCAACACATCTCTATTTTGTTCTATTCTCTGCTGTTCTTTTCCGATCGGCTAGCTCCGTGATTGCCCATAATCACACATCTCCTCCAAATCACACGATCTCCTTCATGTCACCGTCACACCGACGACCCACTACTCGTCGCTTACCATTGGGATCCCACTCGAGCAATGGCCTGCATTCAGCGCGACGTCATTCGACAGTCTTTCCAACGTATGCACAATCCATCTTCGTTTTCTCCTACATATTTGTTGAACGATAGGTTCGTGATTAGTTTGTTCCCATAGTTCCCATAAAGTGCTACTTTATGGATCAGAGACTTGGCGCGTAATTTTTGTAATTTTTATTAATTTAACCTTTGACCAGAAATAAATAAGTCTGGAATTTTCTCACACATTTACTATAAATACAAGAATAGAAATGCGCAAAATTAAGTGATTAGTTGACTCACGTAAAAGAATCATACAGACATCTTTATACAAGTGATATATATACTTATTATACTAGTGAAGTTTATTTTACTCAGTTTATGAGTATTTATGCAACGAAGTACTCAAGAACCTATTGCCCAAAAGAGTATGCAGAAAGAATGGGTGGAGACGGATTCGACATACACTGAGGAGACCGTTGAGTGACATCGCACGATGGGACTTCAAGTGGAACCTTGATGGAAAGCGTGCGACGAGTTGAGTATTCGAAGGTGATAGGGAGGAGATTGTGTGAGGAAGAAATGAAAGTATATGAGAAGTCGTGGAGCCAGCTAATCAACGACTGTGAAGAACACAGTGAAATGGAGATGTGCAGCGTGAAGCCCTACGTTCTATTCGGAACCCAAAGGAATAATAATATTTATTATTCACTACCTGGAGATTAACGCACATTCAAATGTTTTTCTTAATGAACTTTTAAAATCATAATAGTTATTACGGTAGTGGAGAATACATTTTTTCAAAAAATCACTTATCGAAGAAACCCATTATTTTGTTTTTGGTATACAACACACACCACTAACCTGTTCTAATTCTTCAGCTCGTATACGAAATCGGTCACGTTGGTTTTGTACAATATGTAGTAATGATTGATCGACTGTGAAAATATATAAACAAAGGGATAGTGGATAGAAATTGCTTTCACAACCACTGTTCTACAAAACAAAGTACAATGTTTCAAAGAAAATCAATAGTATACATATATACATAAAAAATGTATACCTTGCACACTGAAATCGGCTTAAAGAAGAATAACTCAAGAGTTTCGGAGGAAATTAGAACCTTATGAAGATAATCATGTAACGACAGAAGACAAGGGCCAGGCAACAGATATTTATAGATTACCATAGAGAAAGAAAGTAATGATAGTATCTCATTCCTAGACGTCTTCATGGCAAGGAAAGATGATGGCACACTAAGAAGGAGTGTGTATAGGAAACCTACGACAACAGGTCAGTACACCCATTTTTTGAGTTTTGTACCTTTGAAATATAAACGTAACCTGGTAAAGTGTCTGGTTCATAGAGCTAAGTTAATATGTTCAGACGACTGCCTCAATGAGGAGCTTAAGATTATTAAAGAATTACTTAGAAAAAATGGTTATCCAGATAAATTTATTGAGAAGAATATGAATTCAGCACCAAAGAGAGTCAGTATTGCTACAGTTTCGAAAAAGCCAATGTTCATAAAATTGCAGTTCCTCAGTGACAACATCAGTGAAATCATAACACAGCGCTTGAAGAATGCAGTTAAAAGAGCTTATTATGCAGCAGAAGTACGTTGTCTCTTCAAAACCACCCCTATTCTATGTTCGAGAAATAAGGACAAACTACCTAATTTTGCCTCTTCTATGTGTGTCTACCAGTTTGACTGCAGCTGCGGAGCCAGCTACATTGGGCGTACAATTAGGCAGTTTCATCGTCGTATTTCTGAACATCATCCAGCGTGGTTAAGCAAGGGACAAACAAAATCTATTCGGAGTTCTATTTTAGCACACCTTGTTGATACTGAGCACAAGGTTGATGTGAATACTGCATTCAAAATTATTTATCGCATTCCGACTAATCTCAACTTTGCTCTAAGAGTTCGTCTTCTACAGACAGCAGAAGCAATCGGAATCTACCTTAAGAAGCCAAGCCTGTGTGTACAGAAGAAATTTGTACAGCCACTTTGCTTACCTTACAAGACAGGACTACGTCGCCCACCTCCCCCTATTAAATTATAATTGTCCAAATTATTTTATTTTTATTTTTATTTTGACCACTTCATCTTTAATTACGTGTTATTCTTGTAAAATTAATTTATTCTATCCATTTCTACTTTTTAAATGTGCATTGATTTTCTGCGTTAATTATCTACCCATTGACATTTTGACGTTGTTTAAATATTGTTAACAAACATATCACCACTTGTTTGGTAAATTGTTGTGTATTGTAAAAATGCTATATATATTAGAGTAGAGCCAGAGAAGAGGATCTAATTGAAAAGTAAATATTTCTTCGCTCAATCTTTTGTGTTTTCCAAATGTCTAAATGGGGATATTTTCTACATTATTATTAGCGTTATTGTTAGCAGAGAAGCAACGCTTTCTGATTGGTTGTTTTTCCGCTGCTGAAGGTTATTCTGTCGTCTCTTTATTGCCGTTTCTTAGACAGTCCAGTAATATATCTGCTAATCGTATCCGCCCACGCAAAGTCTGCTGTGATTGGTTGTTGAGTTCCTCAAGGTTAGGCTTTGTTCTTGTTTTTTCTCATGACCCAATCCGGGAAGTAAACACTGACGTAAATTGCTGTCTACCAATTGTGGCTAGCAGATAGCTCTCACCACAATCAGATTTTTAAATGTCAAAGACATACCTTGATGATTAGTACTAGTGTAACAGTAGAACGCGATAGTATTTAGTAGAGGAATTTTTTTATTGGCAAATTGATGTACACAGATATAGCAAAATACATACAGCTTACATTGAAATCTTTATTTGCACCATATTGTGCTTCTCTTTTGTCCTTCTTTCGTGTGTTTTTTTGTTGTTGTTTTACAAGGATCATTCATTTCTCATGAGAAACTGATAGTTACTGTTCCAGTCGGTTTATTACCCATTAAATTTACGCAAACACTTTCCTCATGAATACATCGTTTCAAAAGTAAAATAAAACAACCTCGTGGAACTTCAATCAAATTGTGGTGAGAGCTGGCTGCTAACCAAATTGGTAGACAGTAATTTACGTCAATGTTTACGTCCCCAATATTGGTCGTGAGAAAAATAAGAACAAAGACTGATTCAACAACCAGTCAGAGCAGACTTTGCGTAGGCGGATACAATTTGCAGATAGATAATGTGAACTTCAATAAACGGCCACAAATGGATGAAAGATTGACGTTCAGCGAGAAACCACCAATCAGAAGACTGTGTTTCTTTGCTTATAATAATTCATAATAATGTACATGGAAATCTATAAATATGTGTTGATTTCCTAAATAAACTATCTGTTGCCTGACTCTTATCTTCTGTTGTTACAAAATGACTCAATAGGTCACACGTATAATTAGTATGTGAATTACACAATGTTAGCACAGTTGTTTATTCACTCACTGACTTCATAGGTGTGAAGTTATAGTAATGGGAATATTTAACAAACAGTAAGGTGTATTAGAAGTTGGCGTCAGTCACATGAAGGCATGAAAGTGGAGTCAGATGATCATACATAGGTGTATGGACTATGTGAACAAATAGTCTGTCCATTTGCGTTTTCACTGTCGAAAAACTTTCAAATTCTTTTTATTGCCTATGAATGTTATCTTGTGTTTAACATTTGCCAGCAATGGAAATTTTGTCAAATATAGTGGTGAATATGATCGCGCTGTTCTCAGTATGCGTTAGGACATCATTCTACTTCAGTGTGGGAGATATTATCTAACTATTAGATTCTAATAATAACATAGTGGCTAGGTTAGTGAATACTGAGGTGAACGGACGACCATCGACCTGTTGACCTTGAGTAGTCAGTCAATCAAAGTAAGGCAGACTAATTTAGATGTCAAAAGACATATTCATGTTAACAGAAGTGTAAGAATAATAAACGGATAGCTACCAACTGCTGAACAACATACAATTATCATTAACACAATGAACTCAACTTATCCCTTATATTATCATTAATACTCACGTAAACTCTGACTTGCCACTTCAAGATCTTTGAGTCAGTTATTTGTTTGAACTAAAATTCTTCAATTTCGCCATAAAAGTTTTGAGGGATAATTAGGAATTTTTTCCTTCACGTTCCCCAGTGGAACATAGGGCTTCAAGCTAGTGGCTTGAAGTTTCGGTAGCAGTGTTTATTTTACAGGATGAGGTTGCTAACCTCATACCCAACCTGTCCTCTTCACCAGCATTATTTCTGGCTTAGCGAGGTAAAGGAGTGCGTCGGTCGGGGATCGAACCCAGGACCATGTGCATGGTCGGCGAGCGTTCTAACCGCTATGCCACCGACGCATATAATTAGGAGTAGTAAAGTATAGTTATATTTCAATGTTTTACACACACACAATAAGTTTTTATTATTGGCAACATTTTGAGCAAAATTACTACCCGTGTTCACACCAACTGTTGGAATTGTTTTGTTATTTAATTCACACATTCACGATTTGTACTCATATATATAGTTCATTTTTTTGTTCATTCATTTTTGTGTATTTAGAATTATATTCCAGGTTGTAAACCATTGCAATATAATTATACTTTATTTGATCTGTTCCACAATGCTCAAACTTTTTACTGACATTAATTAGGAATAGGTTGGGGGTTATGGTGAGATTAAGTTTAGATTGTGCGTCGGTGGCACAGAGGTAAAGTGCTCGCCGACCACGCTTCATGTGGTTCGGGGTTCGATCCCCGGCCGATGCATTCCTTTACCTCACTAAACTAGCAATAAAGGAAGGTTGGGCATGAGGCTAGCAACCCCATCCCGTAAAAATAAACACTACTACTACCGAAACTTCAAGCCTTTAGCTTGAAGCCCTATGTTCCACTGGGAACGTAAAGGAATTTAAAAAAAGTTTAGATTAGAGTTAGAGTGAAGAATTATTAATTGGAGCTTCGTCTAAGTTACTATTCTGGATGAAATCTTTCCCCGATATCCTAAACGGCATTTTCTTATTAACAATAAACTGGATTTATCCGTTATAACTACAATGCTATCCCCGCAAACTTTGAAAGGCCACGTCAAAGTCACTTACTTGTGTGCTCGTTGGCTTGGATCACTATTATTCTTCATAATACTTCACCAATTCCACGACTTATCGACATAAGTTCAATGTGAACAAACACAAATAAAACTTCACTAAAAGGAGACATTACTCTTCTATAGTACTTCGTCTTTTCAAAAACACCTATTGCTTACTTTGATTTGATTTTTGTTCACCGATCACTTCTGCAAGTAATTGTCCTTCTAATCGACTTCTTGAATCACTAGTAGATGATCGTCGTGTTTCATCAAAACCAGTCTGTAAACGATATAAATCAGATTCTAATAGTTTAATTAACTCTGTTTGTTCTTCAATTCGTTGCTTTGATTCTACTTCATTCGACTTCAACTGAGTCAGCTCAACTGTAAATAATAATAGAAAAAATAGAATTGAACATAGAATGAATAAGAAATATTTTCGCCTAACCTCAATATTGCTCACCTTATTATACTACCTCCCTAACACGGGAGATAGGACGCACACCTATGATCAAAGACAGCTAGCCTTTTCATGTCTTCCACTCTCAAAGGCCAGGTCTCACAGCCATAAAGGAGGACAGAGCGAACCGCTGAGCAGTACACACACCCTTTGGTCAATAACCAGTTAGATATCACGTCTACTAAGCCAGAGATGGCGTAAATTGGCAGGCATATGCCAAACGAGCCTTCTGTATCCGTACTGAGATTTCGTCAGCGATCAACCCGATAGGCTGGTTGATGCAACTTCCCAAATAAGTGAAGTGGTCAACACGCTCCACAAACCACTTCACTCCCTATTTCTAAGCTAGGAGTCAATGTAATCCACTCCTGTAGCATCATCTTACATTTCGCGGTAGCGAATCGTATGCCAAACATTCGAAGATTGCTGCACCTCAAGGTGTTCAGAAGACTCTACATTTTGTCAGCGTCTTCACCTCACCTAGGAGGACTATATCATCTGCATATTCTAAGTCAACGAGACTATTATACCCTGGTAACAAGTCAATCCCTGAGTCGCTGAAGTCAGTTAGGGTTAAGTCCGTTAGTACATTTATGATGAAATTAAACAGAAATAGGGACAATGGGTATCCTTCACGAACACCACTGATTGTCACCACTTCATATGACAAATCTCCATAGGCTATCACCTGGCTGCATGAGTTAAAGTACAGTGCCTTGATCAGTGCAATGTATTTTCTCGGCATTCCCTTCACAGCCAAATGCCGCTTTCAGGTCAAGAAATACAACGATTGTCGGACGCCGGAAGGTATGTTCCAATTTCAATGTGATCCCAATTGCACTAGAAAAGTTTGTGACACGAGAATTCGGGGACAACCGACTACCAGTGTTGGAAAACAAGCAAATGAAGAAGTCAAAAGAAATATATATATCACGGAATATACACATTTGATCATAGGGAATAAAAAGACAGTTGCAGCGAAGAAAATTTTCTTTTTGACGAAGTCATCATCTAGGCTGTACATTCGTGTATTTATATCAAATGGATGGGAAAGTTCCAGAATAACTTCCGGTTAAGGGTCAAATTAATAAAAATTACAATTAGGAATTAGAATGCCATAATAAACAGGGGGACGGATAAAACTCAAAGTAGCATAATAACTAAGAAGATTGACATTGTGGAATAGAGGGTTCGAAATGTAGAAATAACAAAATAGACAGGATGTTTGGATATATATATATATGGCCAGGTCTCATAGCCATAAAGGAGGACGGAGTGGACTGCGGAGTAGTACACCCGCCCTTTGTCGATAGCCGGATATCACTTATACGCCAGAGACGGCGTAAACTGGCATATGCAAAACTAGCCCTCTGTATCCGTGCTGAGATTTCTTCAGAGATCAACCCGTTGGGGCTGATGGTACTTCCCAAATAAGTGAAACGGTCAACGTGCTCTACCACTTCACTTCCTATTTCTAAACTAGAAGTCAGTGTTCGCTGTTGGCTGTTTGTTTTTTTCATTTGGTGTGTCTCAGTAGCATATTTATCACTTCTGCCCCGTGACACGGCAGCAGGAAGCGCGGTCGTTGTTAATCCGGGCCCCGACCGATCCGGCATGATATTTTGGGATTTACTTTGAGTCATAGCATTGGGTTGAGTAACTGCTTTTTGTCTAACCACTATCCAAACAACCTTTCTGGCGTGGTAGGACCTAGAGGAACATAAGTTCCAGCCAGTGTAGCTCGTTGGGTTATTGCGATATGCAAGCCCGACCACCACGTCAAGGTAGCAGCTTTCGGTCGTCAGTGTTCGCACCCCATAGTCGCCATTTTTTTAGGTCGACTAGAAAATGAAAGTTTCACAATTCAACCCATTCAGGTCAGTGTTATGACAGTGTTACTAATTTGTGGTTGCCATCTCACTTGACTAGAATGAGCCTCCAGACACGACACTATAACCAACTTGAAAATATCCCCCATACTGAGATAGACACAAATGGGCTAAACGACAACGACCGACAACAAAAACAGCTATGACGTTTATCAGACAAAATACATGATATATGATATTTTCAAAACCTCAGGAATCTAAGCTACAAATACACGAATCAAAAGCTGTCCAATCAGGTTATCATGTCAGTGCATGCATAAATCATGACTTTACAGTTTAACAGAGAAGCTCATCCGTTCTAACAGTCACAGGACAAAACAAAAAAAGCAACAACAAAAATGAATTTCTTCTCTCCACATAACATAACTTACTCTGTAACTTTTCACAAGAGGTATTTACTTCAGCCAATTGATTTTCTAATACTTTATTCTTTTTTAAAAGAAGTACTTCTAATGGAGGACGATCAGACAATGCATTATTATGAAGGTTTTCGCCATCATCAGGGAATTCAATAGACCGTAGAAGTGATAATTCACGTTTTATTTCATCATAATCTAATTGACGATTAATTTTCCCATTTGCTTCATCTAAAGCAGTTTGAGTTTCTGTTAATAATTTTTCAGTATCTTGAATACGATTTTGTAATACAGTCTCGTTAGAAGCTTTTGATGACTTCAATGACTCTAACTGGTCAATTAGTGAAGATTTCTAAAATTGATGGGAGGAAAAAAATTACATGAAACAATGTGTTGGCATTGTTCAGTGGGCTTTTAATAATTCTCAAGTATTGGTTTTGTTTTTGGGATTTTTGTTTGATTGGTTCGGGGATTTCATCATGAGCTGACATCAGCAGTTAGAGGATCATCGGGAAACTAGGGAGTACTCTAGATAGTAGTTTCATCCTAACTTCGGGGCTATACAGCAGCACTCAACCCAACGGGGCTCAAACCCAGGACTTTCCAACCACAAGGCAATCTCGTTGATTATTCAGAAACTGGAACCATATCCAACGGCCTATGAATTCCAACTTCTGTCTATTCGCGACTTGTATATATGCATATATATGTAACGCAATCGCCAGTGAGTGTTGTAGGTAACCTACTGGTTACGACTTTTTACTTTGACTCCAAAGAGCTTCCTATATAAAGCCAGAGGTTAGTGAGCATCAGATTAATTATCAGGTGTTGGCTTTCAGGGATTTGATTGCTTATTGGTTAGTAGATCAAGTAGCTTATGACATTGATAAACGCTTTCTAATAGATGATACTGAATTTTTATTCAGATTAAGTACATTTAGATTTTCTATGTGACTTAATAACCATGTGGGAATAAGTTCTATCCAACAACATTAGAACATCCTATTGGATCGCCACAAGTGAACAGGTGGACAGGTGGTCAAAAAATCAATATCAATGACTGTTTCTTAATTATTTCACATAACTTTGACTCAAGATTATTAAAGCTGATAAAAGCTTTTTTTTAGATTAATCACATTCATCAAAAACTACGTGAACACCAAATAACGCATCTCAACCATTGCCTACTATGGACTACCTGACCCACTAAAATATGATTGGTTATTAGTATGCACATTTATATAACTCAGTAGTAGTCAAACATTTTATTTGATCATTGTCAACTGTGTTAGTTGTAAACGGATCATAAACAAACTGCGAAAGAACAAGAGAAAGAGACGCTGAGCTCAACTTACACAGCACTGGACAAAGAAGTGGAGAAGAGTGCCAGGAAGGACAAAAGACAATTCTACGACAACCTGGCTACTGAAGCTGAGAAGGCAGCGGGCAAAAGGGACCTAAGGACACTATATCAGATAACCAAGTCTCTATCCGGGAAGAGATCAACACAAGTGAAACCTATAAAAGACAGTCAAGGGAACCCAATTACCAAGGAAGAAAGACAGATTAAATAATGGGCGGACCACCTCAAAGGACTCTTGAACCGACCACCACCTACAACTCGTCCAGAAATACCAACAACAGCACGTACACAATTGCAAGTTGACACCAATCCTCCAACGAAAGCTGAAGTCTTGAATGCAATCAAGCTTCTGAAAGCTGGAAAAGCAGCTGGACCAGATGGAATATCCCCTGAAGCACTGAAAGCGGACCCAGAGACGACAGCAGATATGCTGACTCCATTATTGCAAAAGGTCTGGAAGGA
The DNA here is from genome assembly GCA_944472155.2 of Trichobilharzia szidati. Classification (NCBI taxonomy): domain Eukaryota; kingdom Metazoa; phylum Platyhelminthes; class Trematoda; order Strigeidida; family Schistosomatidae; genus Trichobilharzia; species Trichobilharzia szidati. The sequence continues at coordinate 88,720,095 of OX235274.1, forward strand.
GGGAAAGGTTACCTAGTGAAACTACCAAAGAAGGGCGACCTAGGACTCTGCGAGAACTGGCGAGGAATCATGCTCCTGTCGACGCCAAGTAAAATCCTGAGTCGCATCATCCTGGACAGAATAAAGGACGCACTGGATACAGAAGTCCGACCAGAACAAGCTGGATTCAGGAAAGGCAAATCATGTTCTGACCAAATTGCAACTCTACGCATCATCATCGAACAAAGCATGGAATGGCAATCAAACCTCTACCTCAATTTTATAGATTTTGAGAAGGCCTTCGACAGCGTTGACCGCGAAGTAATTTGGAAACTACTCGAGTACTATGGCGTACCCCAAGTATTCATCAACCTTATTCAACAACTGTACGACAACGGCACATGTCAAGTGATCCACAACGGAAAACTCAGCGAGGCGTTTGGAGTAAACACAGGAGTCAGACAAGGGTACTTATTATCACAAATGATATTCCTAATTGTGGTGGACAGGATTATGCGTCAGACAGTGGGAAACGAGAAGACAGGGATATCCTGAAGCGACATGAAGAACCTAGAAGACCTGGATTTCGCGGATGGCTTATATTTGATGTCACACAAAATCAAAGACTTACAAGCGAAAACCGACAAACTGGTCGAAGAAGCAGCAAAGACAGGACTCCAGGTATACATAGACTTGACGGAAGTTATGAAAATAACCAACCAACAACAACAGCAGCAGCAACATCCATCGCCAATCACCATCAACGGGAGGGAGCATTGTCTCAGGAGGAACGGACGAGGATTTTTTTTGATTTACAGCTTGATTCCACACCGTATTTTCAGTACAAGTGTGGAATTTTCAGCATGGATATCGGTAGCCCAAATTCAGGCCGACCATAGATATCGGGTGTGCGTCGGCAGGGGATCGAACCCCGGACCATGTGCATGGTCGGCGAAAGTCCTAACCACTGTGCCACCGACGCAGAATCAGGAAGGCGAGAGACACATTCATCCACCTGAAACCAATCTGGAAATCTTCGTCACTCAGCCTGCATCAACAACAAAATTCGGATTTTCAATACAAACGTCAAGTCAGTCAGTTCTTCTATACGGATCAGAAACTTGGTGGGTCACAAAGAATATTTCCAACAACCTGTTGCAGACCTTTATCAACAGCTGTCTTCGCTCTATACTGAAGATCAGATGGCCGGAAAGAATCACCAACAAGAAACTATGGAAACAAACAAAACAAGAACAAAACAATCGCCGAACAAATATGCAGGAGAAAGTGGAGATGGATGGATTGGACACTCGCTGAGGAGGCCGCTGGGTGACATTGCGCGTCAGGCCATAGCTCGAGTGGAACCCGAAAGGGAAGCGGCGAGTGGGACGTCCAAGGGTGACATGGAGATCGTGTGAAGAGGAGTTGAAACAGTATGGATTAACATGGATGCAGGTGAAAAGTACAGCAGAAGACAGAAGCGAGTGGAGGCGTGCAGTTGAAGCCCTATGTTCCACTAGGAACCCAAGGGAACAATAATTATCATAATAATAATAATCACTTGTTTTAATATATATATATATATATATATATATAGCACCACCGCATACTGCTGAAGAGTCACAAACTAGGATGAGACAGATGTTTAGTACTTCCTGGATCTCCAGTGGTCCTCTAAATGATGTCAGCTCATGATGAAATCCTCCATGCAATCAAACAAAATCCCTACAAAACCAATACTTGAAAAAATTAAATAAACTCCATTAAACTTACCTCATTTGAACAAGTGGATAATTCATATTCAAGTTCTTCAACACGACATTGAAGACGATTAATATCTGCAACAGGTACACTTGAGACATGTGAACAATTTTCACGTAATCTAGCCAATTCTGCTTCAGCTGCTGCAAGTTTCTAAAATATCATTAAAATAGAAAAGTCATTATGAATGAGAATTCTGTACAAACTGTAAATAATGAACTGTGTGATAATATTACAAGTTCAAAGAATTATACAAGATGCTCTACTGTAGTCATTAGTTTAATCTATGCATATCATCTTTTAGGAGGGATGAACGACAGACATTTTCCTAATCGATTCGTTTACCTCCAGACAATAATAAATAGAAAAAAGTTTCCGGAAAGTATATTCCAAAATGGGAATGAGAAAGTCAACTGTTGCATGTGACTAGTACTGTTTGACGGAATTGACAAACTAACTGACAAATATATCACGTTAAAAAAAGCACCAATATCCCATTATTTATATGAATATACCTTCAAAACTAATAGGCATATTACTAACCGACAGGCTACACAGGCTGCCTTCCCTCCATACTGAAGATCAGATGGTCATTAGGATATAAGCAACAAAGAATTCTGGCAGGTACGGAACCAGTCAACAACCTATCGCCCAACAAATATCAGATAGTTGGAGGCAATCGGCAGGAAGCCTTGGACCTAGTTTTCATGCTAGTTGGCACTACAGTCCTACAGGAGATCAATCGCGCCAGCCCGAATAGCTCAGTGGTAACGTCTCTGACTGCAGCCCTACTGGGTGACACGGGTTCGAATCTCAGAAGGGACATGAGTTCCTTCAAGGTGGTCGCAGATACGCCTTGCTGACTGATGAGTGCCAACTAGCACGAAACCTAGATCAGGCAAGGCTTCCTGTGTCCGATTGCCTCCAACTATCTAATATCATCAAATCAATGTGCACCATGATGGCGAGCTACCTAGAATGGTGGCCACATTGCAAACCTGACTGATAGAATTCAGTCTGCACCAAAGAAAGGACTAGACAAGTCGCACTAGTTACTAGTGTCCAATCAAAATGGCCAACAAATATGCTAAAGGAAATACAGGATACACGCTTAGGAAACCGATGAGTGGCATCACGCTCCATGTCGTCGAGTGGAGCCTGAATGGGGAGTGACTTGGAATTTCGTCAGTGACATGGAGGAGATAACGCAAAGAAGAGATGAAAGCTTGTGAGCATTCATAGAATCAGCTTAAAAAGACAGCAGAGAAGGCAGTAAAATGGGGACGTGCTCCTATGTTCCATTCGTGAATTCAAGGGATGAATAATAATCATAATACTAACACCATGTTTGATATCACTTGTACAAACACCCAATTGCTAGTAGGTTACCGTCGCACATTCATAACCAGATGTTATGTCAACATATCCTATTGTGGCGTGTGCTACTGATAAGATTTATCAGTAGTATAGAGACTTTCGTCGGCATAAAAACATCAAATAGCACAGATAGATTTGATGTCAGAGAAAGCAAGTGATACAGCGTTGCAAGGATACACGGGAGACTTGAAAAGAAACTTAAAGAAACACAACAAGAAGGCCAGAAGGAGCACAACACGGAAGATCTGTACAAATGGTGCGTTGAAGATAAGGTGTACATAATTTGGCTATATGGAGATACCAGTCAGTCAGTCATATGGATACCAAATCCGAAATAAACATTCCTTTACCAAGTCTCTCGTCTTCTACCGTTACACACCATTGTCTAACTTTCACATTTCTCATGCAAAATTCACGCTTTTTGAAAGTACCACATTAAAAAAATTAGTTGGTAGAGAATAAAACGAGTTTCTAGAAAATACTGAAGTGCTATACTCATCTAGATAGTAAAATTTATTTTTAGAAATTACTACTTCTGAATTTAGCCTTAACTGATTTTATTCTACCGGAATACTACTCGGGCGTTTTGCTGACATATCGGCTTCTAGTGAGGACGTTACGACACACAATAGCAACTGATACTTGTTGCATCATGTGATCCAGTGGATAAGGATTTAGCATCTGAAACTGTAGGTGGCAGGTTCCAGTCCCAATGGGAACACTGGCACTCATTAGGGATGCAAGCACATTACAACGAGTCCCAAGTAGGACGAAAAGCACGTCCTCGAGCTCACTGCCAGCTACCATCAACCAAATTATCTTTCGAACTCAGTTACCCAGAACAGATATTTCATATACCAGGCTAAGAGACACACTTGTCGTGTGAGGGCTACCGATAACACTCAGTTATTGAAGCTGAAGTAGGTGGAGCAGGACTCGAACCGGTGACCCATCGACTGAGAACCAAGTTGCTTAAGCCGATGAGCCACATTCCCACAAACATATAACAGTGTAGTCTCTAGTTATCTTATGTAAATTTTATTGAGGTATTTTGAAAAGAAACTTGTCTTATCTACCTTTAAGAGTATGAAAAATCACACGCAAGCTTTATGCGTCAGATGTTATACGAGACGGAAAGATGATTTGAAAATAACCTAGCAGAAACCATTAATTAGTTGCGACAATCACTTTTTTATTTGACATTTACTTGCATCGTTTCTTTTGAGGTAGATTCTCAACACATAAATGACCAGTGTTTTCAGAAAAATGATGATTGGCGAAATACAATAGCTTATCAATAATTTAATTCATTAACAATAGGATTACAAGAATTTCTTTATAGTAGTGGAAGGGATAAAGTGATGAAGATACTGATGATCTTTAGAAAAACAAGCTTATGAATATAACACAATACCAATTGGCAGCATAAATCCTTTTTTAACACAAAGTTGTCGTGAATATTCTACTTTGGTATATTTTAAGTAACTTTAGTATTACTGCTAATTTAGTTGACCTTTCTGTCGCAATAGAATGTTGTTTATACGAACTTTGATCAAGGTTTTGACTGAATAGTTCCACAATAATTGGGTGCCGCCGAGTGAAAAGTAGACATATGTAAAAACTTTTTATATTTGTATAAATCTAAGCAAAATTGCATGTTGCATCCAATACAATTGTGGGGATTTCCAATTCACTGGGTATAACACTTGACTTCTAACCAGTGAATCCCGAGGATGAATCCATTTCGACCTACTTCGGTCTGGGGCGACTGAATAGTCCTAGCCCAATAAGTGTGACTCATAGCCTGATACATGGAAAGTGTATATCTTGTACCAGTTCATACCAAGTTCAATACAATTGAGAATGGATCGTTCATTATAAGTGGTGACTACGGTTGACTAACTTTAAACAGTTTCATGTTAAATACACTATGAAATACATTATCATTCGTGGTGTATGAAATTCACTACTTTCCGTACTTAGTATTATTATTATTGTTCCCTTGGGTTCCTAGTGGAACATAGGGCCTCAACTGCACGTCTCTACTTTTTTCTGTCTTCTGCCGTACTTTTCACCCGCATCCATGTTATTCTATACTGTTTCAATTACTCTTCACATGATCTCCTCCATGTCACCCTTGGACGTTCCACTCACCGCTTCCCTTTCGGGTTCCAATCGAGCTATGGCCTGACGCGCGATGTCACCCAGAGGCCTCCTCAGCGAATGTCCAATCCATCTCCACTTTCTCTTGCATATTTGTTGGGCCATTGGTTCTTGTTCTGTTTGTTCCCATAGTTTCTTGTTGGTGATTCTTTCCGGCCATCTGGTCTTCAGTATAGAGCGAAGACAGTTGTTGATAAAGGTCTGCAACCTGTTGGGAATATTCTTTGTGACCCGCGAAGTTGCTGATCGGTATAGAAGAACTTATAAGAAGTCTTAATATCAGTAAAAAGTTTGAGCATTGTGGATTAGATTAAATAAATTATAATTATATTTCAATAGTTTACACACAATGATAAGTTTTGTTATTGGTAATATTTCGAGAAGAAGAAGTCTATTTATACAAGATAAGTAAGAACAATTCTAAAGTTTAATCAGCTTACATATACCTGAGTTAATCACTATATAAGACATGTGTGTAAAAATGATTTATAACCAATAAATACTTATATATTCAATACAAAAACATCGGTAAAAAAAATACACTGTTTATAGTGTTGCAAACAAAGAAGTAACTTACTGAATTTGACTTTTCCAGATCATCAATAAGTAATTCAAGTTCAGATGACCTATCATAGAGATAAAATGTGTTCAAATGCCAAACAAGAAACTAACCGACCAGTTTCACTTGCATTTACTTGAGTTTTTAGTCGAAACAGTTCTGACTGTGCCATTTCCAAAGCTGTAAAATATAAGAATTAACAATTCTATAGGCATGAGATATGTAACAAATCAACCAAGTAATGTTAATTAGTATCTGTCAGAAACTGTTCAGACTAATTGACAGTAGTTACACGTTTACTTAGGTCTCTATACATATTGTTTTATTCATATTTTACACAATTTATCTGTAGAATCGTAAGTCAGTAAATAGCTTGTTTCACAAAAGTATCTTCCAGTGCTACATCTTACTTCACTGATTTCACACCAAATATTTCGTTTAGGCTTTTTAGTTACGAACTGTGCATCCTGATGAGAATCACATAAATATTTTGCCCAGAACCCTGAGAAGTTTAGCTGCTGCTGCTGCTTCATCTCACAGACCCCCACAGAATTCTCCGGTGAAGTATCTTGAACAACATTTTTCAATTCAAAAGGTACTTGAATTGTCCATTAATCTAATGGTCATCTGCATTTGGTATTCCTCTTCTCAGAGTCAACCTCAGCCAAATGCCTTTGAAATACATATAGTGGTGATAGAGGTATGAACACAGGTTGGATATTTAAGCTGGGGCGAATGATTTAGGTGGTCAAAAGGAATTAGATAGTTTTACACCAGAAAATGGGCATCGGTGGCATAGCGGTTAGGACGCTCGCCGACCATGCACATGGTCCGGGGTTCGAAACCCGACCGACGCACTCCTTTACCTCGCTAAGCCAGAAATAATGCTGGTGAAGAGGAAAGGTTGGGCATGAGGCTAGCAACCCTATCCTGTAAAATAAACACTGCTACAGAAACTTCAGGCCATTAGCTTGAAGCCCTATGTTCCACTGGGGAACGTGAAAGGAAAAACAAAAACATCAGAAAATGTGGATAGGTTTTTGCATCTTGGTGCAAATAATGACCTATTACTGATTTCAGAGAGTAACAGTAGCCTGAAATTCTCTCGCACATTCAAGCCAGGAATCAAACAGATTATACCATAATCAGACATCAATAACACCGATGGTTGCACAATAGCCGCTCTGATAATGCCCTAGTAAATTGTAGACTCCTGTCATCCTAAACATATTGACGTATGTAAATCAATTTCACCTTTTACTGCAGCCGAATATCAGAAATTCACTTGCCTCTAGGAGATGGTCCTACTAACTTGGAGTAAACAATGTTACACGAAACAGAATTAGGTTGGAGAAATGGGTTTTAAGTGGGTAGACAAAGACATGACACTAATGCATAAATTCACTGACTATTGGTCTGAGTCTTGTAAGGTGCAAACAGCCAGGTTGGAGTCCTCGACATGTTAAGAATCAATAGCTGAGAACTCTGTGTCACATAGCTTGACAGAGTCATCAATGGAACAAGTCAACTTGCTCATTTTCATCTTCCTTACTCTGAAAATATCCACTAATCTTTACTTGTCCGACTACCTTATTGAATTCATGTGTCTAGTGTACTATTACGATGTCTCTGTCCTCTTAATGTCTTTTCAAATGTAGAAACTTGAAAGAATACATCTCTATGAGGACTTCTTACTTGGTTTGTCAGTCAAATATTAATTCGAGCTAAGTTCCTATCAAACTACTCATCCTTCAGAAAGTCTAGACAAACACTAGTAGTACTTACAATGACGCCATGATTGCAAGTAAGGCCGTTTGAGACTCAGAAATTCCACTAACAAGCACTAGGATTTTGAGATTCTCTTAAAACCCTAATCCAGTCAGACGGCTACATGGTTGTATTGAGACTTTTCTCCCCTAAAACAAAATAGTACTTACAAAAAGATCTTTTTATTTTTGTTATCTTTGATTATAGCTTGATTCCACACCGTATGTTTGGTACAAGTATGGAATCTTCAGCATGTGATATCGGTAGCCCAAATTTTGCAGGCCGACCATTGATATCAGGTGTGCGTCGGCAGGGGATTGAACCCTAGACCATGTGCACGGTCGGTGAGAGTCCTAACCGCTGTGCCGCCGACGCACGATCGCGAGACCTGGTGCTCATGAAGTGCATGTGAGATGGAAGTAGCAGATGCACCTGGCAACAGTTGGAAACTGTTCCAGCTGGTCTTAGATACCACCAACAAGACACCTGAAGTGAATGAGGTCATTTGTGAGGATAGTAGTTTACTAGTTAATAACCTACAAAAACGACTGAAACACTATGTCGGAATTTTCCTTCATCTAAAGCAAGATGGCGCATTATATTCTGGACGATGAAAAGTAACAATGATACTGGTTTACACCTAAATAATCATAGGTCCAAAATGAAAGCAGCAGTCACCAGAACGATCAGGATTAATTACAAATGTTTTCATCAGCATAGCAAGCTGACGTTTCCATTAATGGTTCGGCTACCAAACACAGCTTTTAAGAATAATGGGCCACACCACATTATCGAGAATGCGTTAATATCATGACCTACTCAGAACTGCAAGGAACTACTATTCGTCACCTATATAGCACGACACAACGCCAAATTACAAGAAGCACTATAAGTAATAAATAAATAAACGCTATACTAGGGCAGAATCAACAGATGAATAATTAATCAAACCATAAGTAACCAATTGTCAAACAACATACCTTTCGAAATAGCCATATTTTTAGCTTCGAAACTGCTAAGCTTTTCTTCGGCCTCAGCTTTAAAAATAGCTAATTCTTGCTCCTTAGACTCCAGTTTCCTTTGACATTCATTCTCCAACTTGGAATTATTTCTTTGTATTTGAGACTCCAAAGAGGTTGATAGTTCATCAAGACGCTTTTGCAAGCGCTTGTTTTCACGTTCTGAAATAAGCTCAAAATCGACAGCATACCATGATTCTTAAGTTCTTGAACTCTAGCCTTTAGCTCATCGTTGCTTTCCTTTAATTTACGTGACTCGAACTCAAGTTCTGCAGCTTTATCTGCTCTTTTCTGTAAAGAGTGAAGCTCAGCCAGGGCGAGGGAAGGGTCTGAGACGGAATTAATTCACTGTGATCACAAAACCTGGGAGATCAATCAGTCTTTTGTACATCGAGAGATATGCATCCTCTGAGTACTTGCACCTTTTTTGCACAGCATCAAACTCAGTCTGATAATACTTAATTATGTTCATCGCTGACTTTCGCGCTTCCTGAACACTGGATTATTGAAATAGTTCACATACCTCAGACGCAGATTTTCGAAACTCTTTCGTCTGATTTACCAAATTAGTTCGCGAAATGTCATTCTTTTGGTGATTTGATGTCAACTCCGATGCAACGGACTCGAGAGTTTTCTTTAAAACCAAAATGCTAAGTGATAATAAACTACTTGTAAGTCACTGAATTCCACATCTCTCCAAGAGTCGCAAACAGACGTCACAACAGATTCCATAGGCGTAACGCAACTGCCGTAAAACGCTCCACTCTTTTCCCTGTGTACAACGCCGAAGGTTTTAGAATCAGATTTAGATCTAAAATCTACCATTCTTTATGCGACGTGATGTGAACTAAATCGATATCCTAGGAACGATTCTTAGTAGGAAGGCAAAGGTTCCTAATCTTCTGCATACCTCTTAGTTCGTCCAGCTGCAAGACTGCCGTTGTGGACTCCGAGGGGAGTGGTTTCGTGTGATTTGGTTATATGTAATGATGATTAGGATGTTCGTATTTACGATACCGGAAAGAATACACCTGATAGACAGACCGACATGAAACACGCACACCGCTGAACACAAAGCTCAGGAGCTACGTAAGTGTCTTATCTTAACCAAATGAAGAGATTTAGGCGCGCATGTTAGAAGTACAAGTCCAGGATCTAATCATTCATGCTTAGTCCACTAATGTGGCTCGGCAGAGAGGATAATCACGAGTATCGCTTGTCTACGCTAACCACGTACACACCAGATAACCGATCTTGTAGCCCGCGACTTAGACGAGAGCGTCCAGAAGACGAAACGGAAAGTAACAGTGTATTTTACACAAAACGTCATGACTCAAAATATCACCGAAGATATTTCAATTCGTTAAAGGTCATTATGAACACAGTAGTGGGCGTTATTTTGCATGGGCCAGTTCCGATTGGTTTATTTCTAGGTTGGGCACCAATCACTACAACAACTGCAAAATGACTTATTATCTTGTTTTCGTTGGATTGATTTGTCAACCTGCCGTCTGTGATCATTTAAGGTAGGAGTAACATCTGGGCTCCTTTTAGTCAGTTCTGGATCGACTGCTGGTAGATGGGAAGTTTCATGTAGTAGATGCAGTGGCAGCTCGTGTCATCAGGATGTGGTATATTGAGGTTGCAGCTAGTCTTATGTTTCATCCGCCTTACATGTCCAATTTTAATCCCATGCATAAGAGTTCAATACTGGCATTCTATCAGACCTACTGTTTTGGGGCTGCTGGAAGGTTGGGTAACTTATACTACCTCCGTCCACTTGAATAGTCGTCTGCCAGCACCAACGAGGCGTCACGATAAACGCACTCCTTGAGTAAGACGTGCTTCTTCCTCTCCAACCGGAAAATACCTATTTTGTGGATTATCCGTTTGGGAAACCTGATCTTCCTAGCCGGTGGATTAAATTCAACCAATACTTATATATCAAATCTCTTTGTAGTAAGTCCAGCTGTCTCGAACTACTGCCACAGATTCAGGTGCTACTTCTGTAGCAGCATCTTCCTCACTCGTTCAGATGAAGAAGACTTGTTGGTCTACCCCGTGACTGCTGTGAAGCCGATTAACTAAAAAGTACTAGGTTATGTCGAAAACCTTTTCTTTTCCTTATCTTGTACTTAATCAGTCTTATTCTTATTTTTTGGGGTAGACACTGTTGCTGTCTTATTCTTATATAGCATAAGTTATAGCGATTGTTAATATGGCTGTTGAAAGTAGCCTTAGAAAAAGTACTAAAACACCATATTCTGTAGTCACAAGGACTTCAGCCAGAGGAGGCGATAACCCAGGGACATAAAACACATCTCGCATACCGATTCTAAAGAACCATATGCATCTCGCCTGTTTCGGTACTACGCCTAAATTGCCACAGTCTAGCACTGAAACAGCACAGACAATACTAGGTAGACATGATACTACCTGTATCCACTGGAAGCCAGTGCGTGACACACGGTAAAACAAAAAAGAAACGCTCAAGACATCATAAGACTTCGAAAGCGTCATCTAGAAAAGGAGAAAAATGTCAGGCCTGCGGTGTTATCGTTTCTAAAACTGATTCAGCACTTGATTGCAATTTTTGCAAACGATGGGTACACTGCCGTTGTGACAAACGGGTGCCAAAACCATATTATGAGTTTATGCGAAATAACCCGTGCCCATGGTTCTGGTACATCTGCCCACTTTGTCACCCTGGCACAGTCCCACACAGCGTGTCTGCGGATAGCAGAAACAGCACGCCACTCTAGTGTCTAGACTCATTCTCATGCAGCTCTCCACCTGATAACGCCATACTACCAAAACTTGGTAATAACAGCCCAACCGACTGGGAATACCAATCTTCATAAAGTGAGGACTCCCAAGTTTACACCTACAACATCAGTTGGAGATGGAATTGCCAAGGCACCACTTGCATGCACTAGTAAGCTTGGCAAAGGTTAGTCAGAACCTGATGAAGTCCAAAGTGACTGACCCTGCAAAGAAGGACAAGCAGCCAAAAACCAAACCTAAGTTTGAGGTCAGTCGGTCTAATTCCCTTATCCTGTTTAATGTACCCGTGTGCAATGATAGATTGCTTGAACAACGGGCCCTGTTTGATCAGGAACAGTGGTCCGATTTGTGCAACAAATTAGGCCTGAACATCAGTTTGGCAAAATTGTTCAGGCTGTAAAGGGGTGTCCATGCACCTCAAAGTGAGCCACTCTCATTAGGTGTTACACTGGGCTCTTCCGAAGAGGCTGAAAGGATACTATTGCTGCTTCAGGTACTAGCTATAGACAGGAGTTCCAGCATAAGAGTGAGACATGATTGACCATGGGCTAACAGGCGAATGGCGAGGGAGTCACCGGAACTGATGCCTTCTACCTCTATGGTCATACACCGTGTTCCGGAGCTGCAAACTGGCACTGCTTGTGAAAACACGTGCATGACGTAAAGCAATTGAGATGGCTGTCATCTCAAATGGTCCTTGGTGTTTCTGGAGCAATCTCGATTTTCCGACTACCTCGCCCCGTTCCTCTCACACTGATTAGTTCCTCAAGGCTGCTAAGTGTCAAATTCAACCCCCTGGAACAGTTGGCCCTAGTACTTCAACGGTGTTACGAGACCAAAGGGAAAATGGGAGGACACATCCGATGCTGTGAAAGTAGACCTCGAACAATAAAGAGGCAGCAAACATCCTCAAGCCTCGTTGACACTAAATCGATGTGCCACTGAGAATGACAGTCAGCATCACCCAAGTGTCCTACCCGAATACAAGGAAAAAACGACAACGGGCCGGTTCCATCGGAATCGACCAACTAGTCCCAATATTAAGTCCTCTACCAGCAGACAACGCAACACCAACTACCTCACAACAGGCTGAGGTTGTGAGACTCACTGTCAGCTGCCTGTATAGCAATGTAAGACGGCTGAGAGGGAAAGTAAGTGAACTCAGAAACCTCCAGTCACACCTACACCTTAAAATAATCATCCTTACTGAAACCTGGCTAACCTCCACTATCACCGACAACCAAATCAGTATAGGTGATATGGTTTTGGTCAGAAGAGACAGGGATAATAACGAAGGAGGGGGAGTTGCTGTATACTTTGACAAGCAACTTAAATGTGTGCGCGCAACGGACCCACCACTTATTGAACTCCCAGACTCCATATGGTGTCATTTCACCGTAGGCCACACCAAGCATTTACTTGGTGGCATCTACCAATCTCCCACCTGTGGGGCAGAGCACAATCAGCTACTGCTCAGCACTATCACAGGGATACGAGACTTGGGCTATGACCAAATCACCATTGCTGGAGATTTCAATACCCCATCACTGAACCTTGGCTCGGGGTATGCTAAGGGAAAATTCGGCCGAAATCTACTGCAAACTATTCGGAACACGGGACTGACTGAGAATGCTGGAGACGATACTAGGTGGGGCCCTTGTGGAAAGTCATCAAAACCAGACCACATTCTAGCTAGTGACCAACTACTCGTCGAAAAGGTCCAGATCATGACTCCTTTAGGAAGCAGTGACCACGCAGTCATAGGTTTCGATCTTGTTCTCCGTGAGCACTTGCACGGGGAGTTACGCGACCATGTCTATGCTATAACAAGGCTGACTATGCTGAAATGCGGAGGCTTTTGTCCGACTCAAGAGGTACTCAACGTATTCTGCAAGCAAAGCGTGAGGCTTGGTTTACGTGGCGCATATCCAAGAGTCAGATCGACCACGACGCACACCTGGAACTCAGGAACCGGTGCAACGCGAGATTCAGGAGTGACAGGAGGTCATTCCAGGCTAATCTTGCCAAAAAACTCCTGGCGAACCCCAAAACTTGTATCGATTCATGTCGGAAAGAAAACCAACCAACCAGTGGGAATTCGCCTTAGTAGGTTCGAATGGTCAATATCTCACTAGTCTGGAGATGATCGAAACATTCAGTTTAGCCTTCGACAAACAGTTAAACAGCAATGTGGGTATTACTGACACGGACCAAAATGGCGGCACTACTATTTCACCGGAGGAGAACCTAGTGGCTACTTGCGAAATAAACTCGGCAATAGTACTAGTACAGAGACTCACATCTGGAAAGTTCCCAAGTTGTGATGACATCAGACCATGTGTTCTGAAACAGTGTACCGAAGCTCTCTCTAGGCCCTTACGCGGTTTGTTCCAGCAATCGATGGATTCAGTGGAAACGCCAAGGGAGTGGGAAAGAGCCATCCTTTCTCCGATCTTCAAGGGTGGGGATAGGCAAAATACCACTAGTTATAGACCAGTAGCCCTACTCCCAGTGGTTTCAAAAGTACTGGAAAGCAAAACTGATGAACACATCAGGGGGCACCTCGATAGGACCAAAGACTCCACGAAGCCCAACACGGTCTCAGGAAATGCAGATCCTGGGTAACAAACCTATTATCAGCTTGGGACGATTGGACATCATGCTGGGATATGAATGTTCCAGTCCATGTGGTCTTCCTAGACTTTGAGAAGGCATTTGACACAGTTCACCATGACTCTCTCCTACACAAAATAAGTGAGGCAGGTATAGGTTAGCCGCTTCTGTCATGGCTGAAGGACTACGTAGCTGAAAGGAAATTTTGCACTAAGGTCAGTTGAGTCCGATCATCTTGGCACAGTTCGTCATCAGGAGTGTCGCAGGGCTCTATCCTAGGGCCAGTGATGTTTCTGACTTTAATCAGCCACCTACCATGCCGTTAAAGCTACCCGGCTCTTCTGACGACGTGAAGATATGGAGGGCAATAAAGTGTTCGGAAGACTCCGATAGGCTACAGGCAGCTCTGAAGCTTCTGGAAGACTGGGAGGTGGCGAATGGTATAACTTTCAACCTGAAAAAGTGCACATTAGTGAAATTACGCACCCGTAGGCTTCAGAATGCGAGTTACACCCTGTGCAATGAGAGCTTGTCCTACACAACGTCGGAGCGTGACTTAGGTCTAGTTCTAACGGAGAAATGGATACAAGCGTGAATTACGCGGGGGATGTGGTGAGGGCATATGCGGTCATACACTTTACACATAGACAGTTAGGCGCACTTACTCCTGAGCTCTTTCTAAGGTTGTACAAAACATACGTCAGACCACACTTTGAAGTGCATAATATCATTGCACCCCCACTGCTTAGAAGATACACAAACCACTTGGAAAGAGTCTAAAGACGGGCGACAAAATGAGTGGTTGGTCTCCGAAATAAACCATATGATAAAAGGCTAAAGAAATTAGGCCTATTCACACTTAGCTCCCGTCGGCTTAGGGGGGATCTGACTACTACCTACAAGATAACAAATGACAAGAATCACCAAACAAAGGTGTTCTGTCATTGAGTAGGTAAAGGCTTCCTCTTGGAAATCCCAGAAGGATAGCTCACCATAAGGCAAGGACCCGGGTGCGCTCCCACTTCTTTTCACTGCGGGTTTGCCGTCCCTGGAATTCCTTACCGGCAGATGTAGCTATGGTGCCGTCTGTGGACATTTAGGCGAAGGCCAGACAATAAAGCGGCGGCACAAGGACTGCGTCCAAATGGCCTATCCCAATAAAATCCCACACACCATTCGGGGGCAGACAACTAAACTCGTCGTCTTACTTCTTTACATTTCTCCTGTCTTGCTCTCCTGGCAACTACAACTACTACACTTACACCTATTATTATTGTTACTGATATTATATATATGCATATATCAACTTCAAATTTAATTAGGTGTCTGTTTTACGTTTTCTTTATTTCTTTTTCCGCCATTTCGTTTGAATAACCTACACTATTTATATCTATAATGATCTCTTTTCTTTTGACAACGATACCAGAGGACTAACTGGTGAAAGGATCAACTTCATTCACAGTAGTAACAGTCTTAACACGCTGCATGCAACAAACAACACATAATTAATCCCAGCACTATTCCTTTTGGAGTCAACCAAAGCTACGACAGTCGAGTGGTGGGACGAACTATGCAGAAGTTTACCGAAGATCAGGAACCTTTACCTCACAATCAAGGAGCGAGCACAAATAAATCAAATTGGTTTATACTGGCTTGTAAAAACGACATTGGATATTGGACGTACACACTAACTATAGACCCAGCAAAATCCATATGAAGCTGGCATCATGGCTGCGGTGTAGGCCATGCTTGCAGTGGCTCAGGGAGCCAATTTTTAGCTGCATCTTGGCACCCTTAAAAGTGGTTAACGAAATCATTTATATCCATACTTGGCCAGTATGCGTAACTTTTGGCAATCATGAAATATTCAGGTGACCAGTGTGAAGCTGCTTGAGAGCAGTCATGTGTAGACAGTCTGGTGTGATTCCAGTTATTTTATGTTTGGCTGGTTTATTGCCAGCTGCGCATCAATCTTCACATCATTTATTTAGAAAAAATGAGAGGATTGGGGCTCGCATATCCAGTAGCGAAGTCCAGTGATTAGTCATTCATGCTTAAATCACTCGAATCATTCGAAAATCAGTTCACTGCCTTCACGTGGTCAGTATGAACAACAAATGAGAAAGAAATATCAGAATAATGAGGTTTACATATCAGTTTTGTAGATGTTATTGTCACATCACCCATTGGGATACACCGTTTCCTGACTCCCATCTTATGGTGAGTCTGACTAATGGAGAGTTTCCATTTGAACCAGATAGTTGGCTTGGCTTGCAGAGCACGCTGCGTAACTCCGGCCTTGACGAGTGCCTCCAAGATTATTGTGTGATTAGAGGGATGGTGTTTGGAATCTGTGTGGATTGTCCCCTTTACCATTTCCGGACATTCCTCGACTGATAGTTCAGCCCAGCTAATGGATCATTCTGTGTCAGACAATACTTTTGTATTCGGTGTAGCTGGTCTTACTGTTGCACAGACAGAGTCGCACAGCATCTCACTGTAAGCACTCACAAAGAATCAGATCAAACGCTATAACTACATGTTAACTGCTACCTAGAGGGGTCTTGATCTCAAAGTTCCCCACTAATAACTGGTCCCTGGTTAGGATATGGTCCAGTTTTAATGACCTTTCACTTTAGAATTTGACCTTTCTATCAGATCAACCATTCATATTACCGACTGACGACCTGAAGTATTGCAGAAGGCCACAGGTATTTATGAACCTTTATTTCTGAAAGCACGGCAGAGGTCAAGTGAAGCAGGAGGTACCTAGTTACACAAACAGAATGGCATTCATCATTCACTAGGTAAAGAAAGTCTTCCAAATGATGAAGAATATATGGCTACCACTTGGTCGCTAGTTCCATACTCCTGAGTTCCTTAATCACTTGGAATATTTGAGTGGCCGCATAATACCGTACTTTAGAGCCCTTACGCAACCACGTTCTCAGTGAATCCGGTATTTCTAATGGTATTTAGCAGATTTCAGTCAAATTTCCCTTGACCACACCCCTACCCAAGAATAAGGGATGGGGCACTGAAGTCTTCAGATATAGTGGTTTGTTTCCTTATGTCTGTGATGGAGCTGAGCAGAAGCTGGTTGCACTCTAAGTTTTCGTGGCCTATGCTAATCCTTGAAAATACACCTCTGTAGATATCCGATTTCTTTCTGAAAGCGTTTGCCTATGGAGTTGATATCAGCTGACCGGGCTGTTAGTTCTAGGCGTTGACTGTACCATGTTAGAATGTAAATTCTATACGCATTTTGTTCGACTGCGTTTGAGCACCTCCTTGTGATGACCTCTAAGGTATCCGACAGGAAGAGGAAAAGTTGTAACATCCAAATTAGTTTTTCATGCATGGTATGCCGAAATTAAGTCATCACTCTTAATACCTGGTACGAAGCAACTCATTTTCTTCGCGTAAAAATAGAATTTTCAGTCTTAGACAGAAATATGAGCCCTGGATTCAGTCACTTGTCCAGTGTACTTCCAGCTTATTTGACCTAGAGAAAACTTCACTTCCTTTTGTAAACCTTATTTGTTAATTTAACCTCTGTGTAATTACCTGTCAATTTAAATGATATTTCAAGACCCCCAGCTGATTCGCTTAAATCCAGTTCAGTCACTTCTCACCTTTAGTCTGTCGCACTTCAAGCAGTGCGTGATGTCTTTTTCATTTGGGTGTTTTTTGTATAAAAACCTTGACGCTGCTGCACTAGATGTGCGTCGGTGGCACAGTGGTTAGAACTCTCGCCGACCATGCACATGGTCTGAGGTTCGATCCCCTGCCGACGCACACCCAATATCAGTGGTCAGCCTGCAAAATTTGGGCTACCGATATCCATGCTGAAAATTCCATACTTGTACCAAAAATACGGTGTGGAATCAAGCTGTAATGAAAAAATAGATGGTAGCCTATCAATCAGGAATTGCCATTTTTCTTGTAGGAAGGGTAACGAGTGGGATGTTGCGAGAGGAGGCATATAGGTTCATTAAGAAGGGTATTTTATTGTTTTAATAAAGGATATTAGTAAAAACGCCATTTTGGTAGGCCGTCTAAACTTTCTCCGAAATGGCATGGAGGATAAAAGTAGCTCATACAGTGGTCGCAGAAGATACTACTAGACGAACTTTCGCAACCGTAGTCGGTTACGAAAAGCCTACAAGCATCAGATGTAGCCCGTAGTGCATACATACACCTTACTTAACACTGACACTACATTTTTATGGCCTTCTTAGTCCAATTCCAAGCAATCCAAGTTAAAGTACTTTTCACTCCCACAAAGGTCTTTTTGTGACTTCGGCAAAAGTCTATTTCTGGAGGTCCACATCGCCAATGCTTACAAACACCGAAGGTGCGTATATGTTTTGCAGTGGTCTGTCGATGCTAATCCTGATATGCTACTACCGTATTAGAGCGCACGCTGGAGATGTGGTGTTTTCTCAACGCTGTCAATCATATCCTGTTGTTTTCATATTTAATTCGCAAAGCAGCGCTGGCTAGTAATTGGTCACTGACCCGGGATTTCCCTATTCCGGATCATATGGAACGGGAACACTAGTTGGATGGTCAGCAGCAGAAGGACACTGAATTCTAACATGTTCGAATTCGTCTTCTATAGTTTAGTTTATTCGATTCAAGTTGTTGAAATCGTGGTTCTATGCGTTATACTTTAGTTGGAAATCGATGGATGACAGTGCTTACTATGTTTAATAAAGTGTCTCAGTTTTAACATCCCCATAGAATATTCAGAGTAAGAGGCTTTTCGATCAAGCAGCCGCTTCCAATATTTCCTCCTCTAAGCATGCGAAAATACAATAGTTAATACAGGTGAGTCAAATTTATGTCGGTAGGACTTCCGAGGCAGTTCTTTTCAGGACTTTTTTCTCGGATCATTGGAAATAGTTTGCCCTGAATTACTATCCCGTAATAGTAATCATCAGCCACCACCAACATGAATTATCATATAGCTCCTGATGTCATAGAAAGCTGTCGTCTCTAATATTTGACGGGACTCCACTGAGCATAAAATCTCACTAAAACTTCATATATAGGTCTACTATGAGAGAAATATGCTGCCTTTCAAACGATCCTTTCCGACAGAATGACAATTCCTTGCCGGCATAGACAAAATCATAAATTCCCTTGATTACGTGGGTGGGGAGGTGTTAATGGCTATCCTTTACAGTGACCGATGCCATTTCGGAAGCTGTTTTTTAAAGGTAAACCATTTTAGGAGTTTTCTATGAGTTTTTTACAGGCATTAAGCAAGAGGTGGAAGTTAATTTTCCAGCAGCCTCATGAAAATAAATTAAGCCACAACTTACACTTTTTACCTTGCATACAGTAAATCCATCATACCACAAATAGCCACACAACTGCCAGTGAACACCGATCCCCGACAAAAGCAGAACTCATGAGCGTTACAATAATAATTAAACCCGGGAGGGCAACAGGACCAGATAGAATTCCTTCGAAATAAGCAAAAACGGATGCAGTGATTCACAACGGAAAGCTCAGTGAAGTCTTTGAAGTTGAGAGGAGTTCGTAGTGGTAAGTAATTACCCATAGCTAATGCTCTACAGTACTCTCCACTCAATAATAGATGCTGACCTCGACTGTTTAAGTTGATTGGTTAGGCTGAAGGTACTCAGTCAAATACCCGCGTCTCTTGGCAGGCTGTCGTGTTACTTCCCTAGCTAGCTAAACAATCGTCATTTCACTACGATTCTGACCAAGAAATATATCTCGTATTTTGTACGTTCGATTCGTTGTTTTGACTTGTCTCTGGTCTAGGCGGAACAAAACTTTGGGAGTTATGGTCTAGAAAGTTGAGTTTATATACAGCATGTCTTGCGTAAATGTCGACATCCCTTCATTTCTTAAAAATAGGACAGGGCTACCTATTATGACTGATGATATTCCTGATTTTGGTAGACCGGATCGTGCGGCAGACCGCGGGGTGTAGGACACTAAGTAGTTCTGAACTTCATGGATGGTTTATGTCTCCTGATAAACAAAATAGAAGATATACGGGCAAAAACCACCATTTCAACAGAAGAGGCAGGAAAGGTTAAACTTTAAACGAACAGTGAGAAGACATAGTTGGTGAAGTTACCTAGCGAACAATAGCAAGCATCTATCACAATCAGTAGGAGAAATCTGAAGGAAGTTGTCTCTTTCACTTACTTACTGGACAGCATCGCCTCAACTACAGAGGGGGTTGGTGCAGATGAGGATGTTAAGGCCAAATAGTATCGGAAAAACAAGATAGTTCTTCATTATTCTGAAATCAGTATGAAGGTTCACAGCGCTTAACATGAGGAACAAGACTCACATTTTTGACACCGACATCAGGTCGGTGCTTCTGTGTGGTTCAGTGACTTGGTGCGTCATGAAAAGCATTTCATCAACAGCTGCCTTCACTGACTTGATACTGAAGATCATATAGCCAGCTGAGTGAAAACTACAAGCAACAATGAACACTGACAATGAACTACGTAGAGAACCGTTACCCTAAAAATATTCAGAATAAAAGAGAGATGAGTTGGGTGTACGCTGGAGAGATTGTTGATTGATATCACTTACCAATGCATTGAGTTTAGGCGAACAGTAAAGATGATTTGGGCATCCAAGGGTGACATGGAAGAGATTGGGTAAGGAAGAGACTCCAGAGAACAGCATGGAAGTGAGATGTACCACTGAAGCTTCGTGTTACAGTCGGAACTCATGCATATAATAATAATGTATAATGCAAACACTCCTGGATCAGTTGCTTCGGTGTCCAACCAACTTTATCTTTACTGATATAGAAACAGACTGTATTTGAGATGAATGATAAATCGATTCATAAAAATAAAGTAACAAATCCCGTTAGAAAAAACACCCAACTGTAGATAATACAGACCATGAAGCAGCTTTACCTAAGGTGATTACAGCAGAGTAAGGAGAACCTGTAAATCCAGAAGATAAATGCACAATCCACTCTGAACCTAAGGGTATAATAATAATAATAGTTCTTCTCTATGATTTTTGAAATTTCCCTAAATGGCTTCATTATTACTGAAATCAATCCTCTTGTTGTGGACTAAGCGACTAAGTTCGTTCCCGCGAATAAAAAGGACAAGACAAATACAAACATATATGTAAGTAGAGAGGAATTCGGTCCACACAAATTAACATACATATAAAATACAGTTACTTGGCGAGTTATAATTGTCCGAAAATACACAAGTAAAGACGTACAGAATTGTAATGAAGAAGTAGTCCTTTTTAGTAAGAATATCCCAACAGCCCGAGGGTACTTGCGGAGAGAAAAGGAGATTGAAGCAAAGGATCCGAATGTGGATATACGAATCCGGTACAAGCCAGAGATGATTGGCAATAGTGGAAAGCAAGAAGGTGGAGAGGGAAGTTGTGTCGTCCGTACTGCGCGCTGAACCAGGTTGTGTCCTTATTCAATCTCATTTAAAAACCATGATATGCAGTGAATTCATTATTTTTACTATTTTACAATGAACGTAAAATTTGATATTTTTCGGCCTCCACACTCTGGCGTGATTCAGTAGCGTGTAGACCATTTTTCAGGCTTTTCTACTTCCAAAAGATTTCTCAGTGGTTGAATAAAGGCTCTATGGTGTTCATTTCTTCTGACCTTAATTTCTCGAGAGGTTTGTCCCTTATATATTGAATCACATTGTAAACATTTTAATTTATAGACACATTTGGACTATAAATCCTTCGGTATTCAGTCTTTCACATGAAAAAGACTGCTTTTTAGTGTGTACTGGATTTGACTCCAATAGTAGACACATAAATCCTATTGTTTCTTAAGGTTTTTTAACCCACAAAACGTTGCCATTTTCTAATAAACACAACGTAAAACCGAAAGGGAAAACACGGGGAATTTTAGGAAACTGTACTAACAGAACAATTAAATTCCAAAAAGTCAATCACACAGAATTATCCGTAACCAAGGGATCTACAATAACATACAGAAAGTACATTACAAAGTGAAAGTCAGTCACAGTAAGGAATAATGAATCGAGGAACTACAGTGTGTATTCATAGATTATCACTGTTAAATGAAGGTGCTTATTTAGTGCGAAAATTGTTACTAACTACCTTAGATGTAACTGTACCTAATAGCTTTCGATTAATCTATGATATAACGATGACTTCAAGCTATTCAGAGCACCATATAATGTACTTTAGTTAAATAATTTGGTACAATTGAAAACATTTTGGACAACAGCATGATTGTGAGCTAAAACAGCCCCCTGATGACGTTTCGAACACAATTTATTGCTCACAATCATATCTTATCACCTTGATATGATTATGAACTATAAATTGTGCTCGAAACGTGGTCATCAGTAAATATTACTGTATAACACTGTGAGACTTTATCAAAATAAATTTTACCCATAATGGAATTATGCTCTACCACAGTGCATAAGTTTTATTCTTATATAAAACAACCTCCTTTTGGTATAAACATTATTCAACAAGGAAAATATTTGGCGGTTCTCACTGTTCTTATCTCATGACACGTAACCAGCCCAGCTGATGATATTCACCTTACCTGCAGCTACTGATAATGGAACACAAAATCAGAAGAATAAATTACACTAAACAGCATTATTTATGTCATGGACGAGAAATCAAACTTGTTTGGAGAATATTTCTGTAATTTGTCTGCTTGATAGTGACTGAATTATAAACTTTGAGAGAGAACATATGACAATCAGCACAATGAAGGTGCTAAGTTTTTACTCAAGTTTTGGAGGTTGCATTAGACTGTAATCTATGAAACTGTCTAGCTCATATTTCGTTGTTTTTTTAAAAGTTACTTTATTTTGACATTAGGAATGTGTATTAGGGTGTAGTGAACCTAGCAACTAAGTATGCCTATACACGCAATTAAAAAGGACAGAACAAATACTAACAAATATGTATATATAAGATATTCAGTTCACTTAAGTTAGTATACACAAAAATACTGAAGTTATTTGAAAGAAAACTATAATAGTCACAAAATACTCAAAATATAGACGTACGAAATAATAGGGATGAAATTGTCCTTTTCTTGATTATGCAAATCCTCAACTACACCTTAGAGATGTCAACCGTCGGAGATCTCCCGCGTAGAGAAAAGCAGGTTGGAGCAAAATATCTTAATGTGGATGTGTCGATCAGTGCGAGACAGATTTGGTCGGCAGATGTGATGAGCGAGCAGCTGAAGAGAGAGAAACAGATTCGTTCGTTGCGCGCGTCCAAGGTTGAGTCCTTTTCAATCTCACATAACAACCACTATTTTCATTGGATTCCTTATTTTTCGGTGAACATATAATTTGATGTGTTTTTCGGCCGCCAAAGGGAATCACCAGAATATGTATAAACTTTACAAAGCAAATACATTATGGATTCGATAGTGGACTAACAAAACGTGGGTCAGACAATCCTGCGCATAATTTCAGTTATATTCGTGTGAAGTGTCTTCTTAACAAGAAAAATATCATCGAGTATTATTAATCATATTACTAATAACGTCGTATCTATACGCTGACTGGCCACTAGGGGGGGTAACTTGGTGTCATATGTCTAGTCCTTGTTGTGGGTGTAGACTGAATTCTAAGTAATTTCACCTTTACTGATACAGAATAAGACTATACCCGAGATGAATGGGTACGTACTATTGAAGAGTCCCAAACTAGGACGAAGCAACTGTCTAATGTTCACTAACGACCAGCTCAATACAGGAAGTTACTTGGAGTTCTACTGGGAAGTCGTGACGAGAGGAGTCCACCAAGTAAGGCAAGAGGACACTTACTTGCCGATGACACTAGCTGGTGGTTGCTATATATATCACGAATTGGCAGCAGTTGGAATTCATGGACACCAAGCTAGGTGGCTTGCGGTCAGAGTACAAATTGAAGTGATATTAAATGGTGGGAGGCAGTCAGTAGGAAGTTCTGGAACTAGGTCTCGTGCTTGTTGGCACTTTTCACAGCAACGTGTATCAATCACTCTGAAGGAACTGATATACTCTCTGAGATTCATTTCACGCAATACTATAGTCACAGACGTTACCACTGAGCTATTCGGACAAATCTGACTGATAGCATTCAGTCAGGACGAGCAACATGACGCTTGTTTATACCCTAGCGATCGATAAATGTATTCATTAGTGTCCTGAAGGAGATCAGTCGACTGTAGGATTGGATAACGCGAGTTTGAATAGCAGAAGAGATATCAATTCCTTCAAGGTTGCAAATACAGCTTGCTGACGAATGTCAAGAAGCAGGAAAATTAGGTCCAGAGTTTCCTGCTGATTACCTTCAACCATCTGACAGAATATTTAGGTCATATATTATTGTAGGGATTTGGAAATAAATTCAATACAGATTTCGTAGCCAACCAACATCAGTGAGACAGGATAAAGGCTATTGTGAGGTGTTTTCGCGTTTAGTATTGAAAACATCACAACAGGTATATATCCTCACCCACTTTAGTTAGACTTCACTGAAAAGTAAGAAGCACTGGATGTCTGTTTCGTCCTAATTTGGGACTCATCATCAGTGGACTGATGTTAGTTTGGGATAAAATTTTCATTGAAATTAATCTAAATTCCTCCTGAAACCCGTAATACAAATATCAATAATCTTCACTCATTGATGTTACTGGATAAATGTCCTGAAGCTGTAGTGAGGAGCCACACCCAGTGGAGTCTACCACATCAGGGCGAAGTGAATCCTCATCGAGGTCATTAATTGATGAGACTAGTTCTATACTATGAACTGATACAGTTAGAATTATTAGATCACTAAATTCCAGTCAAAGAGCATGGTCTTCTAACCTGAGGGTTTCGATTCCTGGTAGTGTCATGAGTGTGTGTGTGTCTTTGAAGAGTATCAAACTGGGACGAAACAGCTGTCCAGTACATCCTGGTTTTCAGTGGTCTCTAAGTGATGTTAGTTGGTGATGAAATCTAGGTTAAAATCTAACAAAATCGTATCTATTCTCTTTAAAATCTGCTTTAGTTTCTTATGAATTTAATTTTTAATTATGATACTCTGACCTAAATTTTTGAACATTAAGAATTCCAATATTTTAAACCGTTCTTAGGTTTTTGTAACTAATACACATTTTTAAGAATTATTATTGTATATTTTCCTTTTTTTAAGTTTACATAAGAATATGATAGAATAGTCAGCTTGTCATTCCAATATTCTTATTTAATTTATGAATTTATTATGCACTGTGAATAGATCTTGAATCTATGCCATGGTTACCATGGTTAGGCTTACTGGTGTATTTTAGGTTTCAGTTGAAGTAGTGACAGTTGAATTGCATTCTTGTGTGTGTGTGTATTTGCGTGTTTGGCCCAGTATTCTCTATAGATATACGTAAATGGTATTCATATTTGAGAGCTGTGTGATTTAATGTTGGACCAGTAATTCACTCATGTGATTATTTTAAACTTTGAATAGCTAATGATAGTTGCCTTGGTGGTTAATCAGTATACATTCATATATATAATAAGCTTTGAGATCACAAAATAGTAAAGCAATAAATAACAATTCATCAAAAAATGTATTTCATTTATTAAATGTTCAATTAGAGAAATGGTGAGTTGGTGTCTATTAAAATTAAGTTTTTACTTATATAATATACTTTATTTAAGTAATTAGATTTTTATCGTGAAACAACATCAGTTAGAGACATTACTGAAAACCAGGGAGTACTGGACAGATGTTTCGTCTTAGTTTGGGACTCTTCAATGGTACATACTTACAAACCTACAAGAGGGCTAGAACTCGGAAACTTCAGGTGACGAGACCATGCTCGTTGACTATTTAGCCACTTGTGCTGGAATTCAATGATCCGTGAATTCTAATTTTGTTATTTCATGATGCAGAGCTCTACCTTCATCAGTCAGTACCTTCAGGATTCATTTCACCCTGACATGGTAGACCCCACTGGTCATGACTTCTTACTAAAGCTTCAGGACATCCATCAAGTAGCCATTAGTGAGCTGGAGATCAATATACATATATGTGTAATGCGCATTGCGGAAGAGTCCCAAACTAGGACGAAACAGCTGCCGATTGTCCCTGGTTACGAATGGTCTCTCTAATTGCTGTTGGTTCGTGATGAAATCTAACAAGTGAAATTAAATTTATTTAAATCCCTACAAATCCTATAATCTACATAATGTATTTGTTTCGCACAATGTTGAAATATTGAACACCGACTAACCTCGATTTTTTTTCTGATGTAAGCGAGAATGATTCTTGAAAAGGTTCATCACATTAAAACATACAACGCAGTTGATTGCTTAATCGTATTGAAGTTTAACAGATAAGCAAAATGAATGAAAGTAGGCTAATGATGAGTGACAGTGTGTTGGTGACATAGCGGTTAGGACGCTTGCTGACCATGCACTCGGTCCGGGGTTCGATCCCCGGCCGACGCACTCCTTTACCTCGGTAAGCCAGAGATGATGCTGGTAAAGAGGAAAGGTTGGACATGAGGCTAGCGACCCCATCCTGTAAAAATTAAACGCTGCTACAGAAACTTCAAGCTTCTAGCTTGAAGCCCTATGTTCCACTAGGAACGTGAAGGAAAAAAATGATGAGGGACAGATAAATAAGTGAGAAAAATATTCCTGTTGTTGAGATGTCAAAGAAAGTGAAGATTTAGAAGGGATTATGATAATTCATCGTGTGTATTTCGTTGTAAAGTTTTGTGATGTGATCAACAACCTCAAAAATTGAAGACAAGCTTTCTGGTAGATTGTAGCCAGTAGCGCAGACAAGGACCAGCGTTTCTACCTATTTGGTATAACATCTGCTGCATGTGACTGAACTCTCAGCAAGTGATGGCCCTGACACCCCACCCCCTAACACTCAAACCCAATACCCATCGAGTCTAAAATTGAATGTAACATGAGTTCGGGATTCCACTGCTATCCATCACCAACCAAGCAACATCAAATTAATCTTAAGACATTTTAGAAGCATTCCTACTAGAATCCGATATCGCGACAGAATCCAGGTAAATTAATCATCGGGGGAAATATAAAATAACTTAGACAAATAATATAAGTAAGTTTGTTATTCTGCGTTAACAAATTTTTAGCATTTATTATACAATGAAATAATCGCGCTAAAATTGCAAATTCAAAACATTTACAATTTATGAGCCATTGGATTCCGCAGTAATTTACTGCTTCGTTTACTACCTTTGTCTTGTAACCTGAAGGGTTTAAGTTCAACCCTCGGTAGGGTTGTGGGTGGATGCTGCTGAACAGTCTCAAACTAGGTGGAAACAGGTTTCTAGTCCCCCCTGCTTGTTTTGAATAGATCTCCTTACAAACTATATATATATATATATCATCTCTTAACTGAAAAAGAATGATGATTCTGTTTAAGGAGTTAATCAGAGATTTTCAATGGAATATATACCGTCTGGACCAAGAGTGTTACTAAGCTAAAGATTTGCGATAGCTTTATCGATCTCTTGTGTGATGAAAACTATGTCACTTAGATATTCGTCTGTTTTTTACGTGGGAAATCCACTACCTGATTGTTCTCCTAGGTGTATAGTCTGGCAAAGTGCTTGCTAAACAGTTCACATATCACCTCAGTATTCTCATAAGCAATGCCATCTAAGTATATTATTTTTGGATAGGCTGTTTTGGAGTTTGTTAACCTACTTTTGAAAAGTTTCGCTATTTCTCCTGAGTTATGCGGTGGCTGAATGGCCTGCATTTCTTTGTTTCTGAGGCTTTCGTAGACTGTGTACTGTGAAGTTAGACCACTTGGTTTATTGACTACAGTGAGAACTCTACACATTGTAACTGTTACAGTGTACAGATGATGGGTTCTAACTAAGCTGACACATTGATTTCAAAATTGATTCTATTTCTCGTTAATTTACTCACCTAATGACCTTGAAATATTTTAGACAAAGTCAAAGAATAAGTATCCTGTGCCGAAATGAAATATGAAGTATAACAGTATGTAAATTTATAAAATTGAAGGTATTGACACTTTTGTTCGGTTTATCAAATGA
Organism: Trichobilharzia szidati; assembly: GCA_944472155.2. Classification (NCBI taxonomy): domain Eukaryota; kingdom Metazoa; phylum Platyhelminthes; class Trematoda; order Strigeidida; family Schistosomatidae; genus Trichobilharzia; species Trichobilharzia szidati. Next base: position 88,748,199 of record OX235274.1, read on the forward strand.
TTCGCCTTATTCTCACATGTGTGTAATTTAATCTAAATTTTTGTTATGTTGATTAAGAAAGTACAGTAACCTCACCTAACCAATATCAACTCAATAATCTAGTTAACATTCATAATGCTTCTTTTTAAACCTTTCAATTTTTAATAAAGAGTCCGCAGTAAGTGTCTACCACTGTTATCGTGTACTTTGACCATTTTCTCATTATTATCTACTAGTTTGACACATATTACTCACAGAAACGTTTAAGTATATAAAAGTATACGTATATATTTTGTGTGTAGCATTTTTTTTCACGAATCTGATAAATAGTAGACAGATAGATTAAATTGTACAAACAGTATGAATGAAGAAAACGTGTGAAACATTACAGAAAGCATGAAATGAAGATTAACGAAGCAGAATATGAACACCTTGTGCAAAATGGAATTTCAATGTAAGCTTGTTTATTTTACTGCTATATTCTGTATTGCATTAATACATCCCTAATTACTTTTTCAACTTCACTACTATATAGAACCCATTTCTGAGAAAGCAGATCATGCACTTGAAGACTGAAAGTGACCATCGATTCTAGTTAAACAACCACGAAAATTCTTAGTGAGTAATGAAACCAAATGAAGTTATATATGTCCAAACCAAGTTCACTTTTAACAGTTTGAAAACATTTCGGCATTTGGTATATGATATTCATCAGAATAAAGGTTTTTTGTATTTCTCAATGAATGGAAAACAAAACGATATTGTTGTGTTTTACTGACGTTTCGCTATTTAATGCTAATAGCTTTATCAAAGTATTATTAAACCAGAATTTACAAAATCTCAGCATATATATAACAACTTAATCATCGTTCCTCAGCATGGGGTCATTTTTCGTTGTCAAATTGGCCAATTGGTAAAGATAACAAAACCAGGTGTAGATTGTTGGATTTGATAAGTGTGTAAAATTATAAAAGCAGTGTGTGTTTACATAATGAAATTGCTTATCACATTCGTGTTGATTTTGTCACTTCATGGGGGAGGGAGGTGTTGTAACCAGGTCAAATTCTGTTTTAGTCCATCATTCCTATTCAGACAATTTGGATTCCACTTTATATAAAGTGCTTCTGATATTAGATGTTCTCGAGAAATCAAAATCAGAAGAAATGAACACTGTAGAGCATCTATTTAACCACCGAGAAATCCAGTTGAACTAGAAAAGCTTGAAAAATCATCAGCCATAGGTCTGCACACCGTAAAATCAAACCACAGAATTGATTTTGATAATATTGAAATAATCCAGAAAAATTTTAGAAATCACAAACTCTCGCAAGTAAAACTAACAGAGTGTACTGCAGTCAGAACAGGTGAACATGCCATCTGAGCAATTCACAGTTTCCCTCACACACTCTCGACAAAATGTTATACAGTTTTATTGAAAATTATTATTATTATTACTGTTCCATGGGTTCCCAAGTGGAGCATCGGCGGGGGTTTCAGCTGCACATCTCCATTTTTTCCAATTCTTTGCAGTCCTATACAGATGACCTCATGACTGTACATAGTCTCTCATCTCCTCCTCGCACGATCTTCTCCATGTTACCCTAGAATGCCCTACTCGCCGTTCAACACTCGGGTTCCACTTGAGCGATTGACTGGCGTGCTATATCATTCGACGGTCTCCTCAGAGTGTGTCCGATCCATCTCCACTTTCTTCAGTATATCTATCAGGCTATGGGTTCATTTCCAGAGTTCTTTATTGCTATTTCTTTCTGGTTGGCCATCTGATCTTCAGTATGGAGCCAGTGAAGGCAGCTGTTGATAAAAGTCTTCAGTAGTCTATTAGAAAAGATTTAGAGCATTGCACTCCATAGTGTTGAAGTAGTTTCCAAATTACTTTACTGCCAACACTGTCGAATACCTTTTCAAAGTCGAAGAAATTGAGGCAGAGGTTTGACCACCACCATTCTATGCTTTGTTCAATGATGATGCGTAAGTAGATTTGCAATTAAAAATTACTTCTATTCAAACATTTTACAGGTGAAATTTCAACAACAGAAAACGCTCACTTTACTACATTAAGCTGACGTGGCGTCTAGTACTAACAAGATTTATAAGTAGTATATAAAGAGACGTTCATTAGCACAAAAATATCAAACAGTGAAAAGATAAATTTAATGTCAAACAGAGGAAATGAACCAGTATTCAGGTAAAACAAGGCAGAAATGAAAAGAAGACAAAGAAACACAACGCGAAGGGTAGAAGTAGCACAACACGGAAGATCTGTGGTAATGACTGATTTTCTGCATAGCGTACATAATTTCTCTATAATGTGTATATCAAATTGCAAATAAACATTCCGCTCGCAAGTCTTTTGTCTTCTCTTGTTACAACATGCCGTCTACAGGCAGCCTATTTAAATCTTTCACCTTTTTTTTTCAAAATATTCACATTGATTTTGTTCATTAATCTATAGATATACAGTTAGTTGGAAGCCGTAAGTCATTGTAATAATAATAGTGTAATTTTCATCAAAAATCACAATTTAAAATTATTGTTCAATCAACCATTTAAAGTAAGAAAGAGTGTATTCTTTTAAGTAGAGTAACTTGATTGGTTATTCTAATAAAGAAACTAATTTCGGCGGCATATTTCGGCGCCAATATTCATGTAATCATATAGGTAATGTACAATTTTTCCTTAGATATCTTGATATTAAATTTGTGTATTCTAACAAATTAACGAAACAACTTTTTGAGGTATTTATTTTGTTTGACTGCATTACTAGTTCTTGTAAGTTTGTATTTCAGTAATTGTCGCTTATATCTAGGCTACAGGATGAATTAAAGTAATCAGTAAGTTCCAAAGTTAAACATTTAAACATTTTCATTTTCATAATTTCATACCCTGTTCCATTAAACATCTTACTGTCTTTATTCATGTCCTACAGGCACTAAATCAAATTTGGATATGCAAAATTATTGTAGCTGTAAGTATAAAAGTAAATCTGTTTAAAAAGTATTAGATAGTTGGAAGCAGTTGGCAGCAAGCTCTGGACCTAGATTTCGTGCTAGTTTGGCACTCACTAATCAGCAACCACCTTGAAGGAAGTCATATCCCTTCTGAGATTCGAACCCGGTCACCAGTGCTGCAGTCAGAGACGTTACCACTGAGCTATTTAGGCTCGCGACTGACCTCCTGTAGGATTGTATTGGATATTTTTGATTGGATACCAGTCAGTAACTAGTGTAATGTGTGTGTCTAGTCCTATTTTGGTGCAGACTGATATCTATCAGTCAGTTGCAATGTGGCCACCATACAACTAGGTGGCTCCTATCACGCTCACTGTGAAAGTTGGTAATGAAGCTGGGGCAATCGGAGGAAGCCTTCAACCTAGATTTGTGCTAGTTAGCAATCAAGGCGTATCTGCAACCACCTTGAAGGAAGTCATGTCCCTTCTGTAAATCTGTTTGTTTTAATTGAGAAAATATGAAGTTGATCAAGATAACTGTAAACAGAAGAAGGATAGAGTTAAACTTCAAAACACCCATCAGGCGCGAAAGTACCAATGACTTTGGAAAGATTAAATTAACAATTTGCAAAGTGGTTAGCAATCTGCTATGTAAACAGTTCGAAGGGTGAAATTTTCACCACAGTTTTTGTTTGGAAACCAAATTATTTAGATCACATACTGTAATCTGATTGATATCATAAATGGTAGGTAATCAAGAAAGCAAGCAAATTCGCATAAAACAATATACTACTGATTGATTGAGATGATTGGTTGTATACTACTCGTATTGTGGTGAGAGTTGTCTGCTAGCCATATCTGCTAACCATATCCCATATCTTGGTCATGAGAAAAAAACAAGAACAAAGACTAACTCAACAGCCAATCACAGCAGACTTTGCGTGGGCGAATACGATTAGCAGATATATGGTCTGACCTTCAAAGAAACAGCCACAAAGAGATGACAGGTTAACTTTCAGCAGCAGGAAAACAACCAATCAGAAGACGCTGTTTCTCTGCAAACAATAACGAATAATAATGTAGATAAAAATGTATAAATATCTGTTGATTTCCTCAATAAACGATCTGTTGCCTGGCCCTTGTCTTCTGTCGTTACGGTGTAAAACAGCAATTCCTAACTTAACCTTGACCCTACTGTTTACTAAACTCTAACCCTAATTTTCCCCTCATCCAATCCTAACCACACTAAAATATCTCCCTAACTGGGTTAAGCTAACTCTAATCTGTCCATAGCTAAAACCTAACATTAACCTTTCCTTGATGTAACCTAAAAACTGACCAGATATCATGATACTTCATCCAACACTTTTTTTTCATAAACGTAGTGTTATTTACCTGCTTTCATTGCCTTTCTCGAACTAAGCGCTCAAAGGTCATTGGTGAGTTCGCGCCTGTTAATTGTTTAAATTTTAAATTTGCTAAATAGAATAAATGAACACAGATGGAAACATTTCTGCATTAAAATTCATTGAAAGTAAACAAAAACTAATAAAATCAAATTATCTGTTTATTCCTCACTCCATAAACTTCGGGATACATCTAAACATATTATCAGCGATGATGTAATAATCACAAAACACAGTGGAAGTAAGAATTTGAAATTTGACGACATGAAAATTGTAATTAGATAGAAAGCATTTTTTTCTTCACCTTCCCCAATGGAACATAGGGCTTCAAGCTAGTGGCTTGAAGTTTCTGTAGCAGTGTTTAATTTTTACAGGATGGGGTTGCTAGCCTCACGCCCAACCTTTCCTCTTAACCAGTGTTATTTCTGGCTCAGCGAGGTATAGGAGTGCGTCAGCCGGGGATCGAACCCCGGACCATGTGCATGGTTGGCGAGCGTCCTAACCGCTATACCACCGACGCACAAGATAGAAAGCATGATGGGTAAATATTCGCGTTGTATACCACTAACTAACTGGTATCAGTAGTTGGGTACCACTCAAACATCCATCAGTAGTGACTTCTAGCTAAATCGAAGTGATCTGCACACCAGAAAGCGGTTTTTCTCGTTTACAGCTGAGTTCATTAGCTGTGTAACGTAGTTTGACTGAGATCAGACAGCCGTTAACCATACCGAATCACACAATGAGTAGTATTTTTCGCGATGCATATAAGCTCACTTTCTTCATTGTCACTTATGGTGTCAACAAAAAGATTACATATTGTGGTTTGAAAAATCTCAGTTTCCACAAGAAACTGTTGTTAAATTTCGCCACAAACTGTATAAATTGTGCATTTCGAATTAATTTATTACCAGTCAGCTCATTGTGGCTATTCCGCACTCAGCCGCCCTCTTCACTGGCTCCATACTGAAGATCAAATAGCCGGCCAGCCAGGAAGAATTAGCAACAAGAAACTCTGGCTGGGAACAAACCAACCAAGAGCCGACTGCTCAACAAATATGTTGGAGAAAGTGGAGATGGATTGAGCATACGCCACTGAGGAGGCCGTCGAATGATATCGCGTGCCAATCCCTCGAGTGGAATGCGAATGGGAAGCGACGAGTCGGTCATCGGTGCGAGGCTGACGTGGAGGAGATGGTGTGGCGAGGATGAGATGAGAAATTATATGCTATCCTGAACCTAGCTGAAGAGCACATCAGAGAACCGAACAAAGTGGAGATGTGTTACTGAAGCCCTATGTTCCACTTGGAACCCAAGGGAATAATAACAAAAATAATAATAATCAGTGTGGCCAACCAGAATTCCAGTAGTTTGAACTGATTCGATTATCTGAACTAAGTCAAACTGGGTACAACGTTGATGAGCTCGGGTTCAGTCGAGCTAAGTGGCCGTCCACTGTTAAAACCACTTCAGTTCGGCTGGTCAGGGTAAAATATCGTCTTTAATGTGTTACACTATAATTGTAACCGGAAGGTCCTGGGTTAGAACCCCAGTGGGTGCGTACTGCCGATGATTCCCAAACAGCTGTCCAGTACTCCCTGGTTTTCAATGGTTCTCTAACTGATATCAATCCGTGATCAACTCGTAAAAACAAAACTAATCCTTACAAACCAACTATAGAAAGCACTATAATTGTGTTAATTTTCCTTTTGAATAAACGACTTTTTGATGTACAATACATAATAGGTTCTGTAATTCAACAACACGGCATGTGTTCAAGGTCATGAGTGCATTCTGACTCTATGTTTGTTATTCTTTATGTTTCATATAATATTCTTTCTTATCAATACAACTAATTTCTTTTAATCTTTAGAAACCACTTCTGAATAAATTAGCAGTGAGTTTATACATAGTCTTGTTCGTGAATCTTTCAAGAAAAGCAGGATAAAATGCATAATTTTTGTGTTTAGTTAAAAGTTAACATTTCTTTCAACATTAATTGCTCTAACTTACAGTTTTAAGGGGTAACAATCACCATTAAAATATCTGCCTTGTAGTATGTCATGAAGCAGATTGATAGGAACCAACAAACAAATGAAATCAACATTTTAAGTTGATGGCTGCAGCAGAGGTAGAAGTGTTTATTCCTCAAAATCTGGATATAATTTACGTTGTGGACATGAAATAATCTCATTGGCCGACTTGTTTAACCTTGAACCAATTGCCAACCAATCAGAACAATTCATTCTCCTCTGACCTAGTCGAACTTTAATGTGGCTAAGAATATATAAATATGATATGTTTTCCCTTGATGAAGGTTTGTTCTTAATACTCTTATCTTCTGCTGTTACAGTAGTATTGTGGTGAGAGCTGTCTGCAAGCCAAAATTGTAAACAACAATTTACGTCAATGTTTACGTCCCAAATCTTGGTCATGAAAAAAACAAGAACAAAGACTAACCTTGAGGAACTCAACAACCAATCACAGCAAACTTAGTGTGTGCAAATACGATTCGTAGATATATAGATAACTTTGTAGGCAATGGTCACAAACAGTACAGAATAACCTTCAACAAGAAGAACCAATCAGAAGACGTTGTTTCTCTGTTAACAATAACGCTAATAATAATGTACATAAAAATCTATAAATATCTGTTGATTTTCTCAATAAGCGATCTGTTGCCTGGCCCTTGTCTTCTGTCGTTACAGTATTAGTATCATCATTTACCACATAATTGTAATAACTCTGGTTCATAGTCTTGGACATTAAAAATTCTGTTCTCTATAACTGAATTCAAATTTTTTTGTTCCTTTCCGTTCCCAGTGGAACATGGTGGGCCTCAAACTAGAGCTTTGAAGTTTCGGTAGTAGTGGTATTTTTTTACGGGATGGAGTTGCTAGTCCCATGCCCAACCTTCCCCATTTACCAGTCTTATTATTAGCTTAAGGAGAGGTAAAGGAGTGAGTTGGCTGGAGATCCAGTCCGAACTTCTTTCCATTGAATTCAGATAGTATTATTTATTACTTAGGGAATATTCAAGTAAGTTTCGACTTTTAAAGTTATTTGAATAGTTTAATTAACTTCAACAGAGTTCTAAAGTAAGTCAAATAGTCTGGTAATATTTCTAAGCCAGAAAATGCAAATTATTTGTATCTTTTGCAAATAAAGTAATTTGATTTATTAAAGTTTATTTACGAGATTTTATAAAGATGTCAGAAAAAGTGAATGGTAAGTAGCCTGTGCATTTTATTGAAATTATCATTGATTCTCTTCTATGACAATAGGATAATAATAATGAAAGCTTGATGATTACATCATCCATTTCCGAGAAGTTAGTCAGATTAAAAGTCTCCAATTGAGCAGAAATTGATTCGTTCAAAGTTAGTAGGTAAGAACTATTACCGAAATAATTTGTTCTTCTTAATGCTTTCAATGCAGGGATATCATGTTACGGCACTGAAAAATGTATTAAGTACAAGTTGGATAGATGGACGATATTATTACTATTCGTTTAAGTTCCGAGTGAAATAGGGGGCTTCAGCATTACATCCTGATTTCTCTTGTTGTTGCAGTAATTTATAACTGGCCCCACGATTACCCATAAGCTCTTATCCTACTCCTCACATGATATCATCCACGTCATCCTCAGATGCCTAGTTTATCGTTTCTCACTCGAATTCCAGTTGACAGGATACCGGACACGTGATGTCACTCGATAGTCCCCTAAGAGCATGTTTAACCCATCTTCATGATTTCTCCCGGCGTATTTGTTGAGCTATGTGTTTTTGATTTTTTCGTTGCCAGATTTCCTTACTGCTAATTCTTTCTGACCATTTCACCTTCAGTAACGATCCAGCAAAGGCAGCAGTTTATTAAAGTTCGAGGCCTGTTCAAAAGTCTTTTGGTGACATGCCAAGTCTGTCTCAATGACTTGACATTCTTGTTGAAAATTCGAATCTTGTTCTTTATGCTTAGTGCAGTAGACTTCCTGACTGTTGAATAATACTTCTACTTAACTAACAAGTGTTGGTTTGCAGAGATTCTATGGATTTCAAGTTAGATCATGAAATGACATCAGCCAGAGAACCCCTGAGAACCAGAGAGTAGTGGATTGTTATTTCGTCATATTTTAGAACTGTTCAGCAGTACATATCCATGACTCCATTGCGGATAAAACTGATGACCTTCAGATTATGTGGTGACCCTGTTAACCATTGAGTCATTGGGATGAAATCCAATGGTCCGTGAATACTAACTCTTAACAATTCGCGATGTATGACGGCACTGCTTGCCAATGACATCAGCGAGTACATATCCTCACACGGAATTGGTGAACCTCAGTGGTTGTGACTTCTCAACAGTACTCCGGGTAACTCTATCCTAACACTAGTTACTATTTAATATAATTTAACATAGTAAAAGAACATCTTTTCCAATATCTCTGTGGTAACCACTGAGGCTCGAGAGTCATTCAACAGCTATTTCGTTTTACAACACTGTACACCTATAATCACGCTAAGTTTCGAGGTCTCCACCATCAGGTTACATGATAGTCAAAAGCATTGGGTTTAGAACCAGTACCCCATGAATTATCGTGAACTATGAGTTGTCGATGCATTCTGTTTTGAAAACTCTTAAATTAGGAGGAGGCTGATACCCAGTAAGCCTTGGTTTTCTTTTTTTTCGATTACAGCTTGATGCCACACCATATTTTCAGTACAAGTGTGGAACTTTCAGCATGGATATCGGTAGCCAAATTCAGGCCGACCATAGATATCGGGTGTGCGTCGGCAGGGGATCGAACCCGATACCATGTGCATGGTCGGCGAGAGTCCTAACCACTGTGCACAGCACAATAGTTTTCAAACAGATTTCAGTTCTTGGTCAAATTCATTTTCAGATACATCACATTTTGTTGAAATTTCAAATTTGATAAATATCCTTTCTGAAGTAAAGCGAAACATTTTCGAAAATTTCGAAAATGTACCATTTTGGACCACATAAATCTGACGTGTTCTCTGTTTCATTACAGGTCTTTTCTTGATAATAACAATAGTTCAAATATGGATTGCCTCTGGGTTTGTCAATTCATCCATTATGTAAGCTGGAAGATTAGACAATAATCATAATAGCTTTATTCTTAACAGTATTCAAATAATGTACAGAATTTTGATGTGGTTGTGTTCTCTGAGCTGGATATTTTATTTGCGAAGCTTTCATTGCCCCAACACTAGGCAACATATTCAGCGCATACTTCAATTTGAAGTGAGCTTTTAGATTTCTCCACGAGTTTATTAGTTATCTCTCCTGGTGACCTTGAACAACATCGTCATTGGAATTGATTGTTTCCTTGACTTGAACGTTGACCCTTTGTGTGTGAGATTTCCTTCTTATCGGTTGGTAAATTTTGTCTATCTCAATGTGTCTATTGATTGACGATTCACTAGAATACCAGAATTTTTAGTGGAGTTTATTGCATGATGTTTTTCCTTAGTACAAGATCTTCAAATAAAATATTAATTGACAACAGATCGCGTGACACAGTGCCATTCCACTTGAACCGCAAACCATAAATTATGATATCGCTTCTTTGTCTCTTCCCGAAAATGCAAGACATTTAGTAGAATACCAATTATAAAAGCTTCAGGAGTACATTTTGAGAACCAAGAACACAAGTCAGGAACAGTTAGCTCACGTATTAGGACGTGCTGCCACCAAAGATTATGCTTTTTCTGAAGTTTAGTAAGAGCTTGAGAATCAGCAGGTTGTAAGCACTTTGAATACTTGCGAGAGTAGAAAATACCATTCGAGGTCATATTTAATTAGATTTAAACACACTGAACAAGAGAAAGTATATGCAATATATCGATGGAAGTTTTCGGTAGCTCAAGCTTTAAGTGGGCCGCCAGTACTGAGGTAGATTTTCGCATTAACTACCGAATTAAAACAAGACGCTATAAATAAACAGTTACTCTCTTTTTACTGAGTTGCGTCATCGGTTCAATGGTAAAATGCTGTCAAACCACGTACAGCGCCTTGGTTCGATTCCCAACTGAAGCATTCGTAAACGTCATGTAGTTTACCAGCTTGTAGTGGGCACTGGAAAGAAAAATAGTTGGATGTGACGCTAGCAATCCTACTCCATACAAAAATAACCCTACCGCTGCTGAAACTTCAAAAAGCTGGAAGCCCTATTTTCCACACCACTTGGAAAGTAAAGAATGAAAAGATTTCTATTGAGTCTTTGAAAAATTAAACTGTATAAGAATTAATTTAGTCAATAACAATAATTTTCTGAATTTGTATTACTCATGTCTCATTTCTGATTAATGATAACATTGACAGTTTGCTACGAGTGGATTCCTATCATCTTTGACAGATCACTGAGTAATTTGTGAATCACTACGCTAGTTGATTAAACATCTACTATGCTGTATAATTGAAAGCAGAGGGGGTTCAGTGAATTTTTTGAATGTGTAAAAATCAATTAAATCGCGTGACTAGGTGAATGAAAATGTACTAACTGATATCAACATTCAGAGGATTTCATCCCCTTGGGTTTAGGTATTGGTATCAGTTCCTTTGAGTACCAAATAAACATGAAACTTAAGTCTAGAGCTTCTGGATGATTGTTTTCAATCACTTAGAAACCTTATTTGTCAATCGTAACGACAGAATACCTTCAAATGTCTAGCTACCGGTAATGTACTGTCAAGGAATATCTTTCCAAAAGATCACTAAAGTTGCCCCTAGTTATAGTATTGTAACGACAGAAGACAAGGGTCAGGCAACAGATCGTTTATTGAGAAAATCAACAGATATTTATAGATTTTTATGTACATTATCATTCGTTATTATTAGCAGAGAAACAACGTCTTCTGATTGGTTGTTTTCTTGCTGAAAGTTATTCTGTCATCTCATTGTGGCCGTTTCTTTGAAGGTCAGACCATATATCTGCTAATCGTATCCGCCCACTCAAATTCTACTGTGATTGGTTGTTGAGTTCCTCAAAGGTTAGGCTTAGTTATTGTTTTATCTCGTGACCCAGATTCGGGACGTAAACAATGACGTAAATTGGTGTCTACAGTTTTGGCCAGCAGGCAGCTCTCACCACAGTATAGGCAATAAGTTTCTCTTGTGACTGAGATACGACTGGATTTAGGTTGATTCTCAAAGTTAATTCATCACTTAAAAACAATATACAAATGTATAACTTGAATCAATTCCCAAAATGAGAAAGATGCAGGAGACTGACTGAAGGTAGATGCAAAGATCTGCTGCTCTAGGGAAGACACAATAAGACCAGAAATTACAGCTAATTATATGATATTTCACATAGTAAATTACAAGTTTAAGATATAATGTGACTTTGGATCTAGGTTAGGATTGAATGCCTGGTTTCCAGATCATGTGGAAAATACTGATTCATAATTTTATCTCAATATGTACAAAAAGTTTCCATCCCCATAAACAATAGTTGATTAAAAGTTCTTATTTTGTAAAGGAAGTTTGAACTATTGCATTTTTTTGAGAATTATTTTATAATCATTATTATTTAAACTTAATTTTTTTTAAATTTCAGCTAGAAAAAGTTTAAGATAATGAAAACTGAATAAACTGAAAGTATGACCAATGAAAATGCATTCATTGGTCAATTAAATGACATATGTATATATATTATATCTGTTTATTACAAGTGAATTTCTTATTTTGTAATCGCCTTCATATGAATGAAAATAAGTTGATTCAGCTCTGTTTCTTTTACAAATATACTGATGTACACAGACAGACACAGAATTTTCATGTCACGTGAACAGTTAATATGATTTATTAAGTACCCTTGTGGTGAGAGCTATCCGCAAGACAAAATTTTAGACAACAATTGACGTCAATGTTTACGTCCCGAATCTGGGTCATGAGAAAAAACAAGAACAAAGACTAACCTTGAAGAACTCAACAACCAATCACAGCAGACTTTGAGTGGGCGGATACGATTAGCAGATATATGGTCTGACCTTCAAAGAAACGGCCACAAAGAGATGACAGAATAACTTCCAGCGAGAAAACAGCCAATCAGAAGACGCTGTTTCTCTGCTAACAATAACGAATGATAATGTACATAAAAATCTATAAATATATGTTGATTTTCTCAATAAACGATCTGTTGCCTGACTCTTGTCTTCTGTCGTTACAGCTAATATTCATCCGTGTGATATTGTCATATTGCATAGCTTAGGCGGCAGAAATGCCATGAGTGATAATTGTCTCTTATGGAATGATACTGATAAATTCGTGTTTTAACATCAACATTCATTGAGCAATACATATTTCTAATAATAATCGTCTTTCAATATTCTTTTTAAAATGTCTAAATTCAATTCCATGAATCATTCTACTTTCAAATATTTAGAATCCTGTCAATTCGCCACAGTGAATGTGATGCAGACATATAATTCAGAATAATGAAATAATAATTTTTTTAAAAATACAATTTGGATTTGAAAGATTCCTTGGCAATTTAGTTAACTTCTACAATGTGAGAATGAAGAGATCACTACTGAGTCGTCTGTTAGTCGATTATTTAGTGGTAAACCTTGAAAACACTCAACATGGTGAAATCATTGATCAATTTGATATTAATAAAAGATTCATCATGCGTCTAGTCCTTTGTTTGGTGCAGACTGAATTCTATCAGTCAAGTTTGCCACGTAACCACCATGCTAGGTGGCATGCATCACGGCACACTTTAAATTTCTTGTAATTAGATGGTTGGAGGTGATCATCAGGAAGGTATAGACCTAGATGTCATGTTTGTTGGATCTCGTCAGCAGGTGGTGTCTGCAACCTTCAAAGGATTCATGTCCCCTATGAGATTCGAGCCCGTGTCATCCAGTGCTATAGTTGGAGACGCATGACACTAGTTGCTTACTGCCTAGTGTTCAGTCAAAGTATCCAATAACAGTCCTACAAGAGGTCAATCGCGAGCATGAACAGTTCAGTGGTAACGTCTCAGATTACAGCACTGGTTGGTGCGGGATCGAATCTCAGATGGGACATGAGTTCCTTCAAGGTGGTTGCAGATACGCCTTACTAACTGGTGAGCGCCAACAATCACGAAACGTAGGTTGATCAAGGCTTATTACCGATTACCCCCAACCATCTCATAAAAGATACATAGACGACACTTCCATCATCTGCGATAAGGACATAGTACTTGATGCTATTTTGCTATCATTCAACAACTGCCATCCTTCCTTATAATTTATACTATTTGAAAGGAAGCCGAACTAAGCATTTCTTTTCTTGATGTGTGCCTCACTAACCGTGATGATATATCTCTTAAAACATCCATCCACCAATAAAGTACATGGAATGGACAACTAAATAATTTCTATAGTTGGGTGCCTACCTCCGGAAAAAGAATTTTCATTCATTCTCTGTATTATAAGATAAGAAATATTTGTAGTTTTGACTGCATTAACGCGGAACTATCTTTCCTAAAAGCCACTCTTAAGGAAAATGGTTATCCATACTGATTTATTGACAAGAACATGAGAGATAAACAACCTAAACTAGCCAATAACTCAGTTCCAATGAGAACCATCATCATGCATTTGGAATTCAAAGGAGATTAGGCTTTAAATATGCTCAAAAATCGTTTTTCTAAACCAGTGAGTAAGACATTCTTTGCAGCTAAGCTCCAGTTGACCTTCACCAGCTGTAAGTTGTTCTCCGTCTGGCCGCCACCATATGCATCTTTGAGTTCACTATTATTATTATTATTATTATTATATCGCTTTGATTTTCAGTCGAAGGGGCCATGAGGCTTTTGCAACTTATCACTTGAAACCACATTACTGAAGAATGAATTATAGCATACGGATGAGACCTATTTATCTTGTCAATATGTTAAATTTCTTACAAAATCATAATATTTCACATTCTTCTAAGTAGTATATTTATACAAAAACAATAGATAGATTAGTAGATTTCAAAGTTCCTTGACTTTTACACGATGTCGTCTGCGTAATATTTTGTAAATGAGTACTTTTGATACATAGTGATGAGATCGAGCTATACAGATTTGGTTGAGCACATTATTTGCCAATATTATATGAAATTAATCCTGACTCTGAAATATATGACCTCTTCATAGATTGATAAATTGACTTTGCTGTTGTTGTCTACAACTTATGGTTTTATTTTATCGACAATTTTTAAAGTGTAAAATACTCGTGACCAGTGAGGTCCAACAAGTCAAGTGTGAGGATGGATGTCCCACCGACGACATTGGTTGGTGGTCGCGCTAAATCACGAATTGATTGAAGTTAGAAATCATGGGCTGGTCATTGAATCGGGTCCCAGTGGCTGAATGGTATACGAGCTTGTCTTGTAACCGGAAAGTCCTGGGTTCGAACCCTGGTGGTGGGTGTGTACTGCCGATGATTCCCAAACTAGACGGATGAAACAGCTGTCCAGTACTCCGTGCTTGTTTTCAATGGTTCTCTAACTGATATCAATTCGTGATCAACTCGTAAAAATTTAAAAAAATGCATTTTGTAGTTTTGGTGAAGATATCTTAAATGAAAAGAAGGATGTTAAGTTCCAGTTCCATTGAAAACACTACTGAGATGCAGCTGCATATTTACCAGACAAGTTCCAAATAGTATGGAATTCCAATGTTAGTTAAAACCTATAAAAGTTTTGCTACTTAATAACGTGAATAAAGTAATGGCAATAAGACATGTGATCTAAACGTCATTGATTTATTCCTCCCATATATGTACGTGTCACTATAACTGTAGACTTTCTTTCTTCTGAATTTAGAATTGCTCTTGTAAAAAATTATATTTGTAAAATCTCAGCGAAATTGAAATGAGTAATTCCAACGTTTCCCGTGTTTCGCAATCTGGTCCGAACTTCTTCAGGGAAATTAATCGAAATTAACATAACAGAGGTTTATATATGAAAGGACATCCCTTGTTTTAAAAAACTTCGTCCACTCATATGAATCATTAATCAAAATTTGAACTCAAAATTTCAACATTAGTCTACTTTTTAATTTGTGGATGGTGACTAGCAGTGGAATCCAGGATGAGCATTTCGTCCTATTTGGGACTCGTCATCTGGATGTACCTGCATTTCCCAGTGAGTGATGATTTTCCCACCGAGGCTTGAAACCAGTGCCCATAGTTTCAAACGCCAAAGCGTTATCCACTAGACCACTTGGGCCACGAGAGCCACCTCCTGTGCAACGGGTCATATTAATTTAATTGAATTTGAGATTTTCCTGTCGATTGATTGGACCGAAGTGCTCGGTCTCAGGTTGACATGTCGGCTTCTAATTAAATGCCCAGACATCGTCGAAGCATCTGCACAAGAAGCCGACATGTCAGTCTGAGACCGACCACTTCGGCCCAATCAGTCGACGGGGAAATCTCGAATTCAATTAAATTAAATCATGGAAAATTCCCATTGTAACATATAGAAAATCAAAACAAATGATTCAGCGAAGAGACTCTTTTCAACGAATTTATCATCAAGCTGTACAATCGTATATATATGGTTTTTAAGAAGTTATATCCGGTGAGGGAATTGAAACATAGGTGTGAATGCATGAAATGATAATAATATGAAGTGCAATTAAAACTAAAATGTTTGTGATTATAATCGTATTCGGCGCATATGTAGCCCTGATACTGTGGAAGATGAGTTATACATCTTGAGGAAAATCCTAATAGAAAATGGATTTCCACCACGTTTTATAGATAAGAATATTCATTCAAATCCTAAAAAACGTGAGTTATCAACCGTACCCAAGAAGACACTTTACATGAGCTTGGAATTCAAAGGGAACTTAGCTTCCGATATCATGAAACGGAGGATATCACAATCCCTGAAAAGAACATTCCCTGCTGCATCCCTGAGAATAGCCTTTTCTAGTCGACCATTATTGTTCAATAACCTGAAGGACAAGATCCCGCTGTTGACCAACTCTATGTGTGTTTATCAATTCACCTGCTCTTGTGGAGCTAGGTATATCGGTCGTTCGACACGAGTTTTGTCCAAGAGGGTGCAAGAACACTATCCTGCATGGTTACGAAAAGGTGGTAGTGGAGCAATAAGAAGCGCGATCATTGAACATCTGGTCGATAATGATCACCCTATCTCTATAGCCTCCGCCTTCAAAGTCATCTACAAGGCAAAGAGTAATCTACCCAAATCCCTACGTACCCGACTCATCTGTATTGCTGAAGCTTTGGCTATCGAAACAGAAAAGCCAGATCTCTGTGTACAGAAGAAGTTCGTTCAACCCCTCCAACTTTCATGGTCCTAATCCCTCTATGCTAAAGTATGGTAATCCCCAATCATACTTTAGCTCTACCAACTCTCCATTTTTTCATTTTTTCATTTTTCATTTTTTGTCTATTCAATTTGTATACTCTTCCTTATTAAGTCAATTGTTACTATTACTACTCTCACTTTTAATTGTCCCCGGTATTATTTCACTTGTTCCACTTGTCATTCTAAATCAATTCCTTTATGCAACATTAAATTCTATGCTATTAAATTTCACACAATATTACGTAACGTTTTTATTTTTTCGATTTGTCTACTAATCTAATAATTGCACACCTTTTTCAAGTTCTATCCATCCTATGAATTATTCTATATATGACATTAATTTGCTTTGCCACTTGACCTTTAACTACGATTATAATCACAAACATTTTAGTTTTAATTGCACTTCATATTATTATCATTTCATGCATTCACACCTATGTTTCAATTCCCTCACCGGATATAACTTCTTAAAAACCATATATATACGATTGTACAGCTTGATGATAAATTCGTTGAAAAGAGTCTCTTCGCTGAATCATTTGTTTTGATTTTCAATTAAATTAGTCTACTTTTGTTAAAATATATATGTGTATATGCAGCATACAATGGTGTGTGTATGTGTGTGTGGGTGAATAGTCATAACACATTCTGTTAACCTTTCCATAAGAAGACGTAGAAAATCGGGAATTTTGACCAAGTATGATTAATTGTTGATTCATGTCCAATTTTTATTTATTAGTCAGGAATTGCCATGCATCAGCTAACATCACACCTTCACGTCTGTTCAAACTGTTGGGATTCACCCATAAATGTAGGGCTTCTGCAGTCAGTCTTTCTTTATACGAACCAAAACCTTTCCCACACTTCATTACCGTATTAACAACAGAATACTATATATCTATTTGAACATTCTGTTTATCGTGGATGCTTGACTGGAAGTCTTCAACTAAACAATCGACTTAATCATGAAGGGTCAGCATCCAATGTTCAGTGATGAATGCTGTGGCCAATAATTCTAGGGAATTACCTACCTCTACAAATTCTTTGTTAAGTCTCAAATTTTTTACATTTGCGAATAGTGTGTGTTGAAGCATGCTGTCAGACCTGCAGCTGCCAAGGCAGAAAACTCTTTCGTGTCAACAACAGCTCAGCAGTAACAGCATTGTAGAGATACCACAACACAGAGCAAATAATGTCTAGATTCTTGGATTATATGATATTAATTTAAGGAAAGGGCTTACTAAAAGAATACCGGATTGTAAAGTGACCATTTTTATCCCAACAGTTACCAGATCGTTAAAATCAGGATCGACACCACATACTGATGAATGAAGTGGGTACAGTAGGTTATCCTCACTCAGTTGCATTCACAATAAAGTCATCCATTCCACGGATTTCATAGATGCTACTACTTGTATACACACCAACCCAATAGAAGGATTTTGGAGGAGATAAGAGAACAAGATTAGAGAAATAAGTGAACCTCAAAACGACGTAATTTACAGTTATCTAGATGAATACATGCATACAGTTTGGTTTGATGTTTCTGTAGAGACGCCAGTGAGAAATTGAAAACATATATATGTTCAGTAGATGTCTATTTGTCCATCTCCTAGATACAATTCAGTGAGCAGATGCGTGACGTTGCCAATGCATCAGCGAATGTCTAAACCATCAGAAATTGTATTTACCTAGTACATCGAAGGTTGATGAGAGCTAGTCAACTTATTTTAAATTTACCATGACACTACTGCTTTCCGTTATAAGTAGTATAACGTTTAAAACACAAAAATACAGACAGATTAGTAAAAAAATATATTCAGCCCCTGGAATATTTGTGTGTATCGAATAAATTGTTATTTAGAATAAACAGAAATCAATAAATTCTCACTGAGTTTACCTTCAACCATATCTTCCAATTTAGATATACATTCCGTAGCGAATACATTGGAAGAACAGAACAAATACCCAAGAAGGGAAAACTAAAAGTCTCGCAAGCATTAAGTTGTGTGATTCCACGCTATCAATTGGACACTGGTCATAAGCAAAATAAAGCTGGCTTGCTACCTTCTTCTAAGTGAATCACCATCAAATATTTAAAATTAAATCTATGTAGACAGATAGAGACAGGGGTGAATGATGCACCGCCTTGGTGATTAAACTTACAAAAAACAAAGTTATATAGTTTTGATTACGTCATGCAGTCTTCTATATCTTCTGTACTGTCGATAAAACGTCATCGTCCCATCTGAACGTTACTCACTATACTCCTTTTTGTGTTTTATAAGAATGTATTTTCTTTAGTTACGTAACCAAAGAAAACCATTGTTACTTAGGTTCTCAGAAGCTATTGCTATTAAAAGCCTTCTACCCAACCTCTGTATACAGAAAAATAGCATGACTAATCTCTCACTATCCTGGTAACCGCAATTATTTTGTTCTTGTGCTCTTGTGTTTTATTCTGTTGCGTAACGCTCCACTTAGTTTTGATTTTCACTTAGTGGGTTGAATCCACTTTTACGTTTCCACCCTCTTGAACTCTCTATCATAATATGTATAAATTCATTATGTTGTTCGATCTTGTATTTTGTCTCCAGTCATTCTTTGCTTCCAAGAGAAGTCTTAACTCTGCCGCCTTCTCCGCTTGTTTAATTATACAATAAATAGTTACTCTTTTAACATTGAATAATTGGTCTGCTTACATCATTTTTGGAATTATGTTGCTTTTGCTATAACTAGAAGTCACTGTGAAAATAAAGTATGTTTAGAAATTTTGTAACTAATCATCTTCAAGAGTTGGTTTGTAAGGATTATATTTGTTTTACGACTTTGACCACGGAGTGATATCGGTTAGAGAACCATTGAAAACAATCAGGGAGTACTGGACAGCTGTTTCATCCTAGTTTGGGAATCATGGGCAGTACACACCCACTGGGGTTCGAACCCAGGACCTTCCGGAGTTTCCTGGAGTTCTAGTGAGAAGTCGTGACCAGTGAGGTCCAACCAGTCAAGTGTGAGGATGGATGTCCCACCGACGACATTGGTTGATGGTCGCGCTAAATCACGAATTGGTAGAAGTTAGAATTCATGGGCTGGTCATTGAATCGGGTCCCAGTGGCTGAATGGTATACGAGCCAGCTTGCCTTGTAACCGGAAGGTCCTGGGTTCAAACCCTGGTGGTGGGTGCGTACTGCCGATGATTCCCAAACTAGGACGGAGGAAACAGCAATCAAGTACTCCCTGATTGTTTTCAATGGTTCTCTAACTGATATCAATCTGTGGTTAAACTCGTAAAAACTAATCATCTATTTTTGTCTAAGATGTACGCAGTTGAAGAGAACCCACGGAATAAAACGAGCACGTATTATCTTGCAAATATGTTCGTTCTTTATTTTATTCAAACGTAACCAATTCTACTGATATGCGCTTACTAGTTAAACTGTGTTTCTACGTCAAAAAAACAACAACATTTGAACTCTGTCATTGTTTTCGAAATTTTCTTGTCTAATTATCAGATAAATAGCCAGTGGTTCTCTAACTGATGTCAGCTCATGATGAAATCCTCCAACCATTCAAACAAAAAATCCCTACAAAACCATTACTCTTGAAAGTAATCAATCCTTTTAATTCGTCATAATTTATCGTAACTTACAAGTCAGTTCTTCTATACGGATCAGAAACTTGGCGGGTCACAAAGAATATTTCCAACAGCCTGTTGTAGACCTTTATCAACAACTGCCACCTTCGCTCTATACTGAAGATTAGATGGCCGGAAAGAGTCACCAACAAGAAACTATGGGAACAAACAAAACAAGAACCAATCGCCCAACAAATATGCAGGAGAAAGTGGAGATGGATTGGACACTCGCTGAGGAGGCCACTGGGTGACATCGCGCGTCAGGCCAGTGCTCGAGTGGAGCCCGAAAGGGAAGCGGCGAGTGGGACATCCAAGGGTGACATGGAGGAGATCGTGTGAAGAAGAGTTGAAACAGTATGGACTAACATGGATGCAGGTGAAAAGTACAGCAGAAGACAGAAGCAAGTGAAGACGTGTAGTTGAAGCCCTATGTTTCACTAGGAACCCAAGGGAACAATAAACAATTATAATATCGTATCTTACATCATTCCAGGCCTATGTTAGTTACAAATAGACCCTATCAAGTAGCGATGAAAGCATTCTCAAATCTTTGGTGCAGTCATAATAAAGAATGAGTTGGATATTATCCCGTCACTCCTCATCGTTTTTCTCTTTCTTTGCAAGTTTATGAACAAATTTTACTGTGCAATTTATGTGCTCATCAAATTGATTAACCTACACAGTTAATCATGATAAAAATAATCCTAATATAGGCAATCAATAACTCCATGACGAAATAGATAAGTACATTAGTGACAAGATATTGTCTTCACAATGTAGGTAATAATAAATATACGTTGTATTGTCATCATACAAATAAAGATAATTTAAATCAAAAACCCTGAAAATCATGTGGGTATTACTAAATTAAAACAACACTGACTGTTAATCATCAGAATGCGAAATAATTTTTAAAAAAATTATCAAATATAGCCATCAATTTATTTGTTGAAAATATTAATAGACTAATTAATATGAATAATTATGATAATCCCTATAACACCTATAATTATAGCAGTGTAAGTAGAAAGCCCAAAAAACGTGTATTTAACGAATGACGAAATTCGTTAAGAAAAAAATTTTGTCTAGACGTTATGACAACTGTAGTTTTTACCACAAAAAGTAAAAAAATACGTAGGCAGTCAGTGCCTTACTTTTTATGGCCTAGAAATAAAATGAAAGTATGCGAATATACGTACGTCATTATGGTGGAGTAAAAACCCCACTTCAAAAGGTCACTAGTGAAGTCTGTAATTTCGTCATTGTTCAGCATATGTAGAAATCACTTGTTTGTAGGATAATGTTAGGTGGGGGAGGGGGAGCAGAGGTTGGGGGAATATGAGTCTACAAGTCATGATTGAAGGTCCAGATTTCAATATAGCGAAAACATTCATTCAGACATCTATAAAACACAAAATAATTGAGCGAAGAATATCCTTTTCCATAATTTCCTCTTCTGGCTCTACAACTATATATGTATGTTTATAGATACATAGAATATTCTAGAATAGTAGTCAATAACAATATTAGTGTTTTCTTTAAATAACATCGATTTGTAAAGTAAGATGAATAGAATTACGGTTCATTAAAGATGCTTAAATAATAATAATAATAAAAATATAATAGCAAATAGAATATCAACTAAAATTAGGAAAATTCCACAAAAATTCAGGATCATTCAAACCTAGATAGCCAAGGTAAGGATAATGTCTGAACTAACTTCTTTTGGATGCACAAATTAGGCTTGTTAATATGGATCACCTCAGCCTCAGCAATATTTAGTGGAAGAACTCTTAAGGAGAAATTGACATTTGTTGGTATGCCATAAATGACTCTGAAAGCCTCGCTGACATCAATCTTGTATTCTGTATCCACAAGATGAGATAGAATAGCGCTATGTGAATAGATTTTGTTTGTCCTTTACTTAACCACACAGGGGGATGTTTAAGCTATCCAACGCTATATTTCAAATAACATTATGTCATAGTAGTATACAGTGCATCGATGGTTCACTGGTAGAATGATCGCCAAATGAACACATCATGTGGATTCGATTCTCAGCTGACGTACTGCCCAATAAAGGGGAAAGGTTGGGCTTGAAGGCTTATGTTCCACTTGGAGCTCAGAGGAATGAAAAAAGAAACAGTATTCAGTAGTTTCTTGTCAAACATGGACTTACTATTCATATTTTTTTCACCAGATTGAAATATTTCAATCAATGCGGCGCATAAGAATAGGTGACTTCATTAATTACCCCTCAAATATCAGTTCTGTAGAGGTAAATAATTCCCCGGGATTATTAGCCTACAGAATTCTTTACTCAACACTGGATGCTGATCTTCACTGATTAGGTTGACTTGTTTTCCTAAAGGTTCACGTTCAAGCATCGACGCCATTTGTCAAGACGTTGTGCTAAGTTCGTTCGTTCATGAACGATCCCTAGCTAGTTAAGCAATTATCCTCACACTACGATTTTAGACGGTCAATTTGGTGTTTTGATTTACCCTTGGTCTACGCAGAAGAAATACTGTAGGAGTTGAGGGTATAAGAACACACCCTCATCCTCCTAAAGTTGTGATAAGGTTCAGTCTTTCAGAATATGTAATGAAATTCTTATTTTCAGAATGAATACATTTCAAGTTCTACTCTCAAACTTGATAAATAAGGGTGTATATTTATAAATTTTGTCTAACAACCACTGAATAGCTTGATAAAAGGCTGAAATCTTCAGTATTCATTGAGAGAAAAGAAAATTATATCCATGTGTTGCATGTGTGTCGGTGGCACAGCGGTAGAGTGCTTGCCGACTACGCATGTGGTTCGGGGTTCGATCCCCGGCTGACGCAATCCTTTACCTCGCTAAACCACTAGTAAGACTAGTAAAGAGGGAAGGTTGGGCATCAGGCTAGACTCTAGCTTGAAGCCCTATGTTCCACCGGGAACGTAAAGGAATAAAAACATGTGATGCACAATTTCTTAGTTTAATGTCTTTAACATATTATAAGTATGAAGAAGACTACGGAAGATATGGATTTGGCGTCGGTGGCACAGTGGTTAGGACTCTCGCCGACCATGCACATGGTCCGGGGTTCGATCCCCTACCGACGGACACCCGGTATCTTTGGTCGGCCTGCGAAATTTGGGCTACCGATATCCATGCTGAAAATTCCATACTTGTACTGGAAATACGGTGTAGCATCAAGCTGTAACCAAAAATTTAAAAAATATATAAAAAAATCTAGTGTCACACAAACTAGAAGACTTCCAGGCGAATACCAATAAACTGGTAGAAGAAGCAGTCAGAAAAGACAGGATATCAGGTGAATATAGAAAGGACCTCTTCACTTATCTAAGAAGCATCGCTCCACAATCACAGGCGACAGCAGGGATGAGGATGTCAAAACCAGAATTGGAAAGGCAAGACAGACATTCATCATTCGGAAATCACTTTGAAAATTGTCTGCAATCATTCAGTATTAGGAAGAAAATACGGATTTACAACACCAATGTCAAGTCATTTATTTTATATGAGTTAGAAACTTGGACTGTGCGTCACGAGAAACATTTCAACAGCTGCCTTCTCTGCCTCCATACTGAAGATCATATGGTTAAGTCAGAAAAAAAATTAGCATCAAGGAGCTCTGAGAACGAACTAATCAATAACGTACTGCTCAATAGATATGCCGAAGAAAATGGAGATAGATCGGACACACGTTGAGGAGACTGTCGGTTGACATCGTGCACCTAGCAGACCCTCAAGTGGGAGCTGAATTGGAAAAGACGAGCTGGGCTTGGGTCCGAAGGTGACATGGAGGAGGTCGTCAGAAGGCTTATAGACAACCGTGGAGCGAGCTGAATAGTACTTCAGAGAAGAAAGCATAATGGAGATGTACTGTTGAAGCCTTATGTTCCACTAGGAACCCAAGGGAACAAAAATAAATTATAATAGCACAGAGACACATGCTGTTCTGTAGTTAGATAAAATGTTGATAGAATATCCAGCAAGGAAAATTCCTTTGCATACGATAACAACACCACCAAAGCTGGTTAAATAAAGCAGAACGTGTAGTCATCAGCTCATATATTTTCTATAACATGTAATGAAATGCAGCCAGACATTTAGGCTATATATCTGATGCATTGACAACACAGTTGTATGTATAAAACCAGAAGTTGGTGTATAAAAAGCAATTGTACAATCATTTTCTCTACTTTACTTTTGTTTACGAGTTGATCACGGATTGATATCAGTTAGAGAACCATTGAAAACAATCAGGGAGTACTGGATTGCTGTTTCATCCTAGTTCTGGGAATCATGGGCAGTGTACACCCACTGGGGTTCGAACCCAGGACTTTCCGGTTACAAGGTCAGCTGGCTCGTATACCATTCAGCCACTGGGACCCAATTCAATGGCCAGCCCATGAATTCTAACTTCTCTATCTTACACCTAATTGTTACCTAAATATCATTTACAAAACTTTATTTCTTCTTTACCTCATTTTATTTTGTTTTTATTTAAGTGTTATCCCAGTTATAGCACCTTTTCTTTTCTCCTTTAATGATAGAAGTTCATCAGTCTTATTTTCTATCGGATTTTATTTGACCTGACAGGTATTCATATTTCTTATTCAGTGTTTCTCTTTTTGTCTTTAGTACAATTAACACTAAATTGATTCATTTCTACATAATCCCTATTGCACTTTGCGTTGATCTTTAATCTTTAATCGAATCTTGTCATGTAAACCATCTTCAAGAGTTGATTTGTGGGGGATTTGATTTGGTTTTTTTCAAGTTTTGACCATGGATTGTTATCAGTTAGTGAATCATTGAGAACTAATAGGGAATCCTCGACAGCTGTTCTAACAGCTGGTGTGATCAAATGGCAGTAATTTGGCTCGAAATATTACCAATACAAAAAAACTTACCATTCTGTGTAAACTATTGAAATATAATTTCTAATTTATTAGTTTGGGACTCTTCAGCGGTACGCACCCTCCGGGTTTCGAATCCAGGGAGTTTCGGTTACAAGTCAAGCTGGTAGACAATTCAGACCCGACTCAATGGCCCTACAAATTAACACTTGAAAACTAATCTGTTTCTGGCTAGTGACTAGCTACAGGATGGAGTTTCCTGAAATTATAGTGAAAAGTCGTGACCACTGGAGTCCATCCTGTTGGGATTGAAGACAAATACTAGCGATGACAGTGGCTGGTGGTTGCGCTAATATCACGAATTGGTAGAAGTTTGAATTAATACGCCATTGAGTCAGATCTCAGTGACTGAATGGTCTACCAGCTTGATTCGTAACCGGAAGGTCCTTTGTTCGAGCCCTGGCGGTGGGTGCGTATTGTTGATGAGTCCCACACCAGGACGAAACGGCTATCCAGTACTCCCTGGTTTTTAGTGCTTCTCTAAATGATATCAATCGGTGATCAATTCGAAAAACCAACCTAATCCTTACAAATCAACTCTTGAAAAAGGTATATATATTTAAAAGGACATATCTTGTTTTTAAAAAACTTTGTCCACTCATGAGTCATGAAACAATCATCAAAATATAACAAACAAAATTGCATGAACTGCGATCAAAACTTGACCTCAAACTTACAAATATTACAAATATTAGTCTACTTTTGTTAAACACTGTAAACAGTGTGCACTTCTGCATCAGATTTTTAGTGATTATGTTCGATTAAAGTTCATGGTCGTAGATAAGTGACTATGAAAATGCATAAGTGTGTATATGCAGAATAGAGTGGTGTGTATGTGAATATTGTGTATGGGAAACAATTGTAAATCGTTTGTTAGCCTGTCAATAAGAAGACATAGACAATCGGGAATTCAGATCGAGTTTGATTGATTAACGATATATATACATTTTTACTCATTAATCAGGACTTGTTATGCATCAGCTAACAATAAACCTTCACATCTGTTCAAGCTGTTAGTACCTAGAATTTTATGATCAGACATATTTTCAAAATTATGGTCTTTAGAATTAGAATTTAGTTGAAACACCCTATCGAATTTATTGATTTGTCTTCTTTTTGAAGATTGAGCTGCTTTAATCGACCTACCGGAGTTATCAGGTGGCTTGACAGCTAGGGATTTAGGATATACATTACTAGTATACTCCGTTTTCAACAAATTTAACACGCAAGTCCGTTGAAGCAGACATTTGAGTTGAATCGAGTTGATTAACAGCTCGAACTTACATTGTAACAACAGCAGGCAACACAGAGGAGCCAAGGTATATTTTCCATTGATCACACCTCTGTTCACATATCTACACAGTTTATATTCGTTAACCAATCATTGAGTGTGTGATTTTGGTTTACATCAAATGACATGAAATAGAATGTTCAAATATACATAATATTCTGTTGACGATGCAGTATATAATTGTGGGAATAATATTCTGACTCTAGCGATAAACAGAATGTTCAAATAGGTATACCGTATTCTGTTGTTAATGCTGTATTGAAGTGTGGGAAAATGTGAGAATGATATTCCGTTGGAACACATCGTCTGTATCACACTGTGGTGAGAGATGGTTGCTAGCCAAATTGGTTGACAGTAATTGAGGTCAATGTTAGTCATGTGAGAACAAGGTCAAGATGGACAGGCGGAAACAGTTAACATATAGATGAACTGACACAGCCACAAGGGATGCAAGTTTAACTTTGTGTGAGAAACAACCAATCAACAGACTGTATTTTCTACTAACATTAACCTACAATAATGTACATCAAAATCTATAAATATGTGTCGATTTTCCGTAATAAACGTTCTGTTGCCTGGCCCTTGTCTTCTGTTGTTACAACACCACCACAACATGATTACTATCATGTAGGAGTTCAGTGTCATTGGTGTGCACACATCAGCTGATAGTCTAAAGTTTAACTTCCCCACTACCTGAACCTTTTTAAATTTTCCACACATTCTGATCTTTAACAATTACATAAACTCTAAGCAAATGCAGTTCTAAATTCAGAAAAGAGAAAGTCTACAATTATAGTGACACGTGCATATTTGGGAGGAATGAATCAATGACGTTTAGATCACATGTCTTATTGCCATTATCTTTATTCACGTCATTAAGTAGCAAAGCTTTTATAGCTTGTAACTAACATTGGAATTCCATACTATTTGGAACCTGTCTTGTAAATATGCAGCTGCATCTCAGTAGTGTTTTCAATGGAACTGGAACTTAACATCCTTCTTTTCATTTAAGATATCTTCACCAAAACTACAAAATGCATTTTTTAAAATATTTTTACGAGTTGATCACGAATTGATATCAGTTAGAGAACCATTGAAAAGAATCAGGGAGTACTGGACACTTCTTTCATCCTAGTTTGGGAATCATCGGCAGTACGCACCCACCGGCAGGGTTCAATACCAGGGCCTTCCGGTTACAAGACAAGCTGGTTCGTATACCATTCAGCCACTGGGACCCGATTCAATGGCCAACCCATGAATTCTAACTTCTACCAATTCGTGATTTAGCGCGACCACCAACCAATGTCGTCGGTGGGACATCCATCCTCACACTTGACTGGTTGGACCTCACTGGTCACGAGTATTTTACACTTTAAGAATTGTCGATAAAATAAAACTATAAGTTGTAGACAACAACAGCAAAGTCAATTTATCAATCTATGAAGAGGTCAGATATTTCAGAGTCAGGATTAATTTCACATAATATTGGCAAATAATGTGCTCAATCAAATCTGTTTAGTTTGATTTTGATAAATATTTATGTGTACATGCACTATACAATGGTGTGTGTGTGAATCTGTGTATGGGAAAACAATTGTAAATCATTTGTTAGCCTCTCAGTAAGAAGACATAGACAATCAGGAATTTAGATCGAGTATGATTGATTAGTGATACATATCCATTTTTATTCATTGATCAGGACTTGCCATGCATCAGCTAACACCACACCTTCACGTCTTTTCAAACTGTTCAGATTCCCCCATATGTGTATGGCTTCTGTAGTCAGTCTTTGTTTATACGCACCAGAACCTTATACCTATCAAAGTCGATCCTGCACCCTGTAGTGCAATCGCCAATCTGTTTTCTAGCTTCTTCAAGTCTGCAGAGATCTTTAGAACCACCTTTAGATATTGTTTATGCCCCTTCACTCTTATATTTACCTCTTTGGAAGTTCCTCCTACATATACGGCGTCACAATCCCCACAATTTATCTGGTTCACACACTTCTATTGGTTGTGTTCTTCTATTTTATCCTTAACCTTCACCAGTGATGAGCGTAAGGTGTTAGTTGCACGAAAATACACTCTTATGTCATGATTGTTAAGGATTCGCTCTATCTTAAATGTGTCTACTTCTCATTTGGCGACCATTTATTCTGGAGTTATTCGATCAAATCTTCATCACAGTTCATACAAATACCCCATAAGCGCTTAAAGGAAACAACATTGAGAAATCAAACAAGAAGTGATTCGGGAAATGGACTCTTTTCAGGGAATTTAACAACAAACTTTACAATGGTATATATGCATTTTTAAAGACATTACATCGCGTGAGGTTTTGAAACAAAGGTGTGAAGACATAAAATAACAATAATCATGTTAGTAGTGTGGTGGCGTGATACAGACAATGTCTGCCAACGG
Organism: Trichobilharzia szidati; assembly: GCA_944472155.2. Taxonomy (NCBI): domain Eukaryota; kingdom Metazoa; phylum Platyhelminthes; class Trematoda; order Strigeidida; family Schistosomatidae; genus Trichobilharzia; species Trichobilharzia szidati. The sequence continues at coordinate 88,777,177 of OX235274.1, forward strand.
AATATTATTCTCACAGTTTAATACTGCATTAGCAACAGAATACTATGCATATTTGAACATTCTATTTCACGTCGTTTAATGTAAGCCAAAATCAAACGCTCAACGATTGGTTAGAGAATATAAAACTATTTATACATATATATCACTTGAAAATATACCTTGGCTTCCATGTCTTGCCTTCTATTGTTACACTACTGATGTAACAGCTATTTATATCTATACAGTTTATAATCTTTAACCAATCATTGAGCATGTGATTTTGGCTTGCATTAAACGACGTGAAATAGAATGTTCACATATACATAGTATTCTGTTGCTAATGCTGTACTGAACTGTGGAAATATGTGAGAATCCTATTCTGTTGGCACACATTGTCTGTATCACACCACCACACTTGTGCCCCTGTCAAATACTTTCGACTGAAGTCAGTTCGGTTTTCTTGCTGCTGGCGGCTTTATTAACTTGTCCTGTTGTATCGAGTTCTGGAGCTTGTTGACGTTCACCCACTTCTATTTGTTTGTATGTTCTTTTCCAATTTGAAAGCAGTTTGCATGACCCTAGCGCGTATTCATCGGTGTTTCGCCTCACTCTACCGTATGTTGCCGTCGTCCAACCTCCCAGCGGCGTTCCAAGTAACAGCCTCATCGCTGACGGATCTTGAACGCCATTCAACTGCACAAAAGCCTCGAAGTCCTGCCAGAAGATGCATATGTCTACTTCAAAAACTGCAGGGCATTGGCTTTCCATTTGTTGGCAGGCAGCAACACCAAATGTAACAACAGAAGGCAAGATACGGAAGCCAAAATATGTTTTTCATTATTCAAACAGCTATTTATATAGATACAGTTTTATATTCTCTAACCAATCACTGAGCGTGTGATTTTCGTTTACATTAAACGACGTGAAATACAATTTTCAAATACATATATAGTATTCTGTTGCTAATGCTGTATTGAAGTGTGGGAATATGTAAGAATCCTATTCCGCTGGAACACGTTGTCTGTATCACATCACCACAGTAGTAGTGTAACGACAGAAGACAAGAGTCAGGTGCGTCGATGGCACAGTGGTTATGACTCTCGCCGATCATGGACATGGTCCGGGCTTCGATCCCCTGCCCACGCACACCTGATATCTATGGTCGGCCTGCAAAATTTGGGCTACCGATATCACATGCTGAAAATTCCATACCTGTGCCAAAAAATACGGTGTAGAATCAAGCTGTAATCAGAACTAAAAATAAAAATAAAAAATAGATCGATTATTGAGGAAATCAACAGATATTTATACATTTTTATGTACATTATCATTCATTATTATTAGCAGAGAAACAGAGTCCTCTGATTGGTTATTTTCTCGCTGAAAGTTATTGTCATCTCTTTGTGGCCGTTTCTTTGAAGGTCAGGCCATATAACTTCCAATCGTATCCGCCCACGCAAAGTCTGCCGTGATTGGTTGTTGAGTTCCTCAAGGTTAAGCTTCGTTATTGTTTTTTTCTCATGACTAAGATTTGGGACGTAAACATTGACGTGAATTGCTGTGTTACCAATTTTGGCTAGCAGACAGCTCTCACCACAGTAGTAGTAGTGGTCGTCATGTAATGACAATATTTGTGATTATAATCATAGTTAAATATGAAATGTCAATTGGCGAAACAAGAATGATAATCTCAAATCATTTTAGCTGAATATTCCTAGATATCTTCAAATCAGATATAAAATTTTCACCGGAGAAATTTTATGTAGTAGATAAAATGGCAAGAGTAAACAATAGACACCAAAGTTAAATGACCTTGATTTGACCAATCAGATAGCTCAGCATTACAAATGGATCCTAGTCACAATCCTCTTTGAAAGTGTCTCCTAGATTTGGTTTTTAACTTCTCTGTAGATAATGTGTTGATAGGGAGGAATAAAACATGCATATGTGGAGGGATAATGACTCTGGAAAATTATTGCCGGGCTATTGATGGTTATACATTCAGATCCAACCACTTTATATGAGGAAGTCTGTATAAGTTGGTAAGTCGTACATAACTGGTGATTTTTTAGACACTTTCTTCTCGAAATCAAAGCTCTCCCTTAGTAATATATTGCGTATATGCAACCAGTATCTGCTACAGCTGGAGAAATAGAGAATACATTGGGTTGATATGTTTAATACCATTTCTATGAGAATCTGCAGCATGTTGGAGATATATACCCCATATGATTCATTTTTATTACATATATATCGTAGATACACTTCTTTGTAAATTAAGTACCAATTTTCACCCAGAAGAATCTGATTGGCTGCTTCAAGGTCGTCTGAAGTTGGTGTCTATTCTTGGCTGTTGCCGATAAAATGTTAGTGATTCATGTTAAGCAATACTACATTTTTTTTTTGTAAAAATTAAAATATGATATATTACCAGAATGACTAACTGTTGTCATGAAACATCGGCCTAGGCACCTCAATGTTCAGTATTGCTTGAGTAGTAGTAAGATTATGACAGCTTTTATATAATCATAGTAATAATATTGATTCTTGAGGTAGTAAAAAGTCTAAATCTAAATACACGTAATAATTAGACTTAACATTAGAAATATTCAGTTTAACCAAGAAAATGTGATCATTTTAATTTTCGCCTTAAAATGAACAAAAAGACAGTAAAATCATGTGTATCAGTTGACTTCATGTCATATAGATTTTAAGTGATTAATTTGTTTTTTTTTTATTTTTCATTCTATGAACTCATGAGTAGTACAACTTACTCAACTTGATTGATTTCACCCTCATAATTATGTAACACTATTGGAAAGTGCATCGGTGACACAGAGGTAGAATGCTCACCAACCACGCCTCATGTGGTTCGGGGTTCGACCACCGGCCGATGCACTCCTTTACCTCACTAAGCCAGTAATAAGACTAGTAAGGAGAGAAGGTTGCGAATGAGGTCAGCAACTCCATCCCAAAAAAAATAATAAAAATAAATTGGTAAAAGAAAAACTCTCAAGTCATTGTTCCTATTTGGTTCAAAGGAATGACGCGAGGGAGCGTCACCGAAAGCACTTCCCCAGCTGGCTATTATATTCGCTATCTTCATACTAAAGATAAGATAGCCGGTTTTAAAGCATAAGCAACAAGGGACTGTGATAAGCAGCGCATCAGTCAACAACCTATCGCTTAACAAATATGCTGGAGAAAATAGATATAGATTGGATACACACTGAAAAGCCCGTTGAGTGATATCACGGGCTAGACAAGCCAGCCCTTGGGTGGAATATGAATGGGTAACGGCGAGCTAGGCATCTCAGAGTGATATACAGAAGATCATGTTAGAAGCAGGGAATGAAAGGTTATAATCAATCATGAAGCCAGCTAAAATATACTGGACAAGAATAGAGTCAAATGGTGTTATGGTGTCGTCGCCTATATTATGATGTGACCGAGTGTAAATATGCGCTAATGAGATATAATGGACGATAACGTAAAGACTGGTATTGCTGAGTAGTTAATTTGTCCTGACGCGAATAGGAATATCAGAAGACCGGCAAAGTTCAACAATAGCGTCCCAGGAGTGCGAACGCACGAGTGACCTTCAGCTGACCAATCATAAAAATGAGGAATGTTTGCTCAAAAAATGATGTATATTGACAAGAAAATGCTTGAAAACGCATTAAACAGGTTATCTTTCTCTGACATGGCTTAAAAATACGTCCTAGTTATAACGAGGAGTATCAGTTGCTAAGTTAGACTAGTTTCTGTACATGTATTCACCGAGATGACTACAGATAAACTGTTTTTGTGAATCGTTTATCTCTCTCATCCTGCTTGCAGTCTTCCAAAAAAGCCCGCGGTTGAATTATTATGGTTTCCAGCAAGAGGATAGACGACTACTTACCAGGAAAACGTGGATAATAAAAAAATTAAAATAAATGACATCAACTATAAATCTATCCCTAATCGTAACCATAAGCTTAATCCTGACCCTAACACTAAACCTAACATTAATCCTAACCCTAATCATAACCCTTATTCAAACCGTAATTCTAACCCTAATGCTAATTATAACCCTGATCCTAACCCTAACCCCAATACTTACCTTAACCCTAATCCTAACCCTAACGAGCTATTAACACATTGTCCAAACAGTACTTAAAAACGTGATCTGGGTGAAATTTGCTCCTAAGTTGGTGAATAGCGTTGATATTTCAGCTGTGATAGTGACAGATGCCGTTGGCCAACGACTAGCATGCGTTCAAGGTCATTGGAGCGTTCACACTCCTGGGACGCTATTGTTGAACTTCGCCAGAAGACCACCACGTTCACGAAGATACGTGTATTTTCCAACAAGGAAAATTAACTGTCACACAAGAGTGTGAGTGGAAAAGTACGAACGAGTACGAAAAGTGTGTGAATTAACTGTACAATACAAGAGTATATAGGAAATAACTAACACACATGAACGAATAAGGCAGATAGTAGTTTTTCTTACCACCACTGGATTCTGATTGGTTGTAATGTCATGTGACAAAGGTCATACATACATTGTGCATTTAGTTAATGGACAGACAAAAGCATATTGTGAGTTATAATGGAATAACGATCAATATACACATAGTAAAATATATCAGAACTGTCAAAACAAAGCAGACATCATGTGACTACATATCATCACAATGGACAAGTGCTTCTAGTCCAAAACAGTATTAATGTTATGCAGTACTAATTTGCAATAGCTTACCTGTGATTTATGAAAGTACTAGTTAGTTCGTAGACCAAAATCTACACAACAAAGTTTGAGTGGGATTAAATACTGAATCACCTGCTAAATCTAAAATGCAGTAATGGTCAGAATGGATGACACACTGTGGTATCTAATCTCTCGGTATTTCATTAAATAATTCCATAGCTTATACATGAAGAAAAACAGTATAAATAGAAATGAGCTATAGCAACTCTAAACAATAGGTAACGACCTACGAACGCACAAACGACCTTGAGAAACCAATCAGGTGACTCTGTTGTTTCTAGAAGTAATTATGGATGCTCTACACCTCTACTGCGATTCCTAATCGCAGTGCTGGTGTATTATTGCCTATTATCCAGCGCTTAGTGCTGCCTGGGACCACTATTCACACAGCCGAATGGAGTATTTATGGTCAATTGTCGAATCTCGGGTATATTCATCATGTATTCAATCACACAGACGGTTTTCGCAATCCTCTGGATGGAACTCATTCTAATTGCATCGAAAGTTTCTGGAGTCACCTGAAAAAACGGATTAGATTCGTGAACGGATCAAGAAATCCAATGATATACAGTTATCTTGATGAGTTTATGTATAGAACTTAGTTTAACATGAGTATAAAGACTCCTATGAGAAACTGGGAGCTTTTTTGCAACATATACAAGAACTGTATTCTTTGTAACTATTTTTTAACATTGCTTTACCTTTATATAAACGATTTTTTACAATTATGCGCGTTTTTTGAGCATTCTGAGTGGTCGAAGTTGTCCTTAACAAGGTCGTTTGTGCGTTCGTAGGTCGTTTCGGTTTGGGTTCCTATTGTTTAGAGTTGCCTGAGCTATTTATGAATGTACAATTAGTCAGAAATAAAAAAAGTAAACTAATTATACAGTGATGTATTTCACTGATTATTGTGAAGTCTTTAGGTCTTCTTTGATACCCTGAACCTACAAAACAGTGTGAAATCATTTTCTTTTGACAGGAAATCCGCCGACTTGGGTTACTTGTGTTTCTATATGCAATGTCCTAAAGACAGGAGTAAGACAAGGCTGCCTACTACCACCGATAACCTTTATAATTATGATGGACTAAATCACTGAGGCAGACCATTGGGGGTGAGAAGACGTCTGATCAAAGAAATAACCGTCCAAGATCTGGATTTCGTGTGTGATCTACGTCTCAAGCGAAAGCCGACAAGATGGACAGAAGTCAGCGAAGCCAGGACTTGAGATGGACAAGTGATGAAGATAACTAACTAACTAACAACAGCAAGCAACAATCACCATCAACAGGAGAAATCCAAAGGAAGTCAACGGTTTCACTTGCCTAACCCCGACAGAGCCGTTTCAACGACAAGTGGTGGCACGGATGAGGATTTCAAAGTCATAATTGGGAAAACAAAGCAGACGTTCATTACACTGATTTCGGTGTGGAGATCTACTGCACTCAGCACAACAATCAAGATCCTCAACATCGGTGACAAGTCAGTTAGCGCCTTTTTATGGTTCAGAGATTTCGTGTGAACTTTACCCCAAAATCAGCTCCAACATGCTAATGAAGACTTTGCGCTCGATCCTGAAGGTCAGACGGACGACGAGGAAGTGCAAGCAACAAGGAACTATGGAAACGAACCAACCAAGAACCTATTGCCAAATAAATACTGCAGAAGGAAATGGTGATAGATTGGACATACACTGACGAGGAGACCGTTGAGCAATATCATACACCAGACCCTGGGGTGGAATCCGAATAAGAGGCGAACAGGTTGAGTATCTGAGAGTGACGTGGAAGAGATCATATGAAGAGGAAATGAAAGCCTTTAGGCTGTCATGGTTACAATTAAAGATGATAGTAGAAAACAGAGTACAATAGAGACATGCATATGAAGCTCTGCGTTCCACTTGACAGACAGAGAATAAATAAAAATAACGTAGTTATAGTCTTTTGAAAATATAGAATTTCTGTGTAATTGTGTGTGCTTGTTATGTACTTCTCTGCTGAAAATATATCTATTCAAGATATCACAAAATGATCTCATATGCACTAGTTTTACATAACACTCCTAAACCTCGCTAAGCCAGTAATAAAAAAGTAAGGAGGGAAGGTTGGACATGAGGCTAGCAACCCCATCCCGTAAAAAATGAACACCACTGCTACCGAAACTTCAGGCCTCTAGCTTGGAGCCCTATGTTCCACCGGGAACGAAAAGGAATATAAAAAATTCGGTGGGTGGTGACTAGCAACGGAAACCAAGATGCACATGTCATCCTACTTGGGATTGGATGTTCCTGCATTCCCCAGTGAGACTCGAACCCAGGGCCCATTGTTTCAAATGCGGAAGTATTATCCACTAGACCACTTGAGCCATGAGATCCACCTCTTTTTTGACGAACATCAATTATTATTTGTTTCAATGAAGTTTTGAATCCTCTAATCCGATCGATCACAGGGGAAAGTAAAAAATAAAAGAGTGGGCACTGGGTTTGAGTTTCAGTGTGAACACCATCACTCACTGGGGAATTCAGGCACATCCAGTGGCTGACCAGTATCGAATAGGACGAAATACACACCTTGGATCCCACTGCTAGTCACCACGCACCAAATCGTTGAAAGTTAATCCTCAGACATCATCCTAAGAGTATCTGTCATTTGGAGACGACAAGTCAACAGAGGTTGGAGATTATCAGATAATCTCCGTCTTCCAATAATGCTATCCAAATTTATAAAAGGGACTAATTGTTTTAAATAAACTGTTAAGAAGATATATATTTTTTTGGAAACATTTATTTTGATCTCCCATACTCTCTCTCCCCTTATCTAATTGCACATGACCTGGAAAAAACATTCGCACCTGTCTTTCTGCATGACTAATTCAATGTAGTTTATTTACTTATCAGTCCTATATCTCCCAATGTAATTTCAAAACTATATATATCCGTGTATGTAAAGAATTCAGTCCTATATCTCCCAATGTAACTTCAAAAGTATATATCCGTGTATGTAGAGTATTCAGCTGACGAGTTCTACCGAAATTTGATGAATTCATTAAATCCTGCTTTATTAACCTTTATTGCTTGTTTTAAAATACATTTTTTTAACCACTTTAGGAAAAAGCTTCAATCTTGTTTAAAGTTTTTTTGGTTTTACTTTTGTCTGTTGCATTCATCTGTTGCCTTCATTTTTCGTATCTAAAGGGTTTGCATTGATCTTTGTACTGATATAATTATTACTGTTATATAAAACTTCTATATTTAGGACGTCTTTTGATTGGTTAATAGTTATCAACATTAGTTAATCAATACTATGGTACAATTATTATAAGCATTTTTTTGTGAAATGACTTCAGCCTAATCAATCACTTGATTTATTGATGAATTTACACCTATTATATTATCTAGTGAACAAGTTGTTATAAATGCTTTGTGTAACCCTTTTTTTAATATTGACTGATTTTGGTATAAAGTTAGATTTTGTGAGATGAATGGTTTAATTTCTAGGCATTTTATTTAAGTGCTAGAATTCTCTATTCTACAATAGAGTCCCAAGGGATGCGAACGCACGAGTGACCTTGAGCCGACCAATCAGGAAAAATGAGGATTTTTGCATAAAATTTTACGTATATTTACATAAATAAGCATGAAAAAAAAACATTAAACAGGGTATTTTTGTCTAACATGAGATAAAAAAATCTCCCAATTATGATGAGGGGTTTCAGTTTTTAAATTAAACCAATTTCTATACATATATTCATCCAGATGACTGAAAATAACTTGGTTTTCAGATCCGTTGATAGCTCTGATTCTATTTTTTAGTCTTCCCCAGAAACCTTCGACTGAATTGGTATGAGTACCGGTTCTGGGGTCGACGAAGTCATTCGAATGGTTGACTCGATGATGTATATATCCCAGTTGCGATAATTGGTTATATCCTGCCCATTCATCGATATGGACAACTACACCGACTCCTCCCAACACCTCAGTAATACTATTCATTTTCCAAGAGGCTAAATCTCGACAAAATTGGAATCACTGCACAGTAGACGTCAACGTATTATCTGTTTGAGCCGCAGTTGATTGCACCCCAGTAATGGGACAGAAACAGGATATTGGTCAAAGACAGTTTCGACTTTTCAAAGAAAGTTCCTAGAAGACAATCAACTTAGTGTCACTTACCAGCAAGCACACTTATTCGCTTCCTACACTGTGTACATCTGAATACATATCCGTCAGTGACCTGGGTATACGACTGGAGGTTCATGGAAGCACCACAACTACATATCCGAGTACGTCCTATCAATCCATTATCTAAGCAGTACTGGAAAACGTGATCTGGATGGAATTTGCATCTGAGCTCATGAACAGCGTTCATTTTCGCGCTAGAATAATGGTAAGTTTCCTCAACCAACGATTGGCAAGCGTTCAAGGTCATTTGAGCGTTCGCACTCCTGGGACTCTATTCTTGTACTTCGCCTAACTATCACTCCTGATAAACGTGAACATGGTTAGTTGAATCCAGAGACTTACTTATCGTCTTATTCAATCTTACTGATGCTGACTGTTTTCAAGTCTGATCGTGGACTGATTTTAGTTAGAGAATCATTCAAAACCAGGGAGTAATGTTGATAGGGATGAGTTAAAAGAAAAAGTAATCATCCTGTGATTCATCGTGCAATCGAATGACTGTAAAATTTCATCATCTTTTACTTACCTTGACCACGGACTAATCGTCAACCAATCAGAGTAATTATTTCCCGTTGACCTAGTCGGATCACTAACCAATCAGAACAGTCCATTTTCCACTGGACTAGGCAGATTTTAATGTGGTTAAAAATACATAATTACGACTTGCTTTATCCTGATAAAATTGTATCCTAAAATTCACAGGCCAATCTTTGTCTTGTGATATTTACGTGGCTTATCGAAGCTGAAGGTACTGCGGACGAGTAGGTTTATTTAGCACATCCGTTGATCTATTCACTGCGTCAGTATTATTATACCCAGGCATAAATCCACTCAGTTATATCAACTGTCGACGAGATCATACCAAGAGGCTACAGGGCTATTCATTCCAGCCGTAACAAATGGATAACTGCTTCGTTCTAATCTGGTAATCTCTAGCAGTATGCACCCAACAACACTTGAACCTTGAGCCTTCTAGTCATAGGGCAAACTCGTGGACCATTTTAGCCACTGGCACCTGACTCAACGGCTCATGAACTCCAGCTCCTATTAATTTACGATTTTAACGCTACCATCAGCCGATGTCAGTGGCAAGTATTTCTCCTCAAGCCCCACCTGGTGGACTTCGCTAGTCACGACTTCTCACTAGAACTCCACATAACTTCGTCCTTATTCATAGGTTATTGTATGGAGTCCCAGTGGTTGGATGATCTACGAGCTTGACTTGTAATCAGCAGATCCTGGATTCGACCCAGTTGGTGCATATTGCCGATGAATCTCAAACTAGGAAGAAACAACTGTCCAGTACTCCCTGCTGATTTTCAATGCTTCTGTAACTGATATCAATCAGTAGTCAGACTTGAAAAAAATGAAATCCCTATGAACTAAGTCTTGAAAATTGATTATTTCGTTCACCTGATATTGATTTGATGAATGCAGGTCAGATTTATCAAGCTGTGAAAAGGAAGTCACACAGACAAATGATTGATTATCAGGTCAACAAAATAATCAATACCAATAAGATTATATATATATATTACGTTCAAGCTCATCAAGACGGACAGTCATTGTATACATCGAGGGTTCTAAAAACTCATCTCCTCTTAAAGTCATCACTGAAGATGTCTAGAAAGGTGATGAAAATCTCACCATTAAACCATTCAACTCAGAGAACTTTACTACACCGGAATCATTCGCCTGTGCTACAAATCTTCTCTAACACAAATATATATATATATATCCCCCTTTGGTTCCGAGATGAACATACGACTTCAACAGCCCTTTCCCTCTTTGTCCTGTTCTCTGCGATCCTCTTCAGCTGGCTCAGCGATTAACCACAGGCTGTCATCTCTTCCTCACACGGTCTCCTCCATGTCACACTCGAACCAACGGCCAGCGCGTTGGTTCTCGTTAGAATTCCAACGGGATGACGGCCCGGTGCGCTATGTCATTCGACGGTCTCCTCAGCGTGCATCTAATCCATCCCTATTTCCTTCGAGATATTTGTTGAGCAATAGGTTGTTGGTAGGTCATCTGATCCTCACTATGGAGCCAGAGAAGGCAGCTATCAATGAAACTTTGAAAGCTCTCAGGAACTCTTGTCATGACGTACCACGTTTCCGACTCATTTAGAAGAAGTGACTGACTTAACATTGGTGTTGAAAATCCTGATTTTGTTTTTCATGCTGAATGCAGCACATTTCCAAACTGATTTCACGGTGATGAACGTATGTCTTGCCTTTCTGATTCTGACTGTCTTTGACTTCCTCATCCGTGACGGTTGTAGTTGAAACAATCGTGTGCTTTGAAGATTCTGTAGCGATTAAGTTAATTTTCGGGGGTGAGGTCGCTAACCCTATGCCCAACCTCCCCTATTTCCGCGAGCCTAGGACCGGCTAGAAAACTAGTGAACTAGTAGACTAGGCGAGGTTATTAACTATGGAGTACTGGACAACTGATTCGTCCTAGGTTGGGACCCATTGGTATTACTACCCACCGCCGTTCGAACCCAGTACCTTCCGGTTACAAGGCAACCTCGTAGACTATTCAGCCACTGGGACCCATATATATGTATGATGACTCAAGGAATTCGAACAGTACTCCTCTTAATAAACTTGTTTTATGATAAGTCTCGAGAATGATCTATTAAAGTCGACTACTGATGATTTTCAGCTGTATATATGTTGTGTGCACGACATTTCTATCATTTGTGATATACAAGCATAACCTTAATCAGTTGTTACAAGTGTTAAACAGCTACTGTCAATGTTGGTGAACATTGAATAGTTGGTTTATTCAAACTGGTCTCCATTGGCGGGTAACAAGAGCTCTGTCATTGTTTAATCGTGTACTAGTTGGTGGAAGATTGGAGAAATACTATCAAAAGTATTGTTGTATATTATATTAACGTTTGTTTACAGACTTTGGCACTGATTAAACACTTTTAATCTGTTTCGTTATCGCTTGAATAATAAACAATCGTGTCGCCCAGCAGTTTTCTGTTGTTCTGCGTCGGTTACAGTACATAATGTTCTGCGTATTCAGCTTAGTCTTCTGAAACCAGCGATAGGTCCAGAATCTCTGCGATCTGGATATTTGACAGCTGTCATCCATCAGTTGACTCTTGAAATGGCAAACGAATCTAGAATTCCCTTTAGTTGACTTTGAACTAACAGGAACACTCGGTAGAATCTTGAGAAGTTCTGTCCATAGAAAATCCACATAGAATAGTCAAGTGACAAGTTTCTAGAACTGGATGCATGTTAAATAAAAATGAAATTTAATTAAATCCCTTGCCATTCGCATCGGACGCATTTGTAGCCCTGATGCTGTAGAAGATAAATTATATCTTCTGAAAGAAATCTTTATCCAACACGGGTATCCACTGAGATTTATGGGCGAAAACATCAGACTGAAAGTTCAATAAAATGAAACTTCATTTATTGCTAAGAAATAGAAACTTTATATGAACCTTCATTTCAAAGGAAATCTTAATTGAGATATCTTCATGAGAAGAATTTTAACATCTTTGAGAAGGATGTTCTTCACCGCTGTGATAGCAGTAGTGTTCTTCAGTCATCTACTGGCCTGTAGAATCTTTAAGGAAAAGATATAATAATAATAATAATTTACTTTATTCCAAAAACAGTACTTGTGATACAGAATGGAATTTTCAGCATTAATCACAATATTGCATCTAATTTCCTCAAATTATAAATAAAAATTAATCACACAGAAAATTTTCCACATTTACAATAGGGGTAATGTCAAAAACATGCAGCATATAAAATGGAAATAATAATAATGATAACAGCTAAGGTAATAATAATAATAATACAAGTGAAAATTGCCATGGGCTTGTTTCACACAGTATTGTCGATGCGGTATAGAAATCCTAGCATGTTTAAAAATATTGAATATAATGTTCTCTTTACATGATATGGTGAGGGGAAAAACAAAGATTACAGCAGTCATAGAGATAAGTTGGTGTTTGCAATTATGAAAGTAAAACAAAGAAGCAACAGGACCATAAATATAATAGAAATAATAAAAGTAAAACTTGAAGGTATATAAGGATGGATGGAGGAGATTGTTTATTTACTAGATGAAAAAAGGTTAGTCAATTCTTGTCTGACACTATTTTCATCACATAAAATACGTGCCAAGTATAGTATCATAGAATTTTTATACTTAGACGTGTGAGCATACAGTTTTCTGAAGTTACTTCTTGTTCTACCTGAGGAGATGCAAGGTGAAAGCTGAGGGTAAAGTGGATGCTCCAAGTCAGACAAAATCCCTTTAGCAAATTTATTGCACGAAGTCAAGTGCCTATCAACAACGACGTTAACTATGTGGTCCACTGGGACACCACTCATCCTACTGACAGTCTTCAGCATTCTACGAATTGTGACAAAGTCATTTTTAAGCAAACCAGGAAAGAATAAGGGTGAACAATAAAGAAGAATAGGTAGGATGCAAGAGTTTATGAACTGTAAGAGGAGGGGTTGAGTTATACCCGAGTGCCTTAACTTCTTAATGTAAAATATCAGGCGGAATATTTTACTGGAGATCGCTGAGACATGGGAAGACCAGGAGAGATCAGAAGAGAGAATAAGTCCAAGATACTTAATTTCTGATTTAATTCCTATATCATTGTCGTCAATCTAATCACTTCTCTGTGTGCACATATCAATTGATCTGTTCCTATGCAGCCAGTATATTGCCTGTTCAATGAGTATCCTGTCTAAAAAAGGTTCGTAAACATTATATTGAATGGTTGCAGAAAGGTAACAATTGCTTCATAGAGAGTATGGTGATTGAATGTCTTGTCAACACTGGTCATTCTATCTCAGCACACCCCTCTTTCAAAGTGATCTACAAAGTGAAAAGCAAGTTGTCAAATACATTTACGCTTTTGCCTCATTTACATCACTGAAGCATTCAAAAGAGAGTTTTACAATCACTTCTACTATCATAATAATAAAGACCCTGTTGTTTTCAACCAGCTCTTTCTAAATCTTACGTAATATGTTTTTGTGTTTTTTGATTATAGCTTGATTCCACAGCGTATTTTTGGTACAAGTATGGAATTTTCAGCATGTGATATCGGTAGCCCAATTTTGCAGGCCGACTATTGATATCGGGTTTGCATCGGCAGGGGATCGAACCCCGGACCATGTGCATGGTCGGCGAGAGTCCTAACCGCTGTGCCACCGACGCATTTTTCGTCGTCCAGATATACATCCTGATTATAGCCCATTCTTTGAATTACTTACGTCATTACGTCACCCTAACACTCTTAAGCAAGCTCTCTTATGCATTCATCAATAATAACAACTAGGATTATGACAGCTCATCACTTTGATTGGCAGAATGTAGAGATTTCAAACAGTGGAAACATCAAAAATACTGCCAGAGAATTAATTTCTAGATGCCTGGTACTCAAATGCATCAGCGCTTAACAAACACACATTACTATAAATCAAATTTACTAACTTAAAAAAATGTAAATCATATGACAAGAAAGTTTAAATTCCAAGTCAGTTAAAAATGAACAATGTAAATTGACAACTCATCACAACAATGGTTGTCAGGTGATGCAATTGTATCAACATTCATAGAGAATTCAAACAAATTCACTTTATTATATATTGAAACTTGATCTGAAAATGACGTCTAGGCAGTTAAATAAACCAACTCAAAAATACTATCCTTCTTTCTGGAAAAAAATTGTATATAAGTGCGGTCGTACAGTTAAAGAATATGAATCCGCTGGACTGCTTGTTCTGTTTGTTTTGTTTTTTTCACTAATCCCTCGATGGAGATTATTCATGAAATAAACCTGTACAGAGCAAGAAAAAACATGCTGAGCAGGATAAAATGACGTCATTGTATTTTTTTCTTTGGTTCACTGCATACGATCATGAAGAGGTTTAATATCCGCATACAGAATAGTTATTGATTAATCCCAGCAGAAGCATTGAAAATGGACCCAGAGACAACAGCGGACTTGATGACGCCACTACTGGAGAAGGTGTGGAAAGAAGGCAAAGTACCCGAGGATTGCAAGAAAGGATACTTATTCAAACTAACAAAGAAAGGAGACTTAAGTCAATGCAAGAACTGGTGCGGAATTATGCTCCTATCCATCCCAAGCAAAATACTAATCCGCATCATCATAGAAAGAATCAAACAAGCCCTGGATGAAAAACTTCGACCGGAACAGGCTGGATTCAGGAGAAACAAGTCATGTGTTAATCAAATCGCCACACTACGGATCATCATTGAACAAAGTTTGGAATGGCAGTCTCCTCTCCATCTCAACTTCATCGACTTTGAAAAGGCCTTTGACAGCGTCGATCGAGAGGTGATTTGGCAACTACTTCGCTACTACGGGGTGCCACCGACAATTATACATCTCATCCAACAGCTATACGACAATGCTGCATACCAAGTAATCCACAACGGGAAACTCACGGAATCCTTCGAAGTGAGGACAGGAGTAAGACAAGCTGGCTGCCTACTATCGCCAATGATTTTCCTGATTGCAGTAAATTGGATAATCCGACAGACAGCGGGGAATGAAGCAGCAGGCATAAAATGGACACACACAAAATACTTGGAGGATCTTGACTTCGCCGATGATATATGTCTGATTTCCCACAAACTGGAAGATATGCAAGTGAAAAGCAACAAGTTGGCAGAAGAAGCATCCAGAGAAGATAGGACTTCAGGTGAACATAGAGGAAACAGAGGTGATGAAGATTCCTGGGCAACACCACCACCACCAACAACAACAACAGATAGCAATCAGCATAAATAGGAGGAGTCTGAAAGAAACAATCTCCTTTAACCTGCCGACCTGGGAAGCATCGTTTCAACTACAGGAGGACGGAACTCACAAGGATATCAAAGCAAGGATCGGAAAAGCAAGACAAGCTTTCACTACTCTCAAGTCTGTGTGGAGGTCAACAACACTCAGCATGAAAAATAAGATCCGGATTTTCAACTACAATGTGAAGTCAGTGCTACTCACTATACGGATCAGAGACTTGGCCAGCGCGTCATAAATAGCATCTCAAACAAACTACAGACCTTCATCAACAGCTGTCTTCCCTCAATACTCAAGATCAGATGGCTGGACAGAAAAGATCAGCAACAGAGATCTCTGAGAGCTAACCAACCCAGCAGGAACCGATTGTGCAACAAATATGCAGGAAGAAATGGAGATGGATTGGCCATACTCTGAGGAAACCATCAAGTGACATCACTAGACAAGCCATTGCTCGAGCGGAACCCGACAGATTGGGAAGCGGCGAGTTGGTCGTCAGTGCGAGAGTGGGTGACTTGGAGGAGGTCATGTGAAGAGGAGATGAAAACGTGTGGGCAGACTTGGAGCCAGGTGAAGACTCTAGCAGAGAACAGAACGCAATGGAGACGCACGGCTGAAGCCCTATGTTCCTCTAGGAATTAAAGGAAACAATAACAATAATAAATAATACAGAATATTCAGGTACTTTAGTTATTGATTAAGGATGGTCATTAGAATTTTTAGAAGGCTGATTAGTGAAAAGAGAATGTTCTTTTCGATGACTTCCTCTTCATCAGATTCTACGGCTATATATGCATACTGAGTAAAGAATTGCTGCTATTAACAGCATTGATGTATGAATAAACCTCGAATCATTAAGACGAACAGACGAATAGTATGGTCTTCTTATGAGCAGGACTTCTAACAAAGCAAGTTTACTTTGGAGCTCTTCGCTGGTAAATGTATGATAGCTGAATATACTTCATGAATTGAGATGCATAATTGCGTACCTAGCCAAATAGTAATAATTATTTTTATTCACAAAGTATCAATGTATCATCCTTATACCGGGAATAAAATGAGAATTTTATGATAAGAGGGTTTAAGGGACCATTTTCTAGTTTACTTACCAAGAAATCTGCCAGCATGCGGCCAAATGGAGAGCCTACTGCCACTCCATCCACCTGTCAATAGAGTTCATTGTCAAGTTTAAAATTCATATTTATGGTACACTTTGGTAACAGTTGTTTGGATATTTCTACTGCGATCCCAATATTTATTGACTTGTTATTTATTTGTTCATAGATGTAATCAGTCGTTTCAATTAGAGTTACATTTATAAATAGAGATGCTACATCCAAAGATATCTTAGTTTTCAAGAATGGATTTTTCTTTTGAATGGTTGGAGGATTTCATCATGAGCTGATATCACTTAGAGAACCATTGAAAAACCTGGGAATAGTGGACAGCTGTTTCGTCCTGGTTTGGGACTCATCACAGTACGCGCCCACTGAGATTCGAACCCAAGACCTTCTGGGGAGCTCGTAGACCACTAGGAAGCCACTGGGACCCGATCGAATGGCTAGCCCATGAATTATAACTTTGATGTTTATATCTTTAATTCTGTCCATGTGAATTCAAATACATCTTTCACGCCATATCTTTCTCTCACTAGCTGTTCATGTAAGGCTTTTATGATAGTTACCAACCATCTAGCTTAATCATGGTAGAGTGAATTTTGCTCCAGGTTTATACACTTTGGATGCGGTATATAACCTTGCTGTGTATGTACTCATGGGTCTGATTTCGTTATATAAACTTGTAGAAAGTATGTGTTCTTCCTTCAGTTTCTTTAAACGTCTGGTGATTCCATTCTTTATGTTACTGTTTAAATCCTTGCTCTCCTACAGTTTTTGAAACTTTTGTATGTCTCTCAATATATTATTCATCTTCCTAATATAACCACTTCTGTCAAAAAAGGGCTAATCGTTATCCTTTATCAGGTTTTGTAATTATCAATCTTTTATCACTGATCAATTCTTGCAGTTCTTTTCTGTGTTCTTTTGTCAGGATACTTTTACAGTCGTACTTGGTGTTTTACTATTGATAACAGCAATCCACTAGACTGGATTTCAAGCGCTGTAATTCAAGGCTGGTGAATGGAACTAGATCCCTTGTTTGATTATATAGGTTTTTGAACTCAATATCCGTATCCATGCCTTTGAGGGTGTATGCCGGGAAATTGCTAGCCATCGGCTTGGTTTCAAGGCGCTACACTAGCTCTATATGCTTCTTTTTCTTTACTTCCTTTTTAGTAACTAGAGAGATGTATTCCGTACAAGATCTTCTGGTAGGCTATCTACTGCATATTGCCTGTGGGCGATCATAAAGGTGAAGAATATCAATATCATGTGATGAAATACCATAATGGGAAGTAGTAAAAATTTTCGTTAAGCTTGTTAGTATGCATAGAAATATTCAAAGAGTATTCTTTGATTAACCTCGCCTACTTAACTGGCTAGTTTTAATAGTTTTCTATTCAGTCCCAAGCCCGGGTAAAGAGGAAGGGTTAGGCGTGGGGCTAACAACGCTACACCACTGACTGGTTTCAACATGGAACTTTGCACCGATGTGCAGCAGTTCGAGTCATCACACTTCATTCAGTACACAAAGCCAGAGAAGAAAGTAAAAAGTAAATGCAAAATAGAGACAGTAAACATAAATTTTAGGAAAAAAGAATAGTAATATCGGAGAACAATATAGTTTTATTGGAAATTATAAGTCACAAGGAGTGGATGCATCTGCACCAACCATTGAGAACGATGTTGAGCCATATCACCGATTGTTTCCAGCCATTGGTGTTTACCGTCCCGAGGATCCCAACCAGGAAGTCCACATCTTCTTACGTGGCTGGCTTAAACTAACTTTTGTGGATTTCATTGACTGATAAAGCCATGTTTCCGTTTGACTACCACTAGATCTCTCTTTTCCAACCTGATCCATCCTATGTCAGTCAGGTAAAGTAGCCCGTCGAGGAAGGTGACAGATGGCTAGTCATGCATGCGTAACACATGTTCTTACCACCTCAATCGATGCAAATTCACAATCTCGTCTATTGATTTCCCCTCTTTACATAGCACTCGTCACCTAACCTCAATATTGCTCACCCTATTATACCACTTAGCACACACGGGAGATAGAACGCCGGCAACTATGGTCAAACACAGTTAGTCTTTTCATGTCCTCCACTCTCAGTGGCCAGGTCTCACAGCCATAAAGGAGGAGGGAGCGGACTGCTGAGCAGTACACACGTCCCTTTGGTCGATAGCCGGATATCACGTCTACACCAATAAACCTCTCAAACCGCTAGACAATCTTCAACGCACAAAAAATATATTAAAAATACAAAAAATTCAAATAACAATTTTATTCTTCGCTCAAGTCGGAGAGGCGAAATGACGCGGGCTGGTGAAAGCCTCCGGGAAGCCAGTCAACCAGCCAATGTGTCTTCTCTCGATGAAAGCAAGAATAAGAATGGGGACATGGAATGTCCGTACAATGTACGAGACTGGCTGAGAAGGCCGCCCAGTTAGCCAAAGAAATGCGAAGATATGACATACAAGAGCTTGAAATCTGTGAGAGCAGATGGGATGGATGTGGATTGTCAAAGTTATCAACTGGAGAGTCAATAATCTACTCCGGTCTGGTCACCCAGACAACAACTACGAGCACACTGAGGCAGTGAGTGGCTATCATGATGTCACCAGTGGTAGCCAAAGCCCTAATGCACTGGGGACCACTGTCATCCAGAATTATGACATCAAGATTCGGAACACAAGGGAATAAAAATAAAATAAAACAATTCTTTAATTTCAAACAAATGTTGCTAGAAGTTAAATAATTTAGCTGAACACTTTGTACACTGATATCAATATTGTTGACAGTCGTATACAGCTGAGAAAAACCAACAAAGTAAAATGACCTCGTTTATTCATACTCAAGTTGTTTGTTTTGCTTTGTGAATTGAAAAAGAAACAATTCCAACAGTTGGTGTGGTCACGGGCAGTAATTTTGCTTGAAATATTACCAATACAAAAAACTTATCCAGTTGATGTGTTCCAAATAGGACGAAATGTACATCCTGGATTGCACTGGTAGTTACTATCCACCAATTAACTTGTATATAAGCTACTGAAATATAATTATAATTTATTTGATCTATTCTACAATGCACAGACTTTTTACTGACATTATTTTTGTTCAAAGAGTTCGAATATCGTCTTCTAAAAGTCGATCGCCTAAAGTTTGAACACCATAGAATGTGATTAGTTGTATAAAATCAAAATATAATTCCAGTTACGCAATCAAATTACCCCAGTTTTGTTCATTTATTCACGTTCCGAATGGATCGTAGGTAACAGTAGCTTTGTTTTTACGCAGTGAGGTTGCTAGCCTCAGGCTCTGCCTTCCCTCTCTTCCGGATTTAATACAAACTAGGTGAGGTTTGGGAGTGCGTCGACAGAGAATCGAACCTAGATCACGTACATGGCTGGCGGTCAGTTTAACCCTGAACCGTTGAAAAGAAAAATTTAACCAAATACGTCAAGCTAAATTCTAATCACACTAATTCATTGTATTGCCATCAAAGAAATGCTTAGAGAATACGGCTTAAGTATACCAAACACTTCTACAGGAGGTCAGTTGCGAGTCCGGATAGCTCAGTGGTAACGTCTCTGACTGCAACACTGAGTGAATTGGGTTCGAATCTCAGAAGAGATATGAGTTCTTTCAAGTTTGAAGATACGCCATGCTGACGAGTGCGAACTACGACGAAACCTAGGTCCAAAGCTTCCTGCTGATTGCCTCTAATCATTTTAAATTTTATGGAAACCCTAGCTGGCAATTAGGAAGTTTAAACCATCTTTATGCGATCTAAGCAACAATTCGTCATCATAAACCTTCCTTCGTAAACTCTGTTTTGATACCAACCAGGGTAGATGTACTATTACCTCTGATATTTTGTTTAGTGATCTTCATTGTTATTTGGACCTTCAGTATGTATGTCCTTTTAACTTGACCTAATTCTGTTTTCCCACCTCTTAACTCTTTATTAATTTCATGTGTGTATATTCGTATGACAAGTCGATCGATGTGTGATCAGATTGTTCAAAATGAGTGTTGCACAAATACATTACACGATTCAGATAAATTACGTCTTCTTATTGCTTCGTCTAAATTAACATATACAATTATAACACTGCATAGCAATAAATTTGCAGATAACGGTAGAAATGATGATAATATTCATAGTCATCCTATGTCAACGGGACGATAAACTATTCCAGATTGTAGTGGAGAACTGCGGTAGCACTTTGTATCGAATTCTAAATGTTGAATTTTTATCCATCGTTTGCTGTGTATCCACTAGGTGAGCCATTATTTAACTCCTGATGAACTTTATGATTCCTTTCCTTAACCACTTTTTGGACAGTGTTCAAGAAGGCGATGGTGGGTTTTCCAAGTCGTTCTACCTATGCAACTGTCTTCATAAGACACAGTTAAATTTCTTTAGTGCACATTGAAGTGGCTAGAATAAGTAAACCAGATCTAAACATGATACTTTTGGCCTTCACCTTTCCATTCTCAGTCCCAAGAAATATTTACATGCTACTTGTAACGGAAAAATTGTTGGGAAAATCTCTCTTAATAGATCTAATCACAACATTGACGCCTATTTGAATGTTTCAGGTAACTGGACCTAAATGTAAAAAGAAGAAACGATGGAACGGTTGAAAAGTCCATCTACAGAAAAGAAACCTAGACTGGATAATACCTTCACTACAACAGCTTCTGCCTTATAAGCTATAAGCGGGGATTAATAAGGACACTGTATGACATTGCCAGGAAGTTATGTTCACCTAACAAGGTAGAAGAAGAATTAAACTTTGTCGAAAAATGCCTTAAAGAAAACAAGTATCCAAAGGGATTTATCCTAAAATACAGCAAAGAAAGAGATGAGAAAGCGAAGTAACCAACAGCTGAAAAGAAGAAAGTGTTCATATGCCTCCTATACAAAGGAGAAGCAGTATCACAAAAGATTGAAAAGAGGGTGAAAGGAGCAATAAACAGATACTTCTCTGCAACTAAGCTGGTGATACTATACAGCACTAGATGATCTTTAAGCCAATCGAAACTGGATAAGTACCCTGCTGATGTTACCTCCAAATAAATTTATAAATTTAAGTGCACCTGCGGCAGCAAATACATTGGAAGGACAGAAAGAAGAGCTTCCATCCGTTTTTCAGAGCATATTCCAAGAAACTTATGCTTAGAAGGAAGCAGATATTTACAAAGTGCAATTACAAGACAACTTGTGGATACGGGCCATTTTGTCGAAATATTAAACATACAAAGGACAGCGAATCTACTACGATTTGCTGAAGCAATTACAATCAAACGTCTCAGACCAAATTTATGCATACAGAAAGAGAGTGTAGTCAATCCTTCACTCCTTTGGTAAACATATCACTTTCATTACACTGGTTAGTCATACACACTAGAGAGCTCAGCTCACTAAGCAAGTTTTCAGTTTGATGAACTTTAACCTTCTTGAGTTGCCATGTTGACGTACAAGCTAACACTTTTTATTAGATTTTTCTGTTTTTTGTCTTCTCTCATCACCCTCCCCTTTCTTATTCATAGTTTCATATCATTTAAATTGATGGTGACTTGAACTAAGAATTGTGATGCTTATATTCCGGGAGCGTTCATCTTATAATGTTTTCTGTATTACCTTTCAAACATTGAAGTATGAAATGTCAATATTTATAACCATTGTAATTTCAGGTAGTTGTGTACGGCTGATGAGAACCTGTGAAATAGAATGATATCATTTTATACTGCAAATCTGGTCTTTCTTTCTCTATCGAAATTTATCAAGGGAACCAAATGTATGAAACTGTGTAATAATTATCCGTTTCACTCCTAGACTGTATATCATTACTGTGACATTTGCTTATCGTTTGTTGATTCCATCCTTATCATTTTGTAACAACAGAAGACAAGGGACAGGCAGCAGATTCGTTTATTAAGGAAAATCAACACATATTTATAGATTTTAATGTACATTAGTGTAGATTATTGTTAGTAGAAAATACAGTCTTTTGATTGGTTGTTTCTCACAGAAAGTTAACCTTGTATCTCTTAGTGGCTGTGTCAGATCATCCATATGCTAACTGTATCCGCCTACGCAAAGTCTTTGTTCTCATTTTCTCACCACCAATATTGGGGACATAAACATTGACGTCAGTCACTGTCTACCAACTTTGGCTAGCAGCCAGCTGTCACCAAAATTTGTCTTTGTTACTGCTTATTCTCTAATTTTAATGCTTCTCTTTGCGGTTATACGTACACTGATAACATACTGTTTTATGATATGGTTTTGTTTGAGTGAGTCAAACGCGTCGGTGGCACAGCGAGTAGGACGGCCGCCGACCATGCACATGGTCCAGGCTTTGATCCCCAGCCGACGCGCCCCTTTACCTCGCTAAGCAAGAAATAAAAAAGCTGGTAAAGAGGAAATGTTGGGTATGAGGCTAGCAACACAATCCTGTAAAAATAAACACTGCTTCAGAAACCTCAAGCCCCTAGCTTGAAGCCCCATGTTCCACTGGGAATGTGAAGGGAAAAAAAGAATCAAAGTCATTCTATTTTTGCTGGCAGAGCTTTTGATCCCAAGTTGTTGGGAATAAATATTCTACTTGATCCTAAGGTACTTCTTACGGTTGAATTCTGGTTACCTAATTTTGTTCTATAGTGCTTATTTTCTACTTAGAAAGTTACCTTGTCTGTGTAGCTGTCTAACAGCATTGTAGAAGTGTAACAACAGAAGACAAGGGCCAGGCAACAGATCTTTTATTTAGGAAAACAACACATATTTATAGATTTTCATGTACGTTATTATAGATTATTGTAAGCAAACAAACACAGTCTTCTGATTGGTGGTTTATCGTTGAACGTTAACCTTTCACCTCTTTGTGGTCGTTTATTGAAGTTCAGATTATCTATCTGCAAATTGTATCCACCTACGCAAAGTCTGCTGTGTTTGGTTTTTGAATCACTCTTTGTTCTTATTTTTCTCATGACTAATATTGGGGACGTAAACATTGACGTAAATTACTGTCTACCTATTTGGCTAGCAGCCAGCTCTCTCCGCAGAAGTAGTTTTGAATTTTTGATGTTATTATAGCTTGAAAGAACCACACACAGATTCCAATGACAAACAATCGTCTTTTTGCTGTCATTGGAGCGTTTTACGACTGTGCGTTTCTCAAGGAAGTTTCGGATAATTATACAGTGGGACGCAAGAACCGGTTCTCTGAGTTTAGATCACAAAGAATCGGTTTTGGTTGCCACACTAACCAAGCATCCACAGTGACTGGTTACTTCAATTATTACATACAGACACCTGTATGAATTGTTCCTTGTTATAATTATGACTACCATCACCTTGACTATCGCTCACTGATTTAAATGTTAGTATTATCACTCGCCCCTTAGGTTCCAAATCAGGCACAGTGCTTCAGCAGCGCAACTTCACTTCAATCTGTTCTCTGCTATCACTTTCACTTGGTTCCATGACTGCCCAAAAGCTTTCATTTCCTCTTTACATGGTCTCCTTCATATGAGTCGTGGAAATCCTCCTCAACGCTTCTAAATTGGGTTCTAGTCAACGACCTGATGTATGATGTCACTCCAGTGTCTGATACACTAGCGTAAGTCCAATTTATCTAAACTTCCTTCTACATATTTGTTGGGGTAATAAGTTGTCGTCTGATTTGCTGCACTGCCGTAGTCCTCCTTCTGATTGGCTATATGATATTCAATATCGAGATAGCGTGGGCACCTGTTGAAGCATGTCAGCAGCAGCCTGTTGGAAATACCTTCTGTTATGAATCTTAAACTCTAGTTATGATAATGGGAAATACTTCTCTTTAAAAAAAGGTTTAGGTTAATGACCATGATTAATCAATAATTCAAGGTGTTAATTAACCAATCGAAAACTAGTATTAAACAAGATAACTTTAGTCTTCTTTGAGTTTGCTTTATTCTCTCTTACTGTATACATACAAGACACAGGCTTGAAAACAAATGAGTCGAACGCCTGTCATTATATGACTCCAGTGAATTTATAGAAGGCTAATATAGCCAAAATTATTTCTATAATTGGGTTATATCCGACCGATAAAGAATCCGTGGGAAACAAGAAGGAATTTCAAATAGTCCCCCTCACTCATAGAGCTGAACAAAGTAAGAACCACTGGAAACAATTTTCAGCCATATCATCATTAACAGTCTCAAACCATTGATTCTCAGGATCTCGTAGACGCCAACTAGGCAGACTGCAACACCTTATGTGCCTAAATCAGACAGCCAAAGGTTCCATATCAGGTTTTATGCCAAAGGTTTGAAACATTCTACTACTAGGAGAAGTGTAACGGCAGAAGACAAGGGAATACAGATACGGGATT
The DNA here is from genome assembly GCA_944472155.2 of Trichobilharzia szidati. NCBI lineage: Eukaryota > Metazoa > Platyhelminthes > Trematoda > Strigeidida > Schistosomatidae > Trichobilharzia > Trichobilharzia szidati. The sequence goes on from OX235274.1 coordinate 88,802,428, forward strand.
ACTTATTAGCAACTCGATACACAGGTAAGGGTAAAATACGTCTACTGTATAGTAGAATCGAAATTTGCATATACCTTCGGTATTACTTGGCGTTGTCTTCCTTCCACGTACCCTATGTTTATTTCTCAAGCAACGTTCATTAAAGTCATCTCTCTGTCATTCAATACTTTTGATGCTGATATGCACATTTATATCTGCATCTATATACTACTTATAAATCTTATCAATAGCACACACTATAGTAGTATCCCATCAACTTGGCTTGATGACTAACAACTTTACCAATCTTAAATTTTTTTATCAGTAGATATTTTTATCTTGAAATAAAAATTTCTTGTCAAATGTAAAAATCACGTGAAATGAGTATTCAGAAGAAAAATTAAAATATGCATGTATTCTTAGTAAATAATGGAATGAAGACACTATTGAACCTGTTCAACTCATCTTTAAACGTAATAACTTTGGATTTGGTGAGAATATCAAACAGTTGTGTAGTTTCATTGATGCACTGATAACAAATATCTTCCAAGAGTCTCTTTATTAAAAGCAGTGGATACGCTTCAAGAATACGCGTCTTATCTCTCTTGGAAACACTCTAAACGAAGACTGACATCAAATAGGGAACCATTGGTAAACCAGATGGTTATTTCACTCCTGACGGGGGTTCGAATCCACCACTTATTGGTTACAGTGTGAGGTCGTAGACCGTTCAGACACTGGGACTAAATCCAATGGTACATGAATTTCAAATCATGTCAGTTCACCATGTAGATTGAGCAACTAGGTAGCGAATATTGTAAGCGAGTGACACTTCTTTTACCTAACTTGGTGAACTCAAGATAACTTCCTGTGTAGAGTTAATCGCTAGTGAGCATCAGATTAATTATCAAGTAGTGGTTCGCAGGGATAATTATACCTTTAAATTAGGTTGTTATAAGTATGAATGACCTCATCAACGTTTTGGTTATTATTTTGCTTGTTACACAACCTTTGAATATTAGTCGTATATATAGAGAGAAATCTTATTCATTCCTTATGCTCCAGAATTCGTAAAATCTGCTCTGCAGAGACAATCGATAGTGAACTAGATAACCTCTGATCAAATCTCCTTAACAATGGTTATCCTACAAGGTTTATCGAACGTAACATCAAGAAAGAATCCGCCCCTAGACAAATTACAGTGCTAAAGAAAAAACTGTTTATGAGTCTGACATTCAAAGGTGACACCATTTCGGAATTGATTAAAAATCGTTTATCTAAGTGGATTAAACGCACTTTTCCTGCAGCTGACTTGCAACTAGTTTTTACCAGCCGAAATATGATTAGACAATGCGTCAAGGATAGATTACCGCTTTTGTCCGCATCTATGTGTATTTACTCTTTTACCTGCTCTTGTGGAGCTGTTTATATTGGACGTTGTAAGCGTAATCTCCGAAAACGTGTAGCTGAACACTATCCAGTCTGGTTAATGAAAGGCGAACGTAGAACTGCGAAGTCGTCTATCTGTGATCACCTGTTAGAGTCAGGTCATTTAGCCCCACGTGATTCATCTTTCAAATTTATCTACGTGGCAAAATCGAATCGATCCAAAAGTTTACGTTTTCTTCACTTATGCATAGCCGAAGCTTTAGCTATACATGAACAGAAACCTAAATTATGTGTTCAAAAATGTTTTGTCAAACCCCTTTCTTTACCTTGGTCATAGTAATGTTCTTTGTAGTTTTTGCTTTATTTTTTTTTACCACTTGAATTCTTTCCACTTCACTTCACATCTTCATTCTTATCGTAATCGTACTCCTAATTTTTCTAAATTTTTAGACAACACTTGACATTTTTTAAAACATTTTTGATTTCACTTCACTTATAAAACAATCTTTAATAATTTTGTAATTTACCAGCTTCAACTCTACCCCTTATAACATTTTAATTATCGTTATTCTTATCACTTATATATGTATATTGACTGAGCAATTATTTAGTGCCACTTAATAACCTTTTCTTGTTATAAGACAGAAGAATTCGAAGGTGATGCACCAAGCGGAATAATAACCAACAATTCGAAGAGATATATTTGTGAAGGACTCTTAATGCCGGTAAGCTGCAATCAACATTTTCCACAAAACTAGTTGTGATTCCCATATTGAGAGATGAAGTAGTCAAGCTAGTCAAATGTTAATTTTATCTACCAGTTCAACTGATTCTATAGAGCCAGTTATGTTGGCTATTGCTCTAGGAACATAGTTTTTCGTGTTTGGGAACATCTACCACTGTGGCTAAATAAAGGTGTAGTTAAAACTATCAACAGTTCTATAGTAGATCAACTCGTTCATACCACATAGTCACATAACATTGAAGAGTCTTTCTCTAGCATCTTTTGAATACAAATGACATAGGCTTCCAAATGCCGACCACTCCAAATAGCAGAGATTCAAAACATCGCGAGTTCTGCGTGTTAAAGAAACAAATCTTGGAAGATACCCGTCGAGACATTAGAGAGAAAAAAACAAGTAGTTCAGTAAAGATATCATCTCAGCGATTTCATTCTCAAAAGCTGTACAATCGAATTTATGTGTACACAAGTTTACATAGATACAATTATTATTTAATTCCACTCAGTAACAAACGAGATTAAAGGTCATAATAATTTTCAACTTGACATGAAAGTTTGAAGGCGTGAATATAGATTACAAGGGACTTAGAGACAAGATTACATACGATTAGAAAATAGTTACAATGTATGTTAAATAGGTTGTTTTTTTTTAAAATCGATATTTTGATACCTGGAAAAATAATTTTAATTTTAACTTGATTTAAAAGTTCAAGGGTGTGAACATAGGCTATAAGAGGCTTGGTAACAAAAGTATACAGGATTAGAAAATAGTCTTTTTTAACGACTAAAGGTGTGAATGGGATGAGCATGGGAACAAGTTGAAAGAATAATATTTTGAAAAATTGAAAATGAAAAAGGGGAAAATGAAGGGGATGAAAAAGCGAGACCTAAGGAGACAAACCAAGCTAGATCTATGGTAAATGTAAAGGTTGAAATGGAATATATTTCTTCGCTCAGTCTGTTGTTATTGCTTTTTTCTAAATGCTTAAATGGGAATTTAGAAATCACTAAATAATAATTGTATCTATGCAAACTAATGAATATGAATGCAATTGTACAGCTTTTGAGAATGAAGTCGCCTAAAAGATAGTTATCTTTGCTGAACTTTTTGTTCTTTTCTCTTGAAAGAGACAAGTTCAACCATTATTGTTACCCTGGCCTGCTGTGGAGCCTATCAATTCATAAATTCTGTATTAAATTTCTTAATTTGTTTTGATATTTAGATTAATATTACATGTTTATGCATATTATCATTCACAGATTCTTTCGAACTGTTATCTATCGATTTTATTGATTCAGTGTTATTTAAAAACATTAAGGTTGTTATTAACAACAATTCTCTAGTTATTACGGATATATAACTGCAGAACCTGAAAGTACTTTTGAAAGCTCACAAGACATGTCACACACAGCTTTCTTCATAGGCTGGTTTTTCTTCTGGCAATCTCGCTTTCTATTGATAATGACGACGGAATATCATCGCGTTCACAAGGTGCATGCGTGCTCTATACAGGCTTCTTCAACACCCCTGGAACATCACCAATACGTTACCGATCTGTTGATGGGTTACGTTGAGATGACGGATACTCAGTAGGTTGTGAAGATGCATATCCTCTTCGACCTCGTGGTCCACAACGACCTCTTCCACCTTGACAACTCGGGAAGGACCATTCCCATGACGTCCGTCTGACTCGTGAGGACCTCCACAACCATCGTATGCTGCAAGTCCACGAGGTGGTCCTTAAAATCCTCTGCCCAACATCCTGCTAAGCACGTATGAGCAGCACCAGTCGCAATAGAAGAAGTAGTAGTACCAGACGCAGTACTAAAGAATATTATTTTTTCATTAATCAGTCTTTCATCAAAATATTATAAAATAAAAGGTAACTGTTGTAACGGGGTTGATGGTACTGGGATGCGTTGGTTCGTTTGTGGTCGTTACTTTGATACAACAACACTATACGACTAGTCACTCGGCTACTATTTTTGCCACACTCATAAGACACAGAAGGCTGACTGAGAAAGTCAAGATTTAAATGTCCTTGCAAAAGACAACATAACTGGAAATTACAGCCATTTAAATGGTTATGTCACAATAATCAATAACTGGGACCAGACCCAATGGTACACGGACTACAACTTCTTCAAAATTCACTACATATGTAGCGCAACTACCTGCCAATTTCATAAACGAGTAATTGATCTCTTACCTGGCTTGGCTGTTATGTGATCAAACCTGCAACCAATCAAATTCCTGAAAAGTAACACTTGATAATAATCAATAAGTTGTTAGTATACGATGAAAAAAACTGTTTTTTGATTGGTTATCTCTAATTTAACCTTTAATTCTCGTTAAGGTCAGTTGTCTGGTTTTTATCAATTTATGTGGGGGAAAATTAATCATAATATATATTACCTTTTGGTATAACAGTAATAATATTAGTATAACAAATATTTCTTATTGAACAATATTATTAGATATTCTAGTGATTCAACAATTTGGCGAACAAAACGCTTAAGCACTTAAGAGTTTCAGAAAGAGTAGCTCGGTTGTACTTGCACCCAACAAGCTCATTTCATACGGGATGATTTATCCGACTACATAAATTACTGTGAATGTAGTAAATATGTAACTCATATGCAATTGGTGTATCCAGTGGTCATATATCTAGGCAGCAGGACAAGGTTAAAATTATTCTTGAAGGTTACACGAGGAGGATTTAAATTCTGCCAGTCGAGAATGAGTCGTCAATGAACATTTGGATAGTTATGTATAAACAAACATGGATTTATGTCAAAATGTATATATATATATATTTTACGAATTGATCACGGACTGGTATCAGCTAGAGAACCATTGAAAACCAAGGAGTACTGGACAGCTGCTGTTTCATCCTAGTTTGGGAATCATCTGCAGTACGCACCCACTGGGATTCGAACCCAGGACCTCCCGGTTACAAGGCAAGCTGGTTCGTATACCAATCAGCCACTGGGACCCGATCCAATGGCCAACCCATGAATTCCAACTTCTGCCAATTCAAGACATAGCGCGACCATTTCGCGATGTTTTCTTCGATGAGTAACTGCCTTATCTTCAACCTGCTGTACCATACTGGGCCATTGGATCGGGTCCCAGTGGCTCAATGGTCTACGAACTCGCCTTGTAACTAGTAGGTCCTGGGTTCGAACTCTGGTGGTGGGTGCGTACTACCGGAGAGTCCCAAACTAGGACGAAACAGCTGTCCAGTACTCCCTGCAGGTATTCTAATGGTTCTCTAACTGATGTCAGCTCATGATGAAATCCTCCATCCAGTCAAACAAAATCCCTACAAAACCAATACATATATATATATATATAACACTAAATATTAATGACTTGCTCTTTTTAAAGGAGTGATACATTGATGAGATTGTCTCGTTAATTAAGGCTTGTCCTTATACTACGCTCTTTCTAATAGGTGAATTATCATTGGACAATACTGCTTCAAAAAATTGTGAATACAAAGCAACCTTTTCATTCCTATGAGTTCGGAACTTTCGAAGTTACAATAGCGGCGGAGTTCTGGTTTTACAAAGCAGAGTTGTTAACCTCACACAAGAACCTGCCCTCTTTTCTAAATTCACTATGGGCTATCAAACTAGACGAGATTTAGGAGTACGTTTGTGAAGGAAGTGGACATGGACCTCCTGTGCTCGGTAAAATGAAAGACCTGAATGAATTCGAAGTGCGGTGGAGTCACGGTTGAAGGCTTCCAGAGGAAGAGGAGGAGGAAACAGTCTTCGAGTACTTGCTGATTCCCAAAAATTCTCCAATAGATTTCAGTTGATAACCTAACCTGAAAATTACTTTTATATAATAAGGGTTTAATGAGACTAATTAGCCGATGAACATTTTTGCAATGTGCTCAGTTGCCATCATAATCTCATATTGGCTATGAATCTTATCTCTCTCATTTATCCAACCTACATAATTTTTTAATATTTGCTTTGTTTTATAAATTTTTATATAGAATATGCATTGAATTGAAACAATGGGATCATCATTTTTAATATACACCTACGGATACTAAAGTATGACATATTGATTCAAGTGAATTTACAATATATTTCGACACTTACAAATATAATCTAACTCTATTGCCAACATGGCCTGGTGCGAAATCTGTAAACACCCAAATAACAGGTGGAGGGGGTGGGTTAAGAGTAGAAATTAATCCAGTTTCAATCATGGACTGATGTCAGTTAGAGAATCATTGAAAACCAAGGAGTACTTCACAGATGTTTCTTCCTAGTTTGGGACTCTTCAATCACACCAACCTACCACCATACCAGGAATCGAATGCATGGCCAATTTGTTGACCATTCATTCAGCCACTGAGATCAAGTAGAACGTTTCACAAATTTGGGTTGACGAAATGACCGAAGTTAAAATCCAAGGTCCATTTGATTCCCCCCCAGTGGCTATATGGTCTACCAGCTTGTCCCCTAACCTAAAGGTCTTGGATTCTCTCCTCCGTGGGTCATGGAAGTGTACAGCTGGAAAGTGTCAAACAGGAACAGAACAGCTATCCAGTAACCCCAGGTTATCAATGGCTCTCTAACTGATATCAAATCCTTAAAAACTAACACTTTAGAGTGAATAGGGACAAATGTCGAATTCGTAAATACCTTTTATCTGTGACCTTTCGTTTTTTTCTTCTATAAAACTCATCTGACTCATTCATCATCTAGAAAGCAAAAGGATTGAGCGAAGAAATATTTGCTTCTAAACTAGATCCTCATCTCTGGCTCTACTCTAATATACATATAGCATTTTTTATTACAATACACAATGGTTTACCAATCAAGTGCCGATATATCTGTTAACAATAATTAGTCAGTACCAATATGTCAAGGGAGTGATAATTAACGAAGAAAATTCATACATACAATTAAAAGTTATAAATGGTTAATCTGATGCTCGCTAGTGACTTGCTACAGGATGGAGTTTCCTGGAGTTCCAGTGTGAAGTTGTGACCAGTGAAGTCCAACCAGTCAAGTGAGAGGATGGATTTCCCACCGATGACATTGGTTGGGGTGGCGCTAAATCATGAATTGGTAGAAGTTAGAATTCATGGAGTGGCCGTTTGTAACGACAGAAGGCAAGAGTCAGGCAACAGATCATTTATTAAGGAAATCAACGCATATTATATATGATTACATACTATGGATATGTAAACAAACAACACAGTCTTCCGATTGGTTGTTTCTCACGTAAAGTTAATCTTTCATCTATTTGTGACTGTTTCTTGAATGTCAAATCCTCTATATGTTAACTGCATCCGCCTACGGAAAGTCTGCTGTGGTCGGTTTTGAATCAATCTTTGTTCACATTTTCTCACGACAAATCTTGGGAACGTAAATATTGACGTAAATTACTGTCTACCAATTTGGCTAGTAGACAGCTCTCACCACAGTTTGATCGGGTCCCAGTGGCTGAATGGTCTACGAGCTCGCTAGCCTTGTAACCAAAAGGTCCTGGGTTCGAACCCTAGTGGTGGGTGCGTACTGATGAAGAGTCCCAAACTAGGACGAAACAACTGTCCAGTACTCCCTGGTTTTCAACGATTCTCTAACTGATATCAATCCGTGATCAACTCGTAAAAAAAATAAATGGTTACAACAAGTGGATTGCATAATACATAATTTCGGAAAAGTGAAGAGTAATTATGGAAAAAGTGTATGCTTAAGTTGATTACGTAACAGATTGTTAAAGAAAAATAAAACGATTTAGACAATGATAACATGTAATTCAAGATGAAAATAATTTGGATGATTATAATTTCTAAAGGTTTAGGGGGAGGAGGGTGAAGTAGTCCGGTTTATACATTCATGTAACAATGGCCAGGGTAAGAAAAGTGGCTGTACAAATTTCTTCTGAAAACACAGGTTTGGCTTCTTCAGGTGGATTCCTATGGCTTCAGCTGTATTTTTTGTGATTATAGCTTGACTCCAAACCGTATTTTTGGTACAAGTATGGAATTTTCAACATGTGATACCGGTAGCCCAAATTTTGCAGGCCGACCATTGATATCGCGTGTGCGTCGGCAGGGGATCGAACCCTGGACCATGGTCGGCAAGAGTTCTAACCGCTGTGCCACCGATGAAGATGAACTCGTAAAGTAAAATTAAAATTACTAAGAATGAGATAAATAGTTTTAAATGCTATATTAACATCAACTTTATGCTCACTATCTACTAAGTGTGCTAAAACAGAGCTACGAATAGATCTTGTCTGTCCATTGCTTAACCATTCATCATGGTGACTTCATTTTCTTAATTCGTCTTTGGTTATTCATTTACACACTGACGCACACACACACACACAAACAAACTTCTACCCCATTTTCTCTACCCTCTTGTCAATCGTAATATTCATTCGTATGAAGTTCAGAATAAGATTCGAATAAGATCCAATCTGAGCACTAATCATGAGCAGTCATCACTAGCTACATATTCACTATCATTCATGATCATTTTCTTTGATATCTAACGTTCAATTTAGTATCATATTTATGCATATTATGACATCCAACTGTGTTTGAACTGTAATCAAGTAAAAATTTTGCTCATATACATCACTTGGCTTACTGACCCTGTTGATTCAATGTTATTAGAACTCATTATTGATGTCAACAACAATTATTCCTTATCTAGTATGCATGGAACCTAGAAAAAAGTGTGTGTGGGGGAGGGTTATCAAGAATTTATTTCGCATTTCCCAACGAATAAGACGAAATGCTCATCCTAAATTCCACTGATAGTTGTGACAACTAACCAACGACTACTCTCTGTTTTTCAATGGTTCCCTAACTGAAGTCACTTAGTAATCAGTCTTGAAAACTAAGAATGTTCTTTGTTCATTAGTCATTGTTTTAATTCATGCTATTTATTTTCAGACATGTGATTTAAATCACTTGTAAAGTGGAACATGAATATGTTAGATTAAAGCGAGGTAAAAAAGACACACCCGGATGGTTTAGACAAAACTGTCATCCGAAAAAAAGGACTAACTTCTAGGCTTTCACTAAACACTAATTCGATTCCAAGCGTTGAGGAGTTTGACCACAGATTGATATCAGTTAGGGAATCATTGGAAACCAGGGAGTATTGGACAGCTGTTTCATCCTAGTTTAGGAATCATCGGATTTTGTTTGATTGGACACGAGTCAGTAACTAGTGTAATGTGTCCAGTCCTATCTTCGGTGCAGACTGAATTCTATCAGTCAAGCGAGCCACCTAGTATGGTGGTTACATTGCAAGCTTAACTGATAGAATTCAGTCTGCACCGAAGATAGGACTAGACACATTACACTAGTTACTGACTAGTGTCCAATCAAAAATATCCAATACAGTCCTACAGGAGGTCAATTGCGAGCCTGAATAGCTCAGTAGTAACGTCTCTGACTGACTGCATCACTGGGTGACGCGGGTTTGAATCTCAGAAGGGACATGAGTTCCTTCAAGGTTGCAGATACGCCTTGCTGATGAGTACCAACTAACACGAAACCTAGGTCCAAAGCTTCCTGCCGATTGCCCTCAACCATCTAATACAAGCAATCGTCGGATTTCACTGATTTCAAGTCAAATCATGAAACGAAATCAGATGTCCATTATAAGACCAAGAAGTATTGGACACTTGTTTTGTCCTAGTTCGACTCTTCAGTAGTGTGCACCCATAACCCTACCGGAAATTGAACTCAGGACCTTGAGGTTACAAAGCAAGCTAGCTGACCATTCAAGCAATGGGATGGAATCCACAGAATTTAATTTCTGCCAGCTGTGGTGTTTATAAATTACTTGGTCACAACATCAGAGGCAACCAATCCCAAGAAACCTGCAACCACTTTTTCTTAGGAATAACCATGAAGATAGTCGTTAAACACTGCACCCAAAGCTTGGCAAAAACCTGTGAACTACAGTAACCACATCTAAAGCGATCGATTTAAGGAGACTAATTCCATAGATAAAGAAATATGACAAGAAGCAAAAACTGCCTAAATTTAAACTGGCAAAAAGTTTTTATAAGACATAGAAGTGATGGGCGATGGAAAGACTGAATAAGGAGAAGAGTCCTATAGTAGTGAAGCTTCAGTAATGAATGAGAACACCTCCAGAAGCAAGCAGTTCAACCGATCTACTGAAGTAAAAACATCGCCCATCATCCAACTCCTAGCTAAGCCACATGTCAGTCCTCTAAATCTGTCTGAAGTTGTAAAGACTGTCTCTTATCCACCACAGCGTGATTCCAGAAATATGTAAGGGTAATGACAAAGAAATGCTGGGCAATATGTGGATATTCAAAGTGATTTCAGTGGACTGGTATAGGTCCTCAATCATCCAACTTTTCAAGTAATCTTCCTTTAATAACTAAAAGGGATGATATAGACTAACACAGAACCTCAGACCGTGGCGTTCGAAGTCATTTGAAAGATAAGTAGGACTCAACAGAAGCAAGTCCGAGGGAACCAGATGGGACTCAAGCTCCAGTGAGGGTACATTTATTAAATGCATATCCTTTTAATAGGCTGTGGAGCAAAGACATAGTTTCTAGAGAGTGATACCTGTATAGTCCTTGACGTAAAGGTAGAGAAAACGTCTGACTGTAATGAAAGTAGTGAAAAAGCATATTTTTACAAATCTAGGCGTGTAAGAGTCTATGCAGAGTTGTCATTCATCCTTATTCACTTTTATTATATAGATGTCTTAAGCATCTGCTTGTCATGTCAAAGCACTGAGGGGGGATATATATATATTTTTTTGATTACAGCTTGATGCCACACCGTATTTTCAGTACAAATATGGCATTTTCAGCACGGATATCGGTAGCCCAAATTTTGCAGGCCGACCATAGATATCGGGTGTTACATTAGCTCTCTAATGGGCATGTTAACGGACAAAATCTCAGCATAAATACAGAAAACTCTTTTGACATTAGGGAACTTGTATATCCTTCAGTGAAGGTTTGATATCTGTCTGTTCATCAAAGAGCATAGGAACTGCATAAGTTCTTTCTGATCTACTACTTTATGGCTGCTGAGAACAAAAGACACGAAAATATCACGGATTTCAACCATAATAGTCATCTTTAAGCCACTTCTCTTTTCTTTCTTTCTACATGACTTACCATCTTCAAATGACATCAATTTTGTCAAATATGCTGACGACCTGACTGTATCTTTGCCTGCTCTAAACTTAATGGTTTTCTGAAGGAAATCAGCCAGTGGTCCAAGGAAAACGGTCTTACCTTAAATCCCTCCAAATGCCAAACAGTCAATTTCACCTTTAGGCATAAATCTGACCTAAACAAACTGGTTGGCTCTCACGAGGTGTGCAACATAGATGGCAATGAAATAGAAACCAAGTCGGAAATTAAATACCTAGGCGTCATTCTATCTGCTGATCTCTCCTGGTCGTCTCATATCTTGACGATTTCTAAGAAAATATTCCGTCTTACCTTCTACATCAAGAAGTTAAAACATTCTGGTATTACCCAACCCTTACTCCTACAATTCGTTAATTCTCGCATTCTGCCTATTATTCTCTATTGTTCCCCCTTAGTTTTTCCCGGGTTACTTATTACGCAGGATGTTAAAGGTTGTCAGCAGGGTAAGCAACATGCCACTTAACCAGCTGGTTAATATTCTGGTTGACAGGCACATGGACTCATGTGAAAAATGGGCCAAATCCATTTTATCTAACTCACACCACCCTCTTCACTCACAACTCTCCCCTTGTATCTCATCAGGCAGAGACCAGAAGCCTATATAGAAAACTATATGCTCGCACCAGCAATACAAAAACTCAACCATACCCTACTTAGCTCGTGTTCTGTACGATAAAGAAAGCATTAGGCGTGACACCTATAATTCATTAGATAGTCAGTAGAACAATTGGACCTCGTCTTTCCAACTCATATCATTTATAGGTACAACATTTTCTTTCTTTCTTTTCTTTTCTCTCTCTCTTTTTCCGTTATGTACTGCTTTGTTTCTTTCTCTCGCTTACGCCAGTAAATATGACAGCACCCACTTTTCTAACACCTTCAAACACTGTTCAGCTTTGGCTTTGCTACCGACATGCCAATATGTTGTTGTCATAATGAACTGAGATTTCCTTAATCTATGTAGTATTCTATTTATTGATAATGTACTAACTGGATGCAATACTGTAGTAAAAATGCTGAGAATTCCATTCTGTATCACAAGTACTGTTTTGGAATAAAGCAAATTATTATTATTATTGTTCATATCAAGTTAAATTACATGATAAATAGTATTGAGATCAAGTAGAGACTACCGGGCGACAGTATTTCAACCAATGAAATAGTGACTATATTGGCTAGAATGTGTTACACATGTCAAGCAGTTGTTTTCCTGAAACACTAATTTCAGCTAAAATTAGGCTGGAAAACAGGTATGGATGATTACAGCAGGAAACAGAGCTAGCTGATCTATGAAGCTATCTAACCTCTTGTGATATTTTGAAATACCATCACCTTTAACTGATTCACTTCTATGCACAGTTCTATAGTGGTCTATTAGTTAGTTAGTTACAAAAGCATGCTAGGTGACAAGTGATTAAATAACGTGTTGGATGACCTCATATAGAACATTCCAACCAAACTAATGATGTGAATATTAAACACATGTGACGCGTGGTAGCACTATCAAATCTGTCTATCAACTACGAGTACACGTAGTCGTCTCAGGTTAAATCTCTACAATTTTAATGACTTCACGTAACCTTTAATATACAATTATTCAAGTTAGACGAAGGATTGATATCAGTTAGAGAATCATTGAAAAATTGATCTGATGCTCGCTACCAACTGTGTTGTGGAACAAAGTTGCCTGAAGTTCTAGTGATAAGTCGTGACCAGTGGAGTTCATCCGGTAGGGATTGACGACAAATACTCGCCAGCAATGACAGTGACTGGTAGTCGTGCTAAAGTCAAGAATTGGTAGAAGTTAGAATTCTTGGACTGGCCACTGAGTGCGGTCCCATTGTCTGAATGGTCTACAAGCTTGATTTTTTAACCGGAAGACCCAGGGTTCGAGCCTCAGGGATTGATTATTCATGGAGACTAACCAAACCAGGACGAGGTAGCTGCAAGTACTCCCTCCTTGTTTTCAATGGTCCTATAACTTATATCGATCCGTGGTCAAAATTGAAACATATCAAATGCTTACAAACTAACTCTTGAAAACGCAGTTATTCGTTCAGAGCTACGCTTACACATACATTTATACTTAACATCAGATGTTCAGGATGATTTAATCAGTTCAACAACTTATTTTATAAGAAAGTTTGTTGAAGCGATTTTATAGTTTTTGTTAATTGAATATTACTGGGCAGAAATGCTCGATCTCTATTAACGTGTCAGTAGTTCCTAGTTTAAACGCTTTCACTATGCCATAAGGTTAACGTAATATTACTTAGTTATTGATGACTATCTGCAGAATCCAGCAGGAGCATTTCATCCTATCTGAGACTCATCATCTGGAATAATTCTTACAAGGAGCTGAAATATCAGGAGAGAGAGTCCAAATATTTCGATCAAACCAGGAGAAATCCAAGAGTACAAGCGGTGGCTATCGTAGCCCAGTGGATAACACTTTGAAGTTTGAAAAGATGAGGTGCTGGGTTCGAGTCCCAGTGGAAATATCATCACTCACAGGGGATACAGATATATCCACCTAACGAGTCGCGAATAGAACACGAAATCTGCATCCTGGTTACCCGACCGCTAGCTGCCACCAACCAATGAACTGCAAAGACGTGCAGACTTTAAAGAAAAACTATGCGCCTTTCCAAATTGCCACCCTCACCAGAAAATCTTCGACTCGTGGTGAAATCCAAAATCGTGTACATTAATAAAGACCCTATTTCAAAATTGAAAGAAGAATCTTGTGATTTTGATCATATTGTGAATGAAATGAACCTTAGTCAGCAGAATTGAGTTCGCCAGTTTTATTCGAGAGGTTCAGACCAAAGCAGTGCGTCGTGGCATAGTGGTTAGGACGCTCGCCGACCATGCACATGGTCCGGGGTTCGATCTCCGGCCGACGCACCCTTTACCTCGCTAAGCCATGTATAATGCTGGTAAAGAGGAAAGGTTAGGCATGAGGCTAGCAACCACATCCTGTAAAATAAACACTGCTACAGAAACTTCAAGCCACTAGCTTGAAGCCCTATGTTCCACTGGGGAACGTGGAGGAAAAAAAAGACAAAGCATACAATTTGAGAAAACTCTGTCAAAGAACCTAGTTAAAGAAACTTTATGTGAAGGTGTTCTTGAGAATCCTGAAAAAAACGCGTATCCACCTTATCAAGTCATAAACTGAATCGTATAGAAACAGAAGCGCCTTAACTAAGATTCATATTCTATATTCCAATGAAATTTATCAACAAAATTGACGTTGAAACCCAAATGGACAGTTTATATCATTAACTGTCCGAAGTAATGCCAGTAGTGCATTACGATGTCATGAATTTTCAGAAGTTGGAATTCATGGGCTGGCCATTGGATCGGGTCCCAGTGGCTTATTGGTCTACGAGCTCACTAGCCTTGTAACCAGAAGGTCCTGGGTTCGAACCCTAGCGGTGGGTGCGTACTGTGAAGAGTCCCAAACTAGGACGAAACAGCTGTCCAGTACTCCTTGCAGGTTTTCCAATGGTTCTCTAACCGATGTCAGCTCATGATGAAATCCAGTAACAAAAGAGAATAAGTTTGGTTTAAACCTTGATCTGTTGATATTGCTAATCAATTGATATTGTATCATCAAAACAAAAATCTACAGTTTTTTGCGAAAACATCACCAAACATCATTAAGAAACCTAATTACTCACAATGAGTCTATTGTTATCCTCCGACTTGACAAAGGATCAGGTGTTATTATAAAGGATAAAAAGAGCTGTAAAGAGTTAGCTGAAGCCACATGATACATCAGAAGAAAACATTTGGATATGTATGTGTAACTGAGAAAAGTATATTATCGAAAATCACAACAATCCGAACTATTCTAATCTATATTACATCTCACCACAAATAACTCATTAAAACAAAGATTAGTCGATGTATATATATATATATATATATATATATATATATATATAATAAATGGTTGCTAGTCATAATCATCGTTGAAAATGTCTCCTAGATTTGGTTTTTGACTTCTCTGTGGAAAAATGGGTTGATAGGAAGGAATAAAACATGCATATGTGGAGGGATAATGACTCTGAAAAAGCATTACAGGGCTACTGACGGTTATACATTCAGATGCAACCACTTTATATGAGGAAATCTCTATAAGTTGGTAAGTCGTACATAATTGGTGATTTTTTCGACACTTTCTTCTCGACTACGGATCTGACCTTTTCTCTATTTTCCTTCCCACCAGGTCGGAGATAGCAGGAGAGTTCAAAAGCCAAGAAGAAATCGTATTGCTGTTGAGTACTGGTTCTCACACCGAGTCATGAACTCTTGGAACCGACTCCCAGAATAAGTGGTGTCTGCAACCTGAACTGATTAATTCAAGAAGGGTTCGGACAAGCACAGAAATTTACTAAAAAAGAAATAACATAGGCTCTAAGCCTTCTATCCTCAACCAAAAAATCAAAATCTGAATCTCTCCCTTAGCAATATATTGTGTATATGCAACCAGTATCTGCTACAGCTGGAGAAATAGAGAATACATTGGTTTGATATGTCTATAACCACTCCTATGACAATCTGGGACCAGATTTTGCAGCATATTAGAGGTATATACCCTATATAATTCATTTTGATTACATATATATCGTAGATACACTTCTTTGTACATTAAGTACCACTTTTCACTTAGAAGAATCTGACTGGCTGCTTCAAGGTCGTCTGAAGTTGGTGTTTACTCTATGCTGCTGCCATGTTATATATATATATATATATATATATATATATATATATATATATATATCACGATTTGGCAGAAGTCGGAATTCATGGTCAACTGGATCATGTCCCAGTGGCTGGATGGTCCACGAGCTTGACTCGTAGCCGGAAGCTCTTAGGTTCGAACCCTGGTGGTTGGTGCATACTGATGAAGGGTCCTAAACTAAGACTGCCTACCAGTTTTCAAATAGTTCTCTAACTGATGTCAACTAGTGATCAAATCGTTAACCAATCAAATCCCTGCAAACCAACAGTTGATATATATATGCTGGGATTAGAGAGAGACTTAACTAGGGAATCTATACGTGAACTGATCCCCATCACGTGGAGTGTTTTATTTCCAGATCTATTCAGCCTAAATGGATATGACATTAGTTTAATGACAAGGAAATCGATTTGGTCGATAAATTGTTTGTAAGTATAAGTGTGATTGTTTGGAATCATTGATTTCATACGATTATCGACCACTTTACTATTTAAATATGCCACGAGCCTTTATTATATATATGTACATATAAACGATTACAAAATACAACTAAACAGTTTTATCGAGTACACCTTAGCTGCATACTTAACTACGAAACAAAGTTTATATTAATCGCAAACTATTGAAAATACATTCTCAACTATACCATACTTGAATAAGCTTTCTTTCTTAGAAAAAAGCATATTCATTGATTAAATTAATTGTTCTGATATACATATATATATATATATATTTGTGTGTGTGTGAGTGTTTGTGTTGTACATGTCACATGTTAGTTATGATAGACGAAAAATCAGATAAAACGTCATTGATTAGAGTAAAACATAGCAAGCGAAAGAGGAAGAGAGAAATCAGGAATTGAATACAGTAAAAAAGAAAAAGTAAACTAGAGAAATATCTCTTGAAGCATAAGCATTTACTTACTTAACTCCACGATCGATCAATGATAAGACGTTCAGTTAAAGTATTGATTATTAGAAGAAAATGAAGTATGACACTCAACAATCATATTTCAATTCAATGCATTTGGTAATGAGTCACATCTGTTGTATGTGAGCATTAGCGATATATACTAACTGGCTGTCCAAGCCCTGACACGTAGGGCTTGGCTCAAATCAAGCGCCTAGATCAATAAACTTAGATTCCCAGTGGAAAATATAGGGCTTCAACAATACATCTTCATATATAATCTTGTTCCATGCAATACTTTTCAGTTGGCTCCATGATTGTGCCCATAAACTTTCATCTCCACCTCACATGATATCCTCCATTTTACTCTCAGACTCCTAACTCCTCGTTTCTGCTTCGAGGGCCTACGACATATGATGTTACTCGAAAGTCTCTTAAGAAAATCAAAACAAGTGATTCAGTGAAGAGTCTCTTTTCAACGAATTTATCATCAAGCTGTACAATCGTATATATATGGTTTTTAATAAGTTATATCCGGTGAGGGAATTGGATCATAGGTGTGAATGCATAAAATAATAATAATAGTAGTAGCATGAAATGCAATTTAAACTAAAATGTTTGTGATTATAATCATAGTTAAATGTCAAGTGGCAAAACAAATTAATGTCATATATAGAATAATTCATAGGATGGATACAACTTGAAAAAAGGTGTGCAATTATAGGATTAGTAGACAAATCGAATAAAATAAAAACGTTACGTAATATTGTGTGAAATTTGATAACATAGAATTTAACGTTGTTCGATGATTCCCAAACTAGGATGAAACAGAAGCTGTCCAGTACTCCCTGGTTTTCAATGGTTCTCTAACTGATATCAGTCCGTGATCAACTAGTAAAACATAACTAATCCTTACAAACCAAACTAAAGAAAATTATTCTGATGCTCGCTAGTGACTTGCTACAGGTTGGAGCTTCCTGGAGTTCTAGTGAGAAGTCGTGACCAGTGAGGTCCAATTAGAAGTCACGTGTGTGGATGGATGTTCCACCAACGACAATAGTTGGGGTCGCGCTAAAATCACGAATTGGTAGAAGTTAGAATTCATGAGCCATTGAATCGGGTCCCAGTGGCTGAATGGTATACAAGCCAGCTTGCCTTGTAACCGGAAGGTCCTGGGTTCGAATCCCAGTGGGTGCGTACTGCCGATGATTCCCAAACTAGGATGAAACAGCAGCTGTCCAGTACTTCCTGGTTTTCAATGGTTCTCTAACTGATATCAGTCCGTGATCAACTCGTAAAAAGAAGAATTGATTTAGAATGACAAGTGGAACAAGTGAAATAATACCGGGGACAGTTCAAAGTGAGAGTAGTAATAGTAACAATTGAAGTAATAAGGAAGAGAATACAAATTGAATAGAAAAGAAAAGGCGTTCAGCAAAGAGTTACTCTTTTCGGCGATATCATTCTCAAGCTGTACAAACCGCAAATTTATAGTAATTTTTTCTTGGCAACAAAAGGAATATTTCCAAAGATGTGTTAATGCAATTGTTAATTTTTGACAACAAATTACGTAATTTAGAAGGCGTTAATCGGTTAGAAACGAATTAAACTTCTTCAAACTGTAGAAGCAATGAACTCTGCATACAAAAGAAGTTTGTTCAGTCACTAAATCTACAATGGTCCTGATCTATCTCAACACCAAATACGTAATTTTGTCTTACCTCTTTCTTCTTTATTTGTCTGTTTCTTAATTGCATTATTTTCTACCCCCACCCTCTATTAAATCTCTACCCTCATGACGACTGTTGCTAACTCCATTTTCGTTTATTTTTAAGTGAATTCTACTCAGCTTATTAACTTGACTCTCATTCATTTTTCATTGAACCCTAGCAATTAGATTACGTCACCCAACCTACTTTTGTAACCTTATTTTAGTTTCTAACCGATTAACGCCTTCTAAATTACGTAATTTGTTGTCAAAAATTAACAATTGCATTAACACATCTTTGGAAATATTCCTTTTGTTGCCAAGAAAAAATTACTATAAATTTGCGGTTTGTACAGCTTGAGAATGATATCGCCGAAAAGAGTAACTCTTTGCTGAACGCCTTTTCTTTTCTATGACTGAATGGGAATTTTCAAATTACAAATTGAATGGACAAAATGAAAAATTGGTAGAGCTAAAATATGATTGGGGATTACCATACTTTAGCATAGAGGGATTAAGACCATGAAAGTTGGAGGGGTTGAACGAACTTTTTCTGTACACAGAGATCTGGCTTTTCTGTTTCGATAGCCAAAGCTTCAGCAATGCAGATGAGTCGGGTACGTAGGGATTTGGCATTTAACTATGATTATAATCACAAACATTTTAGTTTAAATTGCATTTCATACTACTATTATTATTATTTTATGCATTCACACCTATGATTCAATTCCCTCACCGGATATAACTTTTTAAAAACCATATATATACGATTGTACAGCTTGATGATAAATTCGTTGAAAAGAGTCTCTTCACTGAATCACTTGTTTTGATTTTCTATAGGTTACAATGGGAATTTTCCATGAGTCTCTTAAGAGTTTGTTTAGTTTCGTCATTCCTACCATTCATCAGTAATGTAGATAAATGATACAATGATTTATTCTTTTCCCATTTTACTGACAATTTCCTCCAGGAGTCTTTGATACCATAAATTTTATTTTATTTCACAGCTAGTTTTAAACTTCGGGTAAAAGTTAATCAATTTTTATTGAATAAATTTGTCTACCTTACAGTTCATGGAAAATTCCCCATAGGATATATAGAGTAAATTAAAATAAGTGATTCAGTGAAGAAAATTCTTTCCAACAGATTTATTATGAAGTTATACAGCTGTTTATATATGACTCCTTTTTCTAAAAAATAATAAAGTAAATTGAGACAAAATATTTTCAAGTATTGGTTTTGTAGGGATATTTTGTTTGATTGTTTGGAGGATTTCATTATGAGTTGAAATCAGTTAGAGAACCATTGGAAAATATGCAGGGAGTACTGGACAGCTGTTTCGTCCTAGCTTGGGACTCTTCAGTAGTACAAACTCACTAGGGTTCGAGCCCCATGATACTGGCCACCCTATCTGTCTACAGCTTCTTCCACTAAACTATACGATGAAAAATAGCCTGCCAAAATCTCTAGCTGTCTAACTTATCTGTATGGCTGAAGTTTTGACTTTCGAAATAGAAAGAGCAGAGCTCTGCATACACATAAAAAGTTTATCCAACCATTCCTTCTTTCACCGTCCTAATCCGTGTATGTCAAACTATTATACATATTCAAGAATTAGTTTGTAGGGATTCTGTTTGTTTCACGTTAGCCTAGGGACTGATATAAGTTAGACAACCACTGGGACCCGATGAGTCCTAAACTAGGACGAAACAGCTGCCCAGTACTCCCCGGTTTTCAATGGTTCTCTAACTGATATCAATAAGTGGTGTAACATGAAATATATATATATATATATCGATTATTATTCTCATTTTGAACACTTTCCGGTATTATATCACTTGTCACCCTTTATTTACTTAATTCAATGTGATTTTCTGTATTAAACGTGTTGGTTTGAAGGGATTTGATCAATACACAGCTGTCATCATGAGTTGACATCAGTTAGAAAAACATTGGGAAATCTGGGAGTATTAGACGGTTATTTCGTCCCAATTTCGGACTCTTCATCAGCACACATCCACCAATGGGTCCCGAACTCAAGACTTACCAGACACAAGACTAGGTTGTAAACCACACAGATGCTGGGATCCGTCTTGATAGCCCATGAATTCTAGCTTCTACCCATTCGTGATTTATATACAATTGTACAGCTTGATAATAAATTCGTTGAAAAGAGTGTGTTGCTTTAATTTCCCAACTTTATCTACGATAAATGCCAGTCAAAATGAGATATCTTGATGTAAAGTGAGGTATCAAACATTGAGATTATCTCAGCAAACATTCAAGTATTACTTTTTGTGAAGAATGTATATGTGCTGGAGGTTGGACAAAAGTCTTACTGTGGTGGTGTGATACAGACAATGATGGGTTCCAACGGAATATTATTCTCACGGTAAGAATCACTGCATATGATGGTGTTAATGTCTGATTACTATTCCCACAGTTCAATACTGTATTAGCAGCAGAATAATATATATGTATTTGAACATACTATTTCACATCGTTTAATGCAAATCAAAATCACACGCTAGAGCAGGTCATTTTCATGTCAACATGAATTGCAGCTGGCTGCTTATTTATCGGTACCCAGTCAGCAAGGTGTACATCTGTGACGTCGTAGAAAGTTATACTTCCAAAATAATATTCTATATACTAGGCTAAACACCACACTTAATGTACATAGGTGATTATTGATACTAATACAAGAATTCTCTTTTATAAATTTGAAAAAGAAAGAACAAACATTGGTGCAGAACAACATCGATACATTTTATTTCGTTGGTTCTCATCAGCTGCATACAACCTATAATATACAAGAAATAAAAGTCAGCGTAAAATTTAACATACCTTTGTCATCAACAAGCATATTATAAGAGTGTCATAGTGTGAGGTAAAACATCAGGACGACAAGGTAGCTGGAGTGTAAGTATATAAATATATATATCCTGTTAGAGAGAAAGAAGTTTCTAGAAAATTAACTGATAAGTTTGTTGTTAGAGTGGTAACACAAAATTAGTAACAATTACATGGTTAGATAAGAGAAGATCGAAATTTGGTGTGCATGAGGTCAGATGAAAAGGTGACGATGTAATAAGGTGAGTAGAACTCATAAGGTCAAGAAAAATTATCTCTTATGGAAGTCAAACAGAAGAAACGAGGCGACGGGAGGGGGCGTTGAAAAGATAAGTTCGTGAATTTAGAAGACCAAGAGTTATTAAGGGATGAGTCACTAGGGTAATTGGAGTCCAACGACAGATTCCTTTTGGACACATAGGTCAGGTTTCAACCGTTTTATTGTGATAGCCACAGCAAACCGAAGAAGACTTGAGCTGTTTTGTCTGTTAATTATTTTGAATGATGCCAGCTCTTCTACTCGGTGTCCAGTTTGGTAATTGAAGAGCTTAAACTACTTGGCCCCTTTAACCGGAAGCTCCTTGATACATATTCGAAGAATCTGACGTAGGACCTTCTTTCTGTTCTTCCAATGTAACTGCTCCCGCCGAAACATGTGAATTGGTATATACAGTTGGAGGTGACATTTGAGAGGTACTTGTCAATCTTTGACTGCACCAATGAGGAAGATGTTCAGAGCAGAGAGACTAGTTTTGCTGCAGGATACGTCCTGGAAAGGGCTGCGCTGAATCTTTTAATTGTGATTCTCATAGTATCATCGCCTTTGAAGTCGAGTTTGATGAGAACTGACTTCTTGCTAACCGTAGGTTCATCAGTTTCTTATGTTCATTCTTCCTATATTTGTCAATGAAACTTTGTGGATAACCATTTTCTTTCAACCAATTCTCAAGCAGCATTAGTTCACTGTCTAATTTATCAGGTGAAGATATTCTTTTCTCTCTGAAGAAAAGCGATTTCACCAGTGTTCGTTTTTAACTGACTGGGCAGAAGCTATTGAAGTTTAAGTAGAGGCCGCTCCATGTGTCTTTACGATATATCGATCTCACGAGTATCCCATCCGACTTTCTTTCCAAGTTTATATCTAGGAAGTGGAAATTATCAGCGTCTTCGTGCTCCATCGTGAAAATGATATTCTTATATACATTGTTGAATAAGGCAAATAGAGAAGAAGCGTGATTCGAACCATTGCGTACAATAAATTTTTATTCAAGGTAGGTATCTGTAGTAGGCTGTTGTTTCAACAACTACACACTTGACTTTAGTCTATTCTAGATTGGTCATAACAAAAAATAGCTAATAATGGACTCCACATTGCCACTCCGTCAACCTGGAATTGTATATCCTTGGTACATAACATGAGAAGCTGCCTAAATTCCAGTTTTGGCAGAGGAAGCAAGTCAGCATGTTGACAGATGATGTCTGATGACTTATGCAGTGGAACCTGTGTGAGTAGAGAAGTCACATCGAAGGAGACCATGAGTTTATCACATACGTTGAGTTTACTTCCATAAGAGATAATTTTTCTTGACCTTATGAGTTCTACTCTACCTCCTGCACACCAAATTTCGATCTTATCTTATCTAACCATGTAATTGTTACTAATTTTGTGTTACCACTCTAACAACAAACTTATCACCATAATGATAAGATTTATTTGATAATCACACAGTGTTGTACAGTTATATATAGTATATAATGTACAACACTGTATGATTTATCAAAATAAAATCTTATCCATTATGGAGTTATACTCTACCACATTGCCCAAGTTTTATACTTATAACAAACTTATCAGTTAGTTTTCTAGAAACTTCTTTTTCACTAACAAGATATATATTTATATACTTACACCCCAGCTACCTTGTCGTCCTGATTTTTTATCTCACACCATGACACTCTTATAATATGCTTGTTGACTTTTATTTCTTGTAGATTACAGGTTGTATGCAGTTGGTGAGAACCAGAGAAATAAAATGGATCGATGTTTTTCTGCACTAATGTTTGTTCTTTCTTTGCTCAAATTATTGATACAACCTAATCGCTCTATTCTAATGTCACACAAACTAGAAAACTTACAGGCGAAAACCAACAAACTGGCTGAAGAAGCTGGCAGCGAAAACAGAACTCCAGGTGAACATAGAGAAGACGGAGGTGATGAAGATAACCAACGAACAGCAACAAAAAAAACAATAACAACCAGCACCTATCACCATCAACAGGAGAGATTAAACAGAGGTTACTTCCTTCCTTCACTTATCTAGGAAGCATCGTTTCAACTACAGACAGTCGGAACGAATGAAGATGTCATAGCTGGCCAGAATCGGAAAGGCAAGATACGCCTTCATCAACCTGAAACCAGTTCGGAAATCTTCTCACTAGCCAGCATAAGGAACAAGATTCGAATTTTCAACACAAATGTCAATCAGTCAGTCATTTCTTCTATACCGGTCAGAAACGTGCAATGCGTGTCACGAAATGGATTTCCAACAGGTTGCAAACTTTTATCAACAGCTGCCTCCTTCGCTGGCTGACTCCATACTGAAGATCAAATGGCCAGAAAGAATAAGTAACAAGAAACTCTGGGAACAAACTAACCAAGAGCCGATTGCTCAACAAATATGTAGAAGAAAATAGAGATGGATCAGGCATACATTGAGGAGACCGTCGAATGACATCGCGCGCCAGACAACGCCCCAGTGGAATCCGAATGGGAAGCGGTTATGAGTGGGTCGTCGGTGCGAGGGTGACATGGAGGAGATCTTTTGGGGAGGAAAAGATGAGAGATTGTGTTCCAAGCTGAAGAGGACAGCAGAAGATAGGACAAAGTGGAGATGTGTTGTTGAAGCCCTATGTTCCACTCGGAACTCAAGGGAATAATAATAATAGTCGCTCTAGTGAAGGTAGATGGAGTGTGATTCAAGCCTGAAACCCACTAAATGAAAGTGTAAAAACTAAGCCGTCAACCTCTCCATCTTCATCTAGGAATAACTTACTATTCAAAGTCTCCAGTCAATAAATAGAAATACACTTCAATTCAATGGGTTATTGTACTTAGAAAAACAAAAAAGGAACAACAACGCATTAAATTAGAGCTTTGATTTTTGACTAAATTTAAACATAGAAAATCATCACAAACAGATATGTGTAAACATGCTTGATTAGAAAGTAAAGCCCAATACGCATTACTTGTGTGACACCAAAATTCGCCATTAATAAATAACTATCAGTTGGAATTCTCATACACGGAAAAGAATGCAGAAACCGCCCATGTAAACAACCTGGTGTGGTTACGGATAAAAAGACTTCAGTTTTCCTCTCGAAATGCTCTCATCACGTGACCACGCATTTATAACCTCCCCCTATTTCCAGGTAATTCTTGATCACTGTTTTCACTTGCCAAGGTGGGTGTTCCTCATAAAGATGAAAGGGCGATTGCGAATGTCTGCCGCCTACAACCACCAGACTAGTGGAAATGATGGTTTACATACGACAGTTGGAAAATCCTAATTTCAAACCTATGTTGTACATGAGCTTCAGAATTCGAAAGCATCGAATGGTATATGAACCTATTTTGGTCACCAGAATCCTTGAAGAACATAGCTGCTGACTCTGCTCCACTGTTTTGTAGATTAGAAATAAAGTCAAAGACTCAAGAGGTGATTCCATTAAGATGACACCTGCTTCAGTGATATCTAAGATCTCGTACAAACCGAGATTTTGTGGCGCATCTCTTTTTTTAATAGTAATATTAATTATTATTATTTCCTTTAATTCCTAGAGGAACATAGGGCTTCAGCCGTGCGTCTCAATTGCATTCGGTTCTCTGCTAGAGTCTTCACCTGGCTCCAAGTCTGCCCACACGTTTCCATCTCCTCTTCACATGATCTCCTCCAAGTCACCCTTGCACTGACGACCAACTCGCCGCTTCTCTTTCGGGTTCCACTCGAGCAATGGCTTGTCTAGTGATGTCACTTGATGGTTTCCTCAGAGTATGAGCCAATCCATCTCCATTTCTTCCTGCCTATTTGTTGCACAATCGGTTTCTGGTTGGTTCGCTCCCAGAGATCCCTGTTGCTGATCTTTTCTGACCGGCCATCTGATCTTGAGTATTGAGCGAAGACAACTGTTAATGAAGGTCTGTAGTTTGTTTGAGATGCTCTTTATGACGCGCAGTGCAAGTCTCTGATCCGTATAGTAGCACTGACTCCACATTGGAGTTGAAAATCCGGATGTTATTTTTGATGCTGAGTGTTGTTGACCTCCACACAGACTTGAGAGTAGTGAAAGCTTGTCTTGCTTTTCCGATCCTTGCTTCGGTATCCTCGTCAGTTCCTTTCTCCTGTAGTTGAAACGATGCCTCCCAGGTAGGGTAGGTAAAGGAGTTAGTTTCTTTCAGGTTCCTTCCATTTATTCTGATTTTTGTCTGTTGTTGTTGTGGCTGTTGGTGGTGTTGCCCAGGAACCTTCATCACCTCTGTTTTCTCTTTGTTCACCTGAAGTCCTATCTTCTCTGGATCCTTCTTCTGACAACTTGTTGCTTTTCACTTGCATATCTTCCAGTTTGTGGGAAATCAGACATATATCATCGGCGAAGTCAAGATCCTCCAAGTTTTTTGTGTGAGTCCATTTTATGCCTGTTTCCTCATTGCCCGCTCTTTGTCGCATTACCCAATCTACTGACCGCAATCAGGAAAATCATTGGCGATAGTAGGCAGCCAGCTTGTCTTACTCCTGTCCTCACTTCGAAGGATTCCGTAAGTTTCCCTTTGTGGATTACTTGGCATGCAGCATTGTCGTACAGCTGTTGGATGAGATGTATAATTGTCGGTGGCACCCCGTAGTAGCGAAGTAGTTGCCAAATCATTTCTCGATCGACGCTGTCTGCTGAAGGCCTTTTCAAAGTCGATGAAGTTGAGATAGAGAGGTGACTGCCATTCCAAACTTTTTTCAATGATGATCCGTGATGTGGAGATTTGATTAACACATGACTTGTTACTCCTGAATCCAGCCTGTTCCAGTCGAAGTTTTTCATCCTTTTCACCTTCTCAAGTAGTGGCGTCATCAAGTCCGCTATTGTCTCTGGATCAATAATACTAATTAGTCATAGTAATTAAAATTAGAACTATAATGCAAGAACTAATAAACGCTTTTAAATAAAGCGTGAGAAACGTACTGCTTATTGATGCAATTTGCCAAATTAAGGACACATAAAAGTTTTTAAAAAAAAGTTGATACTCCCTTTTAAAAAAAATTTAAATAATGCATTTAGAAGACAAATGTCACGAGATGATATCACATATCATTGTCTCTCCACAATCGCTTTACAGTTAGCATGGTTAACCAAAGTAAAATAAAATGTATGACAATTACTCAGTTATATGAAACAAAAGTACATACTAATAACCAATCATATTTTAGTAGGTCGTGCAGTCCTTGGTTGAAGTCTATTGTTTTTTGTACACATAGTGTCATGGTGTGATAGTGACAATGTGTTCCAACGGAAAATTATTCTCACATATTCCCACAGTTATCTACTGCATTAGCAACAGAATACGATATATCTATTTGAACATTCTATTCCACGTCTTTTAATGTAAACACAAATCACACGCTCAGTGATTGGTTAATGAATATAAACAGTATGGACATAAATAGAGGTTTGATCAATTGAAAATATACCCTAACTTTCGTGTCTTGCCTTCTGCTGTTACAATAAATAGTTTGGGTAGCATGTGATTAATCCAAGGTGCTTCTATTACTTTGAATTAGGGTTATATGAAATAATTGAAAAGCACTCATTCATTAATTATATTGATTTTGTTATCGGATGTTAATATAAATGCTTTGCAATGAATACTGATGGATTCCTACTCGGATTAATTACATTCAGAGTTTCTATATGACTCATCAACCACTTTAAAACATGTTCTTTTCCAGGAAATTGGAACATTCTATTGATTCTACTTATATGTATAGATGTGTCACTGCAACAACTTCAGGCGAACTCGTATAAACAGTGTATAGGAATCGAAAATATTCGACATGCAGTGTAGAATGTGCACTTAATAATAGCTGACCGAAGCTTTTGAGTTGTCAGTCGCATGATTTGACCATCGAATGATGCTGGCTGGCTGGATTCAACATAGAACTTGGCACCGAAGTGCAGCAGTTCGAGTTGCCATGTTCCAAATAGCACACAAAGGTAGACAAGAAAATGAGTGAAGAGAATCAATCGAGTTTTGACAAGTATAAGAGTGAAACAGAATGAGTAATGGTAGAAAGGAATATGAAAGATTACAGAGACTGAATACATCTGCGTAAGCCATTGACAACGATTTTGAGCCATGTCACCTATTGTCTCCAGCCATTGATTCTTAGAGTCCCGAGGGCCCCAACCTGATATCTGCATCTCCCTCCCTACCTGACTCAGTTTAACTCTCAGGGATTTCATGGATTGATGCCATGTTTTTGTTTGGCCACCACTTAATCTTTTCCAACCTGCACCTATATCAGCTAGTAATGCCCGTCGGGGGAGACGATGGTTAGGCATGCGCAGCACGTGACCTAACCATCTCAATCTATGTAACTTCATAGCCTCTTCGAGTGATTTTCCCTCTTTGCCCAACACTCTATGCCTAACGTCAACATTACTTACTTTATTATACCACGTAACGCGAGAAAGAGATCGTAAACATCTGTGGTCAAAAACAGTCAACCTTTTCATGTCTTCCGCTCTCAATGGTCAAGTCTCACCACCAGAGAGAAGGACGGAGCGAACTGATGAGCAGTACACACGTCCCTTGGTTGAAAGCCGGATGTCACGCCTACGCCAGAGATGGTGTAAGTTAACGAAAGCAGCCCGAGCTTTCTGGATCCGTGCTTAGATTTCGTCACCAATCAATCCGTTGGTGCTGAAACGACTTCCCAAATAGGTGAAGTGGTCAACATGTTCTATCACTTCACTCCCTATCACTAAGCTAGGAGTTGACGTAGTCCAGTCCTGTAGCAGCATCTTACGTTTTACAGGGGCGAATCGCATGCCAAACATCGAATCATAGCTTTCTTTGGTAGAGAAGCTGTCTTTTCAAAGGGTTGTCTCTCCTTACTGTATTATTCGACGAAGTTTTCAGGGTAGCAATTAGATAACAAAACTGAGTGTATATGACGTCGCTTATTCATTAGTGTGTCTCTCGTGCAAATTTTACAGGCTCTTGAAAACAGGCATTTCACTAGGAGGACGTTTATACTAGATAGGAACAAAACTGTTGAAATGAAGATATTGTCTCCCCCCCCCCCAATGTCTGCTTGCGAAATATGGGTAGCTTAACTGTTCCATTATCCCTCCTAATCACTAAGATATCCATGAAACCCAATTTATTATTCAAATCAAATTCTGAAGTCACTCGAATATTATTAAAGAGAGTGATGAAGTTTTCACAATCGACTCACTATTTTTCACCACATAACTTTTATAAGGCGTAAAGTTTCCTAGCATACCTGTCGAGTCATAAATAATAAATCTGTACAGTCTTCGCTAAATGTCTCAAAAGTGGACTTTGGCGTTCGACTGGAAATATAGTTTTGCTGTCCGTCACTTTGCCTTCTCACTGATATCTGCTGCCTTCTTGCTCCACTTAAAACCTCTTTGTATCCTTTGGAATTTGCAGCAACATCTTATCCTCGTCCGAAGATTATTCTACAACTGACAAACAACTTCTACCAGTGGATACTGCCGACACACCTTACTTCACACAAGAAGATGAGTCGGTAGGTGCACACAGAGCAGACCAATAGTGGTAGCTTATCCTTCACGTTCATGTGAATCATTGGTTTCGTGGAGAATGTTATTCGAAGTTCAGCCACGAAGAAGGTTTTTCAAGTATTGGTTTTGTAGGGATTTGGTTTGATTGCATGGAGGGTTTCATCATGAGCTGACATCAGTTAGAGAACCACTGGAAAACCAGCTGGGAGTACTGGACAGCTGTTTCGTCCTAGTACCGCTGAAGAGTCCCAAACTAGGACGAAACAGCTGTCCAGTACTCCCAGCTGGTTTTCCAGTGGTTCTCTAACTGATGTCAGCTCATGAAGAAGGTTTTCTTCACTGAGCGTGACAGTTGGTTTCTCAGTATTTCTTCTGCTGATGAGTCTCCGTTGAATTGTAGATTCAAGTAGAGACGCCTTTTGGGGAGCAGGAAGTGTGGGTGGTCTCAGTGGTTTAGGTTTCATGGACTTCGTGGTGACACGTTCTGAGTAACCATTTTCGAGAAGCATTCTTCTCAGAGTGTTCGGCTCCTCTTCCATAAAATCAGGACTACAAATGTTGCAGATTCAGTGAACTTTTATAAATCGTCAACTGTATTTTATAATATACTGTTTCAGTTTTCTTTCATTAACTCGCATGTTTACTCTTACATTTTGTACCGTTACCGAGCCCGTTTATTAAGTCCCCTACACACCTTTCATTTCACTCTCTCCAATTTAGATATAAATATATCTGCTAACAGTGGTGGCAAAGCGGTTAGGACGCTCGCCGACCATGCACATGGTCCGGGGTTCGATCCCCGGCCGGCGCACTCCTTTGCCTCGCTAAGCTAGCAAAATGCTGGTAGAGAGGAAAGGTTGGGCATGAGGCTAGCAACCCATCCTGTAAAAATAAACACTGCTACAGAAACTTCAAGCCACTAGCTTGAAGCCCTATGTTCTACTGGGAACGCGAAGGAATAAAAAAAACAGTGGCATAAGATGGCTCCCCATTGCAACATCAATAATTTATTTGTATGCTTTTCATTAGAAGAAGAGAATTTGATGTTTTATGTACGTGTCAAGATAATATCTCTAATGTAAGTGACACGTATAGGTTATTATATTCCATTGGTTGTGACGTCATCGCTAACGAAATCAACAATCTTGTGAAGAAACTGGAGACAGCAGTGAGAATGTTATCAGCATTTACAAAATATGTATGAAAATAGAAACATTTACGAAATCATGTCGCTCTATCCCACGAATTAGTACAGAATGAAAACGCTTCAAAATAAAGCACAGCTGGAAAATGGACTAAACTGTTTCTTTATTATTATTATCATCATCACTATAATTGTGGTCTGAACATACAGCGATTCGTGCTCCACTGAAATATTGCTACCGGTATAGTTGGTGTCACTCACTCTCTTTCACAGGCGTATCGTTTTATCTACTCACTGCTTCACAATAATGAAAATGTGATGAGATCTAGCTTAAAGAATCATAGACACATCAACATTTCCTAAACAAAACAATCTCACCAGTATGAATAAATAACTCCAAAAATATTAGCAGACTTCACATGTTACGCTAATATTCTAATGTTAGAAATACAAAAGAGAAGAAGAAACAGAGAATATCTAACTCTCTAAAATTGGACATTCTTTTCTGCTACATTACAATTGGTATTCTCTTGCTGCAAAATGTTCTCCGACAGCTATAAATATGAACTATCGTCTTTGACCAATTCTATGTGCATCTACCAATTAACTCGCTCATTTGGAGGGAGTGTAAAAATATTATCCCACTTGGCTACGAAAAGGTAACAGTGGATGAATAAAGAGTGCTATAATTGAATATATATTCGTCGGCAGTATGCACCTATCACCAGGGTTCGAACCCAGGGCCTTCCGGTCACAAGTCAAGCTCGTAGGCCGACAGCCACTGGGACTGCACTGAATGGCCAGCCCATGAATTTTAACTTCTACCAATTCGTGATTTTAGCATAACCACCAGCCAATGTCATCGCTGGCGAGTATTTGTCCTCACTCCCTACCGGATGGACCCTACTGGTTCGAACCCCGCTGGGCGCGTACTGACGACGAGTCCCAAACTGGGACGAAACAAATGTCAAGAACTCCTTGCTTTCTTTCAATGATTCTCTCTAACTGATATCAATCCGTGGTCAAACTTGAATAAAAAAATGAATCAAATCCCTCCAAACTAACTTTGAAAATAACACTATTCTTCACTACAGATTCTTTCAAAATCAGTTAAGCTTTATTCATAATGTTACTAGTATTGGTAATTCATAAATCATATCAGAGAATAATTATATCTCATAAAAGTATACAAAGATACTGCATTAGTTATTGTTGACTTTCTGAGAAGAATTTATTGCTTACAGTCATATCAAGACAAGTCATACAACTTTCAGATTTTGTTTACATCATTCGACTATTTCTTATCTTTTGATTGCAATATTCTCTATATCTCTGGTGTCAACGCTGCTTCATTCCTGCTGTATCTAGTCAGATGGAGATTCACCAATCACCTTCATGTACCACCCACTTATATCATTTTTCAGAACTTTAACTCTGTCCTACCCCATAGTGCGTCTTTTTTCCTCTAAGTTATCCACAATCTTCCTGGGATCATCAATCATTCTACACTTAACTAAATTTCAATGTTAACCTGATTGATTTCGATCTATTTGGCTGATTGTATACAATCATTATCAACTTTATAGACTTTGAGAAGGCCTTCGACAGCGTTGACCGCGAAGTAATTTGGAAACTACTCGAGTACTACGGCGTACCCCAAATATTCATCAACCTTTTTCAACAGCTGTACGACAACGGCACATGTCAAGTGATCCACAACGGAAAACTCAGCGAGGCGTTTGGAGTAAACACAGGAGTCAGACAAGGGTGCTTATTATCACCAATGATATTCCTAATTGTGGTGGACTGGATTATGCGTCAGACAGTGGGAAACAAGAGGACAGGGATATCCTGAACCGACGTGAAGAACCTAGAAGACCTGGATTTCGCGCGTGGATGATTTATGTTTGATGTCACACAAAATCGAAGACTTACAAGCGAAAACCGACAAACTGGTCGAAGAAGCAGCAAAGACAGGACTGCAGGTGAACATAGACAAGACGGAGGTTATGAAAATAACCAACCAACAACAACAGCAACATCCAGCGCCAATCACCATCAACGGGAGGGATTTGAAACAGGTTACTTCATTCACTTATCTAGGGAGCATTGTCTCAACTACAGGAGGAACGGACGAGGATGTCAAATCGAGAATCGGGAAGGCGAGAAACACATTCATCAACCTGAAACCAATCTGGAAATCTTCGTCACTCAGCATCAACAACAAAATTCGGATTTTCAATACAAACGTCAAGTCAGTCAGTTCTTCTATACGGATCAGAAACTTGGCGGCGGGTCACCAAGAATATTTCCAACAGGTTGCAAACCTTTATCAACAACTGTCTTCGTTCTATACTGAAGATCAGATGGCCGGAAAGAATCACCAACAAGAAACTATGGGAACAAACAAAACAAGAATCAATCGCCCAACAAATATGCAGGAGAAAGTGGAGATGGATTGGACACTCGCTGAGGAGGCCGTTGGGTGACATCGCGCGTCAGGCCAAAGCTCGAGTGGAACCCGAAAGGGAAGCGGCGAGTGGGACGTCCAAGGGTGACATGGAGGAGATCGTGTGAAGAGGAGTTGAAACAGTATGGATTAACATGGATGCAGGTGAAAAGTACAGCAGAAGACAGAAGCAAGTGGAGACGTGCAGTTGAAGCCCTATGTTCCACTAGGAACCCAAGGGAACAATAATAATAATAATAATACAATCATTATAAGGTATTTTGTAGATTAAACTATCTTATCTAATTATATCCTCGCAACTTTCTTCCCGGTTGTGTAGCGATGAGTGAGTTGATAGGTTTAAATGTCACCCCTTAATTTCCCTGTAGCTTTACTATGAATCACATATACTATATCATTTCAGATATCTCTTCTTTGTATGATCAAATTGTCAATGTCTTCAATCCCCCCATAAATCCTTTCACAATAGTATGCATGTGAAGTTTAATTCAGATCCAGTACACACTATTAAAAAAAAAAATATAGTTTAGAAAAAAAAAGATTTCTAACCAACCTTTTACTTGAGTATACACTCAAGCTGTTTCGATATAATAATCAATTGAAATATATAATAGGTGATATATATATATATATATATATATATAACCTGTTATATACGTGTTTTATGATTAACAGTGTTCCAACTATAACAAAAATGACATTCATACGATTATTGCCTTGTTGAATGAGTCAACCTTACACCCAAAAATAGTAACATAGACTTTTAATACGATAACACTCATTTTTAACAACAATTAGTTCCTTTTATGAATTTAGACAAAGAAAAATAAGAAGGCGTAATTTATCTGAATCGTGTGTGTAATGTATATTTGTGCAACACTCATTTTGAACAATCTGATCACACATCGATCGACTTGTCATACGAATATAATACACACATGAAATTAATAAAGTGTTAAGAGGTGAGAAAATAAACTTAGATCTAGTTAAAATGGCGTATTTGAAGGTCAAAATAACAATGAAGATCATCACTAAACCAACCAAATAACAGAGGTAATAGTAGTACATCTACCCTGGTTGGTATCAAAACAAAGTTTACCAAGGAAGGTAGGTTTAGTGTAATGATGAATTGTTTTTTAAGCAAATAATTGCTAGGGTTTCTTTCCAAAAACTTTAGGATACGCCCCAAACAAGTAGTCCTATAGATAGGTTTAATTAAAAGACCTGTAAACATCAATTTTATGTCCTGTTTCTATAATATGTTTCGCAACAGAGGAAGGAGCTAGGTCGTCTGGGTTCTGTGGATTCAATTTGCTCCTGTAGCGATTTAGGAATATGCTCTGAAGCCAGTTCTTACTTGCAGAGATCGATGAGTCCTCTCTATATATGAGTGTGTGTGTGCCACACGTTCATTCAAATTGGTTAATACAATGGGAAGTGACATCATTTTTCGAAAGCTCCAAGGGTTTAGATAGATATATCGGCTTCACATTCTCAATTATTATAATCTCAGCTGTATAAAGTCTTTTTAACCATAGCGTTCAATCGTTGTCGAATTACCAACATGCTATGATCACCCATATATAGGGTAGCTTGATATATACGTCTTTCTTAGTGGCGAGTTGGACAGTAGGTCTTGGTGTTCCACTGACTACTACTTTATATCTCCTAATGAACTTGTCTGGATAATTAGAATAATTTAACAACTTTATACTTCAGATGTGTTAAATAATCTGCAAAACAATATCTTACCTTTGTACTAATATAATATACTAGTGCACACAAAGATGAGCTGATTCAAAGACCCATTATAGCTACTGATGTGTGGTGACTTTTCTCAATGTAGGCAAATAAAACACCCATTAGATTACAATGACAACGCTTTAAATTTCAGCACTGATTGATATCAGTTAGAGAACTATTTAAAAACAGAGAGTACTGGATAGCTGTCTCATTCTAGCTTCTGACTCTTCAGTAGCATGTACCCACGAACCTCAGGACTTTAGGTTATGAGGTAAGCTCACTGACTATTCAGACACTGGTAACAAATTCAAGAATTTCAATTTCTACGAATTTGCGATACGTACTGCCACTGTATACTGCTGAGCACCAAATCTGATGCTCACTATTGACTGACTACAGAAAGAAGTTGCCTGGAGTTCTAATGAGAAGTTGTGACCTATTGCGGTTCATCCAATTTGGTGTTAGGACAAATATTCGCCGATGACATTGGCTGGTGCTGAAAATCGCAACTGACAGAAGTTAGAATTCACGGGCCATTGGATTCCTCCTTCCTAATGGCTGAAAGGTCAATGAGATCGCCTCGTAACCTAAAAGTTCTGGGTACGTACCGACGAAGAGTCAGAAACAATTGTCCAGTACTCCCTTTGTTTTGGATGGTTATCTAAATGATATGAATCTTTAGTCAAATTCCTACAATCTAACACTTGACAGTAACAATTTGCCAAACTAGGACTATGTCAGATAGTCCCATAAATCAATTAACAACAGATTTCTCACCTTCTAATTCAGTATGATTAGTATTGATAGAAAACTTAGCAATTGAGGTGATGTGATAATAAACAAGCCAGTAACATATCACTGATTCACATAACAACTGGCTACCATACGCGATGAATGATAATCTAGTTAGCAGTTGAGTCCCTTAGCGCAAGCTAGTCGAGCTTTTCGACAACTTCAAGCGGTTCACCTGAAACGGTGAGTGCAGGTACAGGCTCTTGTTAATCTTGCAACCTTACTTTGCACTTACACAGAGCAAAGCACATACCATATCTACAGACACTGATCACCAACTACAGATTAAGTAAAATTTGGGCGGCCAGCATGCTATCGAACACAGTAAGGCGATAGTCATCTGCATATTCAAGGTCGAAGTTTTTCTCCAGGAAGCAGACATACACCATTACACAACCATAAATAACCACACAAAAAGGAAAGAAAATCAAATGTTTGTCTTTCTAAAAGAGATAATATTTCGTTTCTTTTGAATAATGACACATATGACTACAATACAAGTGTAGAAATAAACAAAGAACACACCACTGTTCTGAACGTAAGGCTATATATATATATATATATATCGTTTATACTCCCATTTCAACGCAGCAATCAATCGGTCTTCCAATTCACAAGCATCTGAATATATACGTTTATATATAATATATATATGTATATAATTTTTAACAACAATAGGGGAATATAACAATAAAAAGGAAGAAGGTAAACAAATCACAAAGATAGACTTAAAAGAAAGAAGAATTATAATAATAATTGATGATGTCATATTGATGAAAACAATCTTACTCGATTTGTCAATTCTGAAGTTGCTGGTGAACCAGTAAAACACACACTCACACACACACAAATGAGATGATGTGAATAATCTAGATAAAAAAACAAGAAAAATCTCTAGTACAAAAGATGAAGAAAAAGAAAGTCAAGTTCATAGAAAAGGCAAGACAAGGATAAATTAGGAAAGGACTGACTCCTTCCCTCTCTGTCTGTCTCTCTCTCTCTACACACACCAAACGACATACATGCTCTGAGACATACTCTCTACAAAGCAGAACAGGATAAGAAAAAAAGGGGGGAAAGAATATGAGACGAATAAACTATACAGCACTGTGCTGACAAATGTTATAGGCTGAATATTGTTCAGAAGTGTGTTGCTGCTGTCATTTCACGTACACACACACACACGCACGTGTGTGCTGAAAAGAAACAAAAAAGTAAGAACAAGTTTATAGACTGGTGATGTGTGGTAGGATTTAAAATAAAAGAATAATCAAAAACAAAGGAAATAAAATAGAGACGATTGGCTTGGGGGGGGGCAAGGAGGGAGGAGGACGACGAGGTGAGGGACTAGGAATTGGAAGAACTTGAACCATTTACATTCGGAGGTGGATCTTCAAAACGTGATGTATCATGTCCAGCTAAATCTTTTCGACAAACTGGACAAGTTCCGTGCTAAATGAAAAAAAAATAAGTAAAAAAGAAATACGTTTCAGGATATTTTAAAAAAATACATTTTATAGTGAGTACAAGAATGAAGAATAAATGAAATGAATTATCAGATTTGTTTATACGAGGAATGAACTCTTAACAATAATCTCATTATGTAAACAAACAGCACAACAGAACGTTTATTACGAAAAATCAACACGTATTTATAGATTTTGATGTACATTATTGTAGGTTAATGTTAGTAGAAAATACAGTCTGTTGATTGGTTGTTTTCTCACACAAAGTTAACCTTGCATCTCTTGTGGCTGTGTCAGGTTCATCTATTGGTTAACTGTATCCGCCTGTCCATCTTGACCTTTGACCTCAATTACTGTCAACCAATTTGGCTAGCAACCATCTCTCACCACAACATGACTAATATTTGATACATAAACATTAACCTCAATTGCTGTCAACCAATTGGCTAGTAGACAGCTCTCACCACAATTATACACAGCCTTAATGTAGGATATTAATGTTACTCGAAAACAACTTGTAATTCCAAACAGCTGGCAATGAGCCTCATCTATTGTGTGTATGTGTCTGTGAGAGGGCTAGTGATACTACCAGGGGGCTGCGCCTAAATCTTCGTTTGCGTGGAGTGGGATTCGGACTCGTGACGCATTGTTTGGCGGTGGTCAGGTGCCTAGACCAATGAGTGACACAGCACGAAGGTGAATCTTATATGCCTGTTATTCAGTAAATAATCCCTTGACATAAAAATGAGTAGATGTTAGCGAATTTGGATTTTGAGAAAGAACATCACTATAACTTAACATTCTTAAATAGGATGACATACAAGGTATTAGGTGTTCCGCCTCCAGGTAATATTAAATAAATAACAACAAGACATGAAATGATTCCACACAACAGCAAAAAATCATAAACCAATGTCATATTCCCAATTTTAAACAGGACAGGCTTTTTTAGCAATGTACAGTGCTCTCCTATGTAAAAGGATTCATGTCCCTACCAACTGAAATTGGAGTATTTTCAATTGGTAGTAAACTGTTGCTAGTGGAGTTAAAACCGTATACACCATGCGATCAAGTAAAATGGTGGTTGAAGTTCAAGGGATGTATCCTCTTTTACGGTAACGACAGAAGACAAGGGCCAGGCAACAGATAGTTTATTGAGAAAAAATGAAGAGATACTAATAGATTTTTATGTACATTATTATTAGCGTTATTGCTAACCGAGAAGCAACATCATCTGATTGCTTGTTTTCTCAATAGAAGTTATTTGTCATCTCTCTTTGTTGCCGTTTCTTAGACAGTCCGTTGATGTATCTGCGAATCGTATCCACCCACGCAAAGTCTTCTGTGATTGGTTGTTGAGTTAGTCTTCGTTCTTGTTTTTTTTCTCATGACCA
The DNA here is from genome assembly GCA_944472155.2 of Trichobilharzia szidati. Lineage (NCBI taxonomy): Eukaryota > Metazoa > Platyhelminthes > Trematoda > Strigeidida > Schistosomatidae > Trichobilharzia > Trichobilharzia szidati. Next base: position 88,840,796 of record OX235274.1, read on the forward strand.
AGATAAGGGACGTAAACATTGACGTCAGTTGTTGTCTACAATTTTGTTTTGCAGACAGCTCTCACCACACTACCATTATCTAACTACACCAATACATACATAGATAGTGCACTAAGATATAAATTGCATCTCAGATCAGTAGATGATTGATACTCTCTAGCTGTTCATAATAGTCATAAGAAAAGTAGGGGAAATTAAAGAATAGACACCCCCCCATTGGACGCGAAAGTATCAATGACGTTGAATGCAATTAACCATCTTCATCACATGAATCGACCTCTTTCTTTATTCCTTTACGGTTCCCAGTGGAACATAGGGCTTCAAGCTAGAGGCCTGAAGTTTCTGTAGCAGTGTTTATTTTACAGGATGGGGTTGCTAGCCTCATGCCCAACCTTTCCTATTTACCAGTCTTATTACTGGCTTAGCGAGGTAAAGGAGTGCACCGGTCGGGGATTGAACCCCGGACCATATGCATGGTTGGCGAGCGTCCTAACCGTTATACCACCGACGCGTTTTACACCTCTACATAAGTCAAATGCCTCCCTAAGCGGACCTTTGTGTGTTAAGGTTTATGAAAACTAAGTATTCCAGCATTGATTTCATGCAGGGCTATATGAGGAAGTGGAATTCGTTCTTCTGGACGTAATATAACTAACTACAGAACAGAACACCCGAGTAGAGCTATTGATGGCCGTGTATTCAGTTGTACCAAGTGAGCAAACAAGCTAGTGTCATGGATAGTAATTTGATGATTATATTATATTATATCGTAGCAATATTTGTTGCTAGATAGCTAGGGCTACCACTAAGTCAAATTTAGTACTTGTGCTGGGACGGAGAATTTTCATGTATTGACAGTCCTGCTGTGGTATCAGCACAGCAGACATATTGCATAACAGAAAATGTAACTGCATTATTAGGAGGAGACCAGTGTAGCGGTGCACAACGATGAAACCTTCCCAATAAAAACGTAAATACAACTGAGATTGTCTCAGAACAAATAATGTATAGGTACTTGTATTAGACGACGGAAAGGATTTATTGAAAGAATATTGAACAGGAAATAAACGACTTTAATTCCCTATGATAAAAACAGATTGATGTAACCAACATCCATAATTCACACTGATGATAAATGGGGTGAGGGATAACGGCTTATCGTCACATTCATGGTTATATTTATCACGAAGTCAATCATTCTATGGATTTCGTACATTCCACCACTGGTACTCTCATATGAGTTCAACAGAGGGATTTTAAGGAAAATTAAAAAAACGGGATAAGAACAATAAACACGTCTTAGGTTGATATCGGAAGAAAATATTTAAAATGTTGCAAGTGTACATTCACACTTAATTCTACATTCTCATTAAAAGTCGAGAGATGGAGAGAAACAGCAGCAAAACACTGTGTGTGTAATAGTATTTCGTGCCACTCATTTGTTTGTTGCAAGCTATTTTGCGTTGTATAGACTATACTTAATGTATGGCGTCTTGAAGGAGAAATAAGGGTGGAGAAGGCCTTATACTAGAAACTCCTACTTCATATATAGGTCAAGTAATTAAACCCAATGAATTGCACACCACCCAAAAAACAAGAGGAACTCCGTGGACAAATGAGACGATGACATAACACACAATGTGGGGAGAATAATAGCCCCTCATATCTTAGTAGACAGACATATAAGTACAAGTTAGAAGATGACTGGAGGCAATCAACAGTAAGTCTTGAGAACTTAGGTATCATGCTTCTTAGCACCCCATATAGCAAGGCACATATCTGCACAATCCCGAGGGAACTGTGATGTCCCCTAAGAGATATTTGAACCTGCATCAATGAGTACTGAAGCAGTCGATAGCACATCAAAAACTTTCATGAAATAAGATGCACGGTGTGACTAATTACTTCAAGTCATTTCATTCCACAAGTCTTCTGTTTAGCTTTACGAATTTCACCAAATTAGAAAACATATCACATTAATATTACAAAACGATTTTTTAGTCCTTCATGAACGTTACGGACAAGTATGTCACTTCTTTGTGAAGCAAAATACATATATTCATGCTGCAGTCAACGAATGCGATCACTAACCACTTCTAGTACAAAATTGGTTGAAACCAAGTGGTGGGAAACTCTGAACCTGAGTTTTGTATTTACTAGCACTCATCAATCAGAGGGAGGTATATTTGTAATACAGAGGGGGAACTGATGTTTCCAATGAGGTTCACACTGGCGTCACCCTGTGCTGCGGTCAGAGATGAGACCAGTGAGTTATTGTGGATGTTTATGATTATTTCGCCAATTAGATTTCCAGAGAGTTAACATTATTCAAACTGGACGAAATGGCAGACAGTCTGCAATGAATACGCAGAATAGCCTTCAATTGCTTTACAGTTGTATTTATATATACAAGAACATAAAACGGATTTTTACTGACCAATGGGAGATGAGTTACATCATTAAGAGTGACCTTAAAGTCATTTTTAGAGGCAGAAAACATGTGATAATCAGCAACATAATGGGATGAAATATGCTAAATTATGGGACCTAATTATCACTTACAGGAGAATAAAAGTAAGTGTTAAAGCAAAAAATTTGGTAAGGCGAAATTGTTACTAGGCAACAAATAAATTGGGAAATATTAAAAAGATGGAGAAAAAGACAAAAAGCACGAGAATCATGGTAAGAGAGGAAACAGTGAATCAGCTGTTAAAACTAGAATCCAACAAGCAAAGGGGCTAAAGACTACGGTATACTTAGAGGTTGAACAAATCTTTCTTCTTCTACAGAGAATTCCTCTTGAAGTGGCGAAGTGACAACGCTTGCTGCAAATTTCAGGATCTTTCCTTTCTTACTACTCGAGATCACTTTTCGTATAATTGTAAAGGGAGGGAACCTCACACACTTGTACGTCTAGGATTCGCCGTATAATATCGAGAATTCGTCTCGTGATTGGCTTATACTATGCTTTGTGCAACCCATATTAACAGCTCCACGGCAGAAAGCAAACTTTTAACACAGACGGAAATGGCACAAAAGTGTAAATTGTCTTTTACACAATTATAAATTTACTTGCCAGCTGAAGATGATTTAGAGGTCACTAGAAGAGAATGCTTTCTTTTCCTCAGCGCTTCTTTACAATCCCCCCTACAGTAATATGGCCTTCAAACTCAAAAACAACCGTCCATCTGGGACTCTATGGATTCATTCAGACTGTTCCTTGATTTTAATGTTTCTCGATGAACCGTTTGTGTATGAACAACTGTTGAAATCTTACTTCTTGTTCAGCATCAACTACATCGTTAATACAGATTCTTCTGATTCCTGGGGGAATAGATGATTGAATTTTTCGGCAACAGTAAAGAATAGATACACTATAGACTGACAACCCTGAACCAACTAATCATATTCTTCTGGGTAGAAAGTGGCATTTATGCTGGCTGAATTCAACATAGAACTTGGCACCGAAGTGCAGCAGTTCCAGTTGCCACGTTCCAAATAGCACACAAAGGTAGACAAGAAAATGAGCGATGAAGAGAATCAATCGAGTTTTGACAAGTATAAGAGTGAAACAGAATGAGTAATGGTAGAAAGGAATATGAAAGATTACAGAGACTGAATACATCTGCGTAAGCCATTGACAACGATTTTGAGCCATGTCACCTATTGTCTCCAGCCATTGATTCTTAGAGTCCCGAGGGCCCCAACCCGGAAGTCTGCATCTCCCTACCTGACTCAGTTTAACTGTCAGGGATTTCATGGATTGATGAGGCCATGTTTTTGTTTGGCCACCACTTACTCTTTTCCAACCTTCCCCCTATATCAGCTAGTAATACCCGTCGGGGGAGGCGATGGTTAGGCATGCGCAGCACGTGACCTAGCCATCTCAATCTATGTAACTTTATAGCCTCTCCGATTGATTTCCCCTCTTTGCCCAACACTCTACGCCTAAGTGGCATTTATAGTATAAAAAAGGATATATATATATATATATATATATATATACGATTATAGGATCCACACTAATTCCGATGAATGATTGAATTTATGGCAAATATAACCTAGTGATAATAGTCACACCTTTCAGCATTTAAAATGGATACTGTGCATAATCTTCATTGTAAGTTTCACACTAGCCATGACCCTACCTTAACACTACCCTCAAACCTAGCTCTAAATCAGGGTGGAGCTTGCAACGAAGAATATACATAGCATCCGCTTTTAATGTTCGGCAACCTGATTGTTTGATTTAAGGTCATTTGGCTATGGTAGCTCCTCTCTACTCTTGCCAATTTTTCTTCCCACTAAAAAGGGCTATATGTATAGGATGGTGATGATATCTAAAAAGCAATGAAGGGGTATTATTTATTATCCGATCAAACTTCACATCAACAATACTAGAACATAGTCGAGACTTCACTCCTTGGATTGTACTTCCACAATTCGTGTGCGACTGCGGAAATTCCTCCCCCCAGGTCGAAGTCGATGCTTGACTTAAGTAACCACTTGCAAAACGTTTGACATAAAGTGTGATGCACAAGTTAACAGAACAGAATCAACAGCTGGATTCTGGTCTTTATCGATGTCGAAAACAGAGATATCTTGATAACAAAGGTAAACACGATATAAAAGTTGCGCGTATTGCTTTTTTCCTTCTGCTGGGCTTGTGAGTAACACACGTTCTATTTACTCACTTACTTACTCGTTTCAGTATCCTACTTAAGCCTCTATTAAAAAAATATCTGACACTTTCGTTGGCACTGTCTATTAGGTCTTGTTAGTCCTCTTCAATAGTTATGTTCTACTATAACAACAATAGTAAACTCTAATACAGTATATCAACCACAAAAATACTTTAACCCTTTTTACTAGATATACAACCAACCAGATTAAGGTGATAGGCAGACGGGCTTTAGCAAATTATGACTTGAATAGCAGTCGAATTGTATCCACAAGTCAAGTTCAAAGTAATCAAAGGGAAAATGAAGCAATACATTCAGCCACTGGGATCCGATTCAATGGCCTATGAATTCTAACTACTACCAATTCGTGATGCATTTAGCGCGACCACCAATCAATGTCATCGACGGGAACTCCATCCTCACTCCCGACTGGATGGACCCCTTCGCAATAGAACTCCTGTAGCCAGTCGTCTCTAGCGCACATCAGATCGATTTTCAAGAATTAGTTTGTAGGGATTCTGTTTGTCTCGAACTGATATCAATCCGTGGTCTAAGCTGTAACAAACAGAATCCCTACAAACTAATTCTTGAAAGCAATACAATCCGAAATCACAGAAACACTCAGAAAGAAAGAGATAACAATAAAGCATAAAGGAATGAGTGGTATTACAATTAACATGATAAACACTTGTGCCACTGCGATCGGTTTGACAACAAAAGGTTCATACAGTCATGAAGGGCTTTAAGCTACCACCTAACATACATTCCTCTTTAAGATTTTAAACTACAATGAGTGATTTTGTTGACTAAGAGCATGTTCTGTTTTCGCCGCCTGACAAGTGCCGATGGCAACGAAACCTTGATCCACAGCATCCTATCGATTACTATCGAGCTAACATAATACACCCAGATGGGTGACAGATAAACCTGTGTAACATATGATACAATTACACCAAATGCTAGTTTATAAACCCCTGTTTTATCTAAAACTGTTTATTCGATGATTTCACAAAAAAAAAACATAACATTGCAAGTTAAAGTTTAACGATAATATAGGGAGGAGCCAAGCGCTATATTATACATCCGAAGTTTAATACGACATCAGATGAAGCCGTATAATAAGTTCCCACGGTGTGTGTATGGTTTTTAACAAATTACACAAACCAGGAATAGATTAATAAAGTTGTTTTTTTTCAAAAATTAAGCCATGCCTTTGTAAGGATTTACAAAATACCACTTACCTGTTTTAACCATGTTGTAACACATGTTTGATGATAAATATGACTGCATGGTAGTTTGATTGTTGATTCTGATTCTTTGAAATCATCAAAGCATATAGAACAGACACCCAGTTTCAATGCTTGTTCTTCAGTCAATACATTCACCGGTAGATCGGCAATAGCTGATTCAGTAGCCGGTGGTGGGCCAACTTGTAATTCATTCATTAATACAGTGATGAATTGATCAAACATAGCTAAATCATTAGGGAAAAAAAGAGACATTGGTGACAACTACTTCGTTTTTAATAGTAAACAATTTTACTATGCACTGAATTTGTTGCATAACTGACTAAGTTTTAGCACAGAACTTTTTACAGAAGGGTAGTAGTTGAAGTTACAACCCTTTAATATTATAGCACACAAGGGTAGAGAAACAGAAAAATTCTAAGGAACTTTAATGAACGGAACTGTACGGAAGACAAAATAATTACATAGGGAAACACGAGGACACTTAATGGATCTGGAAATTTACAAAGAGTGAACACATGTGCACTACTGAGAATATTTTTCAGCCATACCACTAATAGTCTCAAAATCATCGTTTCTCAGCATTCAGAGGAACTCAACCAGCCAGTCACCTACACCTGCCTACGCAGCTCAAACTAGGTATCAACGAGTTTATAGATTGATACCAGGTTCTAAGTTGACTATTTAAAATTTTTTTTATTATAGCTTGACTCCACACCGTTTTTTTTTAATACAAGTATGAAATTTTCAGCATGTGATATAGGTAGCCCAAATTTTGCAGGCCGACCATTGATATCAGGTGTGCGTCGGCAGGGGATCGAACCTCGGACCATGTGCATGGTCGGCGAACGTCCTAACCGCTGTGCCACCGACACAGCTAAAATTGTTCATCGAGGAAGGCAATGGTTCGTCATCCGTAGCACGTGTCTAACCATTACGCCGATGTACTAGGCGGTGAAGACAGCCCAAACCAACAGTCAACGTCTTTATGGAAATTTGTCAACTCAAATGATCAAACACTAACAATTCAATTTATGTATGCAGAATAACAATCTCCACTCGAAAACAACAATACACCCACTTACAAAAGAATATTAAGTATGACTACCTGTACATAGATTGTTAACAAAGCCTAATGTAATTCTTAGGATCTGGAGCTTATCGGATTCTAAATAGGTAAACATATTTGTCCAGCGTTAATAAAATGTAACCACTGCATACCAGATAATTACTATCATTACTGATGACGACTGATTTTTTTTATAACTGTGAGAATCTGAGCAGAATTCATTAAAAAGAATATTCTTTATAGGTTTCCAGGCCGTAGGTGTTACGAACTTCCTGGAATAATAATAAATCTGCTGAAGAAGCTGTGGCTTACACGGCGAAACGTTCAGAAAAATCTTGTTTTGATTTTCTTAACACGCTGACTTTAATTTAAATAATTTAAAAAGAACATTCTTTGTTCACATCCACTTTTAATCTAAGCTATAGGAAATTTTTTAACTCTAATACTATATATACGGATATTGATTAGGAAGTGATAAAATGAAGAGAAAACTTGATTTTAAAATGACTAAATAGATTGATATGAAGAGTTCCAAAAGAATAACTCTATCTGGCTAAATCGTTAAATGATGATAACTGTAATAAGCCATACTAAATGGTCAGTGATGCACAGCGCGAAGTATGTTTTTTTTTCATAACCAACCAAAATGTGAGTTACTTTCAGTCCATATGTGATGACGAATGTACACATAGGCCTTAATCTCGACAATCATTCACCGAAAATTTACAGCCTGTGTCTATCAACCAATTCACTTTAACACGACATAAATTATTTTTAATCAAAATCAGCATTCCCTTCACCATCTCTACATGTTTACCCCTTTCGTTGCTCACCACTGTTAGTAAATAACATTCAAATTCCTTTCTATTTTAGTCTAAGCAGCAGCACATCCGGTTTCCTACGGCTGAATTAGGCCTAACATACTATATTGTGAATGTCAAGTGGAGAGATAATACATCCGCTTACTTAAGGGGGTGATAATGCTTTTCTCTAAGAACCATATAAGTCTACCTACTTGTTTTTGTTAGTGTGTAAAATATAGATTACGATGTAGAAATGTTATTTGAAATTAAATTGAATTGGAAGAAAACTAAGAATGAATGCGTTAAGACATAGCAACAAGCCATGGAGCTTCTGGGGATTGTTTTTTGTTCATGAACGGAAGTGAACATTTCCTTTCGAGTTTTTAACAATGAATAGTTAGGAATTTATGAGAATACAACACTTTGAAAGTGACAAATATCAACGACTTCGAATGCTAGTCTCTATATTGTCTGTCCTTTGTAATATAATTGTGAGTACAGTTCAAGACAAACCTGTCTGTCTATCGATTTATTCTTCAAATGTCTAGGAACCTGACGACAAAACTATATAGTGTATTTCTTGAAAGCGTATAAGTAAAAAATGAACGTATATGTAGATTGAAAAAAACGTGGGAGCACCTCATCATAAGAGACAGAAGACAAAAATGTAAGACCAGGAGTTACTAAGTAGCATTTCAAGATGTCACATTTCGAATAAGTCCACTAGAGTAGATGTCAACAGAAAGAATAGTGAAAGTAAAAACGTTAGCAGCAGTAAAATGCTTCGTAGGACAAAACAAAAGCCTCAGTGAGTTTTTTCCCCAGAACAACCTTTGCCTAGATAACACTGAACGATACCACAGGTGTCAAGTATACGCAATTAATGTAGTCTACAAACACTTGCACAAATGTCAAGTAAAGCGGAGTGAATAGCCCCAAAGTTAACGTCACTGTACGATAGTATGGCGTACGCTTTGACGTGTGCATTGGTTTTAAAAATAGTAAACATCATAATTAAGAATTGAAGCTTGCTTGACTTCACTATTCACTAGCTTCACTGTCTGTTTGTTTCTGACATAGGACTTTGCATCGATGTGCAGCAGTTCAAGTCGCCACACTCCATGTAGCACACAAAGCAAGAGAAAAAAAGTAGAAGAAATGCAAAATAAAGACAGTAGACAGGGATATGAGACAAAGGAATAGTAATAACGAAGAACAATATAGTTCCATTGGAAATTATAAATCACAAGGAGTGGATGCATCTGCACCATTGAGAACGATTTTGAACCATATCACCGACTGTCTCCAGCCATTGGTTCTTACTATCTCGAGCACCCCAACCAGGAAGTCTGCAGCTTCCTACGTGGCTTAAACTAACTGTTGTGGATTTCATTGACTGGTGCCATGTTTTGGTGTGACCACCGCTAGCTCTTTTCCAGCCTGACCCTACGTCATTCAGCTAACATTGTCCGTTGAGGAAGGTGATGGCTAGGCATACGTAACACATGTCATAACCATCTCAGTCGATGTAATTTCACAGCCTCGTCGATTGATTTCCCCTCCTTACCTAGCACTCGGCGCCTAACCTCAATATCGCTCACCCTATTATACCACTTAGCACACACGGGAGATAGAACGCAGGCACCTACGATCAAATACAGCTAATCTTTTCACGTCTTCCGCTCTCAATGGTCAGGTCTCACAGCCATAAAGGAGGACGGAGCAGACTGGTGAGCAGTGCACACGCCCTTTGGTCGATAGTCGGATATCACGTCTACGCCAGAGACGGCGCAAACTGGCATATGCAAAACTAGCCCTCTGTATTCGTGCTGAGATTTCGTCAGACATCAACCCGTTGGGGCTGATGGTACTTCCCAAGTAAGTGAAGTGGTCAACGTGCTCTACCACTTCACTTCCTATTTCTAAGCTAGGAGTCAGTGTAGTCCAGTCCTGTAACATCATCTTGCATTTGGCGGGAGCGAATCGCATGCCAAACATTCGCAGATTGCAGCTCAAGGTGTTCAGAAGACTCTGCATTTTGTCAGCGTCCTCGCCTAGAAGGACTATATCGTCTGCATATTCTAAGTCAACGAGACTATTCCCTGGTAGCAAGTCAGTCCCTGAGTCTCTGAAGTGAGTTATGGTTAAGTCCATTAGTACGTCTATGATGAAGTTGAATAGAAATAGGGATAATGGGCATCCTTGACGGACGCCACTAGTCGTCACCTCTTCAGATGACAATCGCCGTAAGCCCTCACCTGGCTGCAAGAGTACGAGTAGAGTGCCTTGATCAGTGCAATGTATTTTCTCGGCATTCCCTTTACAGCCAAGCATCGCCAGAGAACCTCCCGGTCGACAGAATCGAATACCGCCTTTGGGTCAAGAAATATAATGATTGTTGGACGCCGGTAGGAATGCCTATGTTCTAGAATCTGTCGAAGGGTGAAGATATGATCAATATACCCTCTTTCTGGCCTAAAACCTGCCTGGTTTTCTCGTGTTTGTGCCTCCCGAGCACCATTTAGTCTGCACAGTATTATTGAGCCTAGGATTTTAGTAACTATATTAGTCGAACTAATCTCTCTTTGATTATCACAAGGAGACTTGTCTCCCTTCTTGTATATCGGGATGATCAGTGACTTACACCAACCCGATGGGACTTCCTCTGATTCCCAGACGCTGCCTAGAACCTCAGTTAATGCAGACAGTAAACTGTCTCCACCGTACTTAAATACCTCTGGAGTCATTCCATCAGGTCCTGTTGCTTTGCCTTGCTTCAGATTAGTGACAGCTTAAGTAACCTCAGTTAAGGACGGAGGACCTGTGTCTATATCCCATTCAGGGAGGTGTTGGATGTTCGGCAGGTTAAGTGTGGCTGTGGGCCAATTAAACTGCTCCTCGTAGTGTTCTTTCCAGCGTTCCAGTCGCCTATCCTGGGAGTTAATTATGGTGCCATTTTTCTCCGAGATTGTTCCACTTATCATTTGCCTTTTGCCACCTGTTTGCCTGATAAGCCTGAATAGTTGTCTGGTGTTGCCAATCGCCGATGCCTTTTACATCTCTTTCGCTTTTGTCGCCCACCACTGTTCACGGTCGTTGCGAAGACTTTTTGTTAGTCTTCGTTTAAGTACCTTTAAGTACCTTAAGTACTTTCAAAGTTTGGCGAAAATCGTGGTTCGAGCAAAAGACATGATTAGGGATACAAACAGTAAGGTTACTCACCAAAAGACGGTAGTTCGAAACAGACAGGAAGCAATTGAACAAAGATTAATTTACCATCACTATTAAAGGATTTCACAGTTTGCTTTAGTACACTATTTCAGACTAACAGTAGATTCAGTCTTATCCTAAACAAATCCATGACATGACCGAAACTGCTGGGATTAACCGACCAGCTTATGTTATCGGAAAATGACTCCAATGACGATATTTTTATATAATATTGACACGAAACTTAGAAGTTTTATGAACAGGGGGAAGGGGAAGGCAAAATACCTTCGCAAATCATAAAATGCCTAAAATATAAGGTGAGTAGGTGATAAATTTCCTTAAATATACTTGAGGATAAAATGAGATACTTGTGCTACTGAATCTAATTTTGAACTCTCCAGTATTTAAGAAATTTTTAGATCACGACGTTTACATTTACGTTAAGCAGTTTTTGAAGGCATTATGAAAATGATGCTATACAAACGACTGTCTCAGAGACTAACAAAGTAAACAATGCTCTACATGCTTATGCCTTTAAATGAATCTTACGAACAGAAAACACAGCAGATAGAATACTGGTGCATTTCGGCGCGCATAGAGCTGTTCCAGTTGAAGAACTAACTTGTTAACGAAATAGCACACCTGAGAATACAATGTAAATAGGTTGACATGAATAACCCCAAGTAAACGCTATTTAAGGCAGTAGTGATCCTTCACCAAACCATAAACAGCTCAAAGGCTTGTGATGTTAATATATTAAATATTCCCATAGAAAAGTCTAGAACAACTCATTTAAGCGAACAATATTGTTTTCAATTAGATCTCAGGCTTAACTCTAATATGATATTAACCAAGGATAGTAACACACTATTCAGGAAGTAATTGACATTGTGAAAGATAGAACAGGAGCTTAAGTACATCACATGAACGTTCAAGACTATCACACTTACCTCTGTTGAAAACAAAATTTTGCATCTCTCCAGCCACTGATCCTAGGTTGGCAGGGAATGGTATTCGGAAGGGAGGATCCAGATGAATTCGAGCTGGCATAACGTGACGAGCATCAGAGTCGCGAGTATACACATGTACACGCGTCGACCTTTGATTCGAATTCCTCGCTGAACGGCGTGGTCGCCTAACTATAGTTTCTCGCTCCAACATTTCTTCGTCTGTAGAGCTTCCGTCCTCTCTTGACGTTGTAAGATACCGTACAAAATTATCCGCTAGAGGACCACCCCATAGCTGTCGTATAATCTGAAATGCTTCTAGCTATCACAAATAAAGATTAGACTAATAGATATGTACTTCCGTGGGGTCCGATGTCAAACCACTCCTGAAAACAATTGCAGATATATCAATAACACAAAGTTATTTACCCTGGGCTAACCACCTCAATGAAACCAGAATGACAGGCTGAACATGTATAATCCTAAATAGTCAATAATGGAATGTTAAGACTTTGGGATAACCTGCAAATTTGGAACAACTTCAGTTTCACAAACATGACAATAGTAGCTTTCGCCCGAACTAGCCGCTGCCATCAGTCGTAAATTTTCAAATGACGCGCGGATAAATTTAAATAGTTTTCTCAAACTTGTATTCCCTATTTTGAATATATTACGCTTCCCTTACTCCTATGACATACCTGGCCATAAGTAATTTACCATCACCAATAACTTAAGCCATACCCTTTTTGACGATGGTTAAGAACATTCCAATTCAATATCCAATGAACTTGTGACCTGCATGACCCATGATTTTTCAGATTTCAGATTTATTGGTTGGGGTTAAAAAGCTTGAAGCCTATGTTAGTCCTTTTCTGGTAAATTTCTGTGGTTGTCCAAACCCTTCTTGAATGAATCAGTGGAGGTTACAGACACCACTTCCTCTGGCAGTCAGTTCCAAGAGTTTATGACTCGGTGTGGGAACCAGTACTCGACAGCAATATGATTTCTTCTTTACTTTTGGACTCTCTTGCTATGTCCCCTAAGGTGTTTCGACCTGGGGGGAGAAAAATAGAGAATAAGTCAGGTCCGTAGTCATTATTTAAAATTTTAAACATGGTGATTAAATCTCATCTCTGTCTACGGTTTGACAGGAAGAAGAGATTTAAACCGTCTGGTCTTTCCTCGTATGATAATATTATCATGGTGAGAATCATACGTGTTGTGTTCCTCTGCGTCGGTGGCACAGTGGTTAGGACTCTCACATAATGTGGGCCCGAAAAAAATATGTGAGTTTCCTTTAAGAAAAGGACTAGCTGCCTGGATACAGTTCTCCAGTCTTGACCTCACCAGAGATGTACTTAAGGAGGTAAACATATCTCTGGTGATTCTAGTAAAGGCTCTGAGAAATTCCCACAAGGATCTGAAACTACGTTCAGCCAGCGCGCGACAGTGTGTTGTGGCTTTTAAATCGTGACTTACTATGACACCTAAATCCAAATGAGTTTGAACTGATAGGAGTGCTATTCCCTCTAGTTCATAGGAGCTGATGCTTGTGTGCTCGATGCGCAAGGTTGCACAATCTGCTACATTAATAGGGAGCAAGCATTTTCTGGACCACTCTGACAATTTGTTGAGGTGCTCTTGCAATATGAGCTTACCACTGTTGTTCATCAGCCCTCTCCAAATTTTTAAGTCATCTGCGTATAGGACCGTAGGGGAATTGGTGGGCAGAGATAACTCATTGATATACAAAATAAATAGGAGAGGTCCGACTGCTGTGCCTTGTGGCACTTCGCTACGCACTGATATCCAGGAAGACAGTTTGGAGTTGCCCCTAACCCTCTGCCTCCTATCTATGAGGAATTCCCCATTCCAGTTTAGTTGGAGTTGATCCCTGCCGACGCACACCTGATATCTATGGTCGGCCTGTAAATTTGGGCTACCGATATCCATGCTGAAAATTCCATACTTGTACTGAAAATACGGTGTGGCATCAAGCTGTAATCAAAATTTAAATTTAAAGTTGCTTTTGACACCAAGACTTTCCAGCTTCATGAGTAGTCTTTCGTGGAGACCTTTGTCGAAGGCTTCTGAAGTCTATGAAGATGACGTCAACGGGTCTTCTGCTGTCCCTTGATTTGACCCAGCTTTCTCTTGCATAAGAAGTTTCCTCGGAAGCCATGCTGTACTCTGGATAACAAACTGTTGATTTCCAGATATGCCATGATACTTTTCTTGATGATTCTTTCCGGTGTCTCGATCAAAGTGCTGGTAAGATTAATAGGCCTGTAATTTGAAGGGCTTTGTTTTGATCCTCCTTTGTGGATGGGGTTACTATGGCGCCCTTCCAGTAACTTGGTAACACTCCATTTAGAAGAGATAACTTGAAGATCGTGGTCAGTGTGCCGGCTATGTGAGCCGATAGCTCCTTGAGAAGCCTTGGATGAAGGTTATCAGGACCCATTGATTTCCCTTCTTCTAGTTTCATTAGGCAGTTGAGCACGATGTCTTGGACGACGTCAAAGCACTCTATGCCGTGTTCCTGTGATACACCTAGAGTTGATCTTATGGGAAGTGACGGCTCCTGTGTAAAGACACGGAAGAAATAGTCTGCCATTGCTTCTGTTTTTTCTTGATCTTCTTCGATTGTATCATTGTCAATAGTCAGGTTCCGGACACCATTGGATGTTTTATTCCTGAAGTTCATGTGCGAGAAAATTTTCTTTGCATTTTGAGCCAGATGTGCTTCGAACGTCATCCTTGATTGAAGGGTCTCAGAAATAGTTTTATTCCCAGCAGTGTTGTATAATTTCCTGGTCTCAGGAGTCTCGAGTGTGGCAAACAGGTCCCAAAATTTGTGACTACGTCTGAGTAACTTACGAATCTTTCAGTTTATCCAAGGGGAGAAATGTTTCCGATCCTTTGAGATAGACCGAGGGATGAAAGGTTCAGTTACTTGGGTGTAAAGTCGTTGAAACCGATTACACGCGGTTTCTACTTGGGACTGTGGATTAATGTACCAGTTCACTGGGTTGGCTGCTGAGACGATTGCATTTATATCAGCTTTCCAAACGTTTGCGCGAGCTGGGGTTTTGGCCCTTGCTGCTGTTGCTGTGAACTTGAAAGTAACACAGCATTATCACTTCTTCCTAAAGGAGGAAGATGTTGTATGAGATCCACATTCTCACCGTTTGAGAACACTAGGTCCAGAGTTGAGGGGGAGTGCTGTCAGTCATAGCGCGTGAGCTTAATGACATGTTGGACATGGGATAGCGAAACGCTGGATTCCAGCAGTTTATGATCAAAGGAGTTGTCCGGAGATGGAGTTGTCCAGTCAGCTGTTTGGGCGTTGAAGTCGCCGTATACGAGGCTTCGACATTTCGATGTCCAGGAGCCTAGCTTCTCTATTACGAAGTCATCTGCACCGCAGTCAAGAATGCGGTTTATAGCAATGAGGTCAATATCTTTGCTCATGCATTTAAATATGTAGCACTGAAGCCCACACGATTCACTTTCTTCGGCGAGTGCTTCGATGCCACGCCCGGTTAAGCATTTCTTGAGGTAGGTGACAACGCCACCTCCTTTGTGGCTTAGTCGGTCCACCTTATGCACTTCGAAGTTTGGCAAGTTAACTTCGTTATCAATGACATCTGGTGTGACCTATGTCTTCGTGATGATTTCTGGAGTCTATCATATTGCCCAGCTCAGTCCGTTTGTTCAGCAGGCCGAGGGCGTTTGTATAGCAAACTGTCAATTCAGTTTGGTCCTTCCGTGGCCTACACACGGAGGTTTCGGGATCAATAAACCTCGACTTTTAACAACACGAAAACCCTTAATCTTAAGGTTCTTTTCGCCATTTCGGCGTCGTTCACATAATTCTAGGGCCGCAGACTGTCTTTTGACATGGACGTATGTGCCTGTTCCCTCAAGATTTTGATGGTTACCTAGAATGGCAACCCTCTCTTCTTAGGAGTTTAGTATGACTTTGAGAAGGCGTACAGGCTTTGGGCCGATCCTATATAAGCTGTGTATGGCTATGTCTGATACTTTTTTAGCAGTAGCTTATCTGAAAGGGGCTTGACAAGGTTAGGGTCATGCTCGAACCTGACCTTGGGACCGGAGGCCGGTGATTCTTCCACTTTGTGGAGAATAAGCGACCTGTCAGAGAGATCATGTTTGCTTACTGAGGCTTTCTTCCTCTGAAGTGTAAATGTCTTTCAGTTCATCGTGGACACTGTGTCCATTATGTTGTCCCTATCTCGCTTATTGAGAGAGACTAGACTACAGCATTCATTGGAGTTCTCCTCATTGAATGTAGCTCATTGTATCTGCCTGCTATTTAACGGTTTGGATGAGGCTTGATCTACAAGTCCTAATAAGGAGTAATATTTCAATGGAGCATGAATCACTATACGTTCAGACCACAATTATGATGATGGCAATAACAAAGAAGCAGTTTGGTCCATTTTCCAGCTCTGCTTTATTTTGAAGCGTATTCATTCCGTACAAATTCATGGGAGAGAGCGATATGATTTCGTAAATGTTTCTGTTCTCATACACATTTTGTAAGTGCCGACAACATTCTCACTGCCGTCTTCAGTTTCTTCATGACACTGTTGATTTCGTTAGCGATGATGTCAAAACCAATGGAATATAATTGCCTATACCTGTCGGTTACACCAGAGATATTATCTTGGCAAGTACATAAAATTTTAAACTCTCTTCTTGTAATAATAATAGTATATTCTCATTTTTTACATGAGGGACGCCAGTTTACAGGCATCATCAATATGATAAATTACATATACGGTTAGTAAGCATATTTAATAATAGTAATTTAATAAAATACATTTTTTCCTACCTGTGTAGGACACACCAATTGTACAGGCATGGATAAGTATTATTTAAATTACATAAATTTGGTTCATGGAAAAATTATAAGGTTGCAGTCATTTTGTCTATGGGAACATTATGATAACTAGTCATTCAATGGAACACATCAAGAAATATAGAAATATTGTCTTCGCATTAACAAAAACAACCCAAGTATGTTTTGGATGGATTACAAATACTGGGGAAAAAAATAAAGCTTGAAGTAATTCCTCCATATAACTTTGGTGTGTACACCATCGAGTCTTATTCTTGATTTATATCCAAATTTGATAATAATTTAAAATAAGTAATACACTTGTATACTTTTGTCGGCATTTTCTTCGTAACATCACAAGTGAATAGTACTCAATGTAGACTAATAATAATGACAGTTTATATTTTCTTATAAATGGGTGTTTTCAAGAAATGCAAGCTATTTTTGCAGACAAGATCAGTTATGCTGTAAGTTACAATCGTGAAGTATTATAAATCAATACAACTTTATTGGTATAAAGGTATATCCACAACTGTAATCCAGGTTGCGTCGTGGGGAAAGTTAATGCGCAATTCTTGAGGGAATTGTAAGATATGGGACCAATAATGTTTGCAGATCATTTGTCATTGTAAACGGGCAAATATCTACATTCTTCATTCTCATTCAAAAAGTCAAATGGAAGCTGAAATGGTGAGAGACAACAGAAGACAAACAACAACAACGCAAAAGAAAGCAAGTAGAGTACTTAGGGAGTGATTAATTTGTATATAAACATTTATATTCTGTTTAGTAATTATAGTTATTTTGGTGCACTAACTAACTATTCCCGTGACGCTAACTTTTATATTGTGTGAACTAACATTATTGTCCTGTGTAAAAATGTCTCTCATGTACTTCCAATAATATAAAAATTTATAATTGTAGTTTGTTGTAACTACACGTTTAATGAACTTAAAATATCTATGTTGCACGAAAAAGTGGGTGTAGGATTCAGACGCAGAAGGGCACTGTCATCTTTGAGCAGTCTGGTGACTGAGGAGATGAACACTGCGAGTGTTTGCATCGCGCACATCAGCTGGTAGTCTATTGCAAATGACTGAAAACTTATTTAAGAAGAAATTATACCGCATGTAAGTCTGACAATGCTCTATAGCAGCCAGATTGAGATGATTTCTAAGATTTCTAATGAAAAGCATACAAATAAATTATTGGTGTTGCAATGGGGAGCCATCTTGGGCAGCTGCTAGCAGATATATTTATATCTAAATTGGAGAAAGAAATGAAAGGTATGTGGGAGACTTAATAAACGAGCTCAGTAACCCTATAAAAAATCAGAATAAAAATCCGAGCTAATGAAAGAAGACTGAAAATACAGCTGACGATTTATAAAAGTTCACTGAGCCACAGAATCTGCAACATTTGTAGTCCTGATTCTATGGAAGAGGAGCCGAACACTCTGAGAAGAATGCTTCTCGAAAATGGCTACTCAGAACGTGTCATCACGAAATCCATGAAACCTAAACCACTTAGATCGCCCACACTTCCTGCTCCCAAAAAGCGTCTCTACTTGAATCTACAATTCAACGGAGACTCATCAGCAAAAATACTGAGTTACCAGCAGTCCCACTCACTGAAGAAAACCGTCTTCGTGGCTGAACTTCGAATAACATTCTCTATGAAACCAATGATTCACATGAACGTGGAGGATAAGCTACCACTGCTGGTCTCATCAATGTGCATCTACCAACTCACCTGCTTGTGTGGAGTTAAGTGTTCTTCGGCAGTACCTAGCGTTCGCTATTCAAATTTTAGTTGAGCTCCACTTAACCCTGTCAGTTGAATTACATCACTTGTCAATGTCCAAGTTTAACTACATTGAACTTAACGCTGTCCTTAGAAGACCTTCAGCAATAATGTGCGATAACCAACGCGAAAAAACAGAACACAGATTGGTGACTCGAGAATCCTTTATTCTTGCACCAATATGGAACCAACAATAAGGTGATTATACACAAAGTCTAAGAATAAATGTCAAAACAATTAATCACAGTAGTACTTCTGATAGTATTGTGCGTCGGTGGCACAGTGGTTAGGACTCTCGCCGACCATGCACATGGTCCAGGGTTCGATCCCCTGCCGACGCACACCCGATATCTATGGTCGACCTGCAAAATTTGGGCTACCGATATCCATGCTGAAAATTCCATACTTGTACTGAAAATACGGTGTGGCATCAAGCTGTAATCAAAATAAATAAAAATAAATAAATAAAGTAAATTTCTCCAACTTCTAACGAACAGCGTACGATGGAACGATGACTGCAGTATCGGTAACTCCCGCCAAAATATGGAGTTGATTTTGAGTAAACAACCATGAATTGATCGTTCTTTCTTCAACTACATAGACACTCTCCTTTTTTCCATCACGACCAATACACGTTGACCTGGATGCCAGTGCGAGAACCTGGGCCACAAGGACAAAGCTGAAATAAAAAACAAACAACAAAGGCAACACACCACAGGCATACCCACAGTACAATCTCACTCGTCGCCGGCGACC
Organism: Trichobilharzia szidati; assembly: GCA_944472155.2. Taxonomy (NCBI): domain Eukaryota; kingdom Metazoa; phylum Platyhelminthes; class Trematoda; order Strigeidida; family Schistosomatidae; genus Trichobilharzia; species Trichobilharzia szidati. The sequence continues at coordinate 88,860,180 of OX235274.1, forward strand.
TACGCCTTCCAGTTAAAGGCATCCTCTTGACATCTCGCAACACAATCGCCACTTGCTAGAATGACTCCTGCAGAAAGCAACATGACTATAGCAGCACCTCATGATACTCTTCGCACACCCCCTTATCTATTCACTACCAATTACCACTGCTATCAATTGTCACTCATTCTGCCTCAGTTCTAGTAACGGTGACGTCTGCAAGCCTTAGTCGTCTACACTCTCGCTCCTTGGCGTGTGGGACCACAGCCCAAACCGAAACATTCATTCTCAATCACTGATCCCTCAGCTAATCCTTGTCTATGTGTGCAAGTCATTCTCAGCACTAGCCTCCCCGGAGTATACGACCCATCTGCTGTCTCTAACACTAGTCAATTCATTCACAGATGTAGAAGACTCGAAACAACTTCAGAAGTAAGCACGACCAAAATTTTACAGTGTTAGAACATACTCTTTTAACCATCTTTTCCAAAATATATCTTTCATGTACCTGGCTTGTTTCCATCTTTTATTCGTAGGTATTCGTTCCGCACTCAAGTACCCTATGCCAGGGTTACCTATGAATAACAATAATTTATTTGGAGTCAACATATCGAAATCCTTGACGTCGTCCCTCACAGGTAATAGCGGCCGGTCATTTAGTATTCGTTCAGCTTCACATAAAAATTTCTCCAACGTTTCGTCATTCAAACTTTGGTTTCTAATCATGGAGCTTAAAATACGCTTAATAATTCCTATAAGACTATAAGGCTAGCATGTGGTGGGTTGAAGTGCCACTCGATGTTTCTTGTCAATAACTCTTCATGAACTCTCGTTTGAGGACCTTCGAAATACTCCTTAAGCTAGGCTTGACAGCCAACAAAATTAGTCCCCCTGTCACTGAACATCATCTTCGGTGCACCTCAGCGATTTATAAATCTGCGTAATGCTAGAAAGAATGAATCAGTACCTAACGTGTGAACCATCTCGATATGCACAGCTCTTATTTTCAAACAGGTGAATAAACGGCCATATCTTTTGCATAGGGTTCTGCCTCTCTTCACTACAAAAGGTCTGAAAAAAATCCACTCCGACATACTCAAATGGATAATTCCCTTCAGAAACTTGCCACGCTGGGAGTGTTGCCGTCATCGGCTGTGCTGATCGAGCATTCCTTAGTTTACATTCCATGCACTTATCAATTATTTTACGGAAAGCAGTACCTCCTTTCACTATCCAAAACTTGCATCGAATACTTGATGGTATTTGTGAAGAACCCAAATGACCTTCGAGAACATGGTGGTGTCTTATAATGAGATTAGTGACTGGATGGTAGCAAGGCCGGATGAAGGGTCTCATATGACGATTCTAACATTTGTAGAAGTCCACCAACTCTAGCGATCCCTTCGAAAACTATCGGAGATTATCTAACCGCACAAATTGACAATTGATATGATTATGAACAATAAATTTTGTTCGAAACGTCATCCAGTAAATAATACTGTTTCACTGTGTGATATACCTAATAAACAAACTAATATGGAATTATCTAACCGCACATTGAAATCTGCGAAATCGGGAGTATCCTCCTTGGCTATCTCACCCCACGCTTCCCACTGAGCAGCCCTCAAAATCTTTAACTCTGCATTTCTAATATCTTCGACTCTTAAAGGTCCCACATTCATATTATCGTATACTGCAAGATGCATGACCTTTAAATACGTAACATATCGTGTCAACCACGCAACAGCCTTCAGTAATTTGTACCAAGAAGAATAATATTTAAAAAGTGGATGTAAACCCGAATGTCTTTCTTGAGTAGATGTTAAAGTGACATTTGTCTTAAACTCCAAGACACACTCACTTATCAGTGGTTCATCTTCTCTACTAGGCCACATACTATCAGCTCGTAGCAAGAACTCCGGACCCTTCCACCACTTATTTTTAACCACATTCATATCAATAACTCCTCGTGACGCTAGATCAGTTGGGTTTTCTCCAGACGGTACGTACTTCCACTGTTCAACGGCTGTTAATTCACGAATTTGAGGTACTCTGTTAGCTACAAAACATGCATATCTTGCTGACTCGTCGCGTATATAATATATCACAGGCATCGAATCAGTCCAGAGCGTTACAGGATACATGCGATAACCTAACTCCTTGCACACCGTTATGAATAACTGCGCAGCTAGCAAGGTTGCAGTAAGTTCTATTCTCGGAATCGAAACCGTCTTTAGAGGTGCTACTCAAGATTTACCCATCACTAGGCGAACATCAATATCATCCCTTAAGGTAGTTCTGATGTAGACGGCTGCTTCAAATCCAACCTCAGAGGCATCAGAAAAAGCATTGAAGTCAATTATACGATGATTTTTCGATGGATTAAGTGGACGTGAGACGGAATGTAGATCCAGCGTTCTTAAACTGTTAACCCACCTTTTCCACTTTTCACTGTGTCTCTTACTTAATGGGTCATCCAATTGTAACCATTTCCTGCATGTCTCTTGAAATAATCTCCTTGCCGGAAGTAGATAAGGTGCTGCCAATCCAAGTGGGTCAAACACGGACGGCAACACAGAGATCACACCTCTCCGAGTAACTGGCTTATCAATACCACCAACACTAAATCCAAAGGTATCAGAGTTCACATCTCATCGTATACCTAATGTCCGTTCAACTGGTAGCTTGTCAACAGGTAAATCTCGTACAGTAGGTGCTCTGTCTTCTGGAACTATATGCTTCAAAACGTCCAGGCTGTTCGAGACCCACGTAGTTAAATGAAAACCAGCCTTAGCTAACACCTCGGTAATACTTGTTGCGAATTTAACTGCAGACTCACCATCATCGAAAGAGGCTAAACAATCATCCACATAGAAGCAGATCATCAGAACCAAACGTGGACACAGCCTTACGTAGAGCAAAATTAGCACAAAACGGGGAGGACATGGCACCAAATGAATGGACTGTCATCCTATATTCTGACACCTTATCACAAGGACTATCATCAAACCACAAGCACCTTAAGTGATCTCTGTCGCTCTCTGGCACTTTCACTTGCAGGAACATTTCCCCTATATCCGCAGCGACAGCGACTGCAAACTTTCTGAATCTTAACAGCAGTCCAACTAATGAACTCACGCAATCTGGACCACTGTATAGATTATCATTCAAAGAAACTCCTTCGTGTTTCGCAGAACAATCGAACGCCACACGGAGTTTACCTGGCTTCCTCGGATTAAAGACGGGATTATGGGGCAAATACCACTTTCCTGGCTCGCTCTGATCAACTAGTCTTTCGACGTAACACTTCATTACATGTCTGTCGACGACATCCTCATATTTGGCCCAGAGACATGCATCCGTTACAAACTTCTCCCTTAAACCCATTAGTCTCTTAAGAGCAGCTTCTCTGTTACAAACCAACTGTCTATCTTTAAATCTCCATGGTATGCCAAGGCTGAAGCGCCCATTTTCGAATTTACAAAACTTTTCAACCATTTTAACTGCCTTTAAGTCTGCCACAGAACGACACTTCTCTGGGACACTGCTGTCACAAAACTCCTTGTCATACATATTTCTAACCATAGTCTCCAGTTTGTCCCCATTGTTTGTAACCAATGATGATATGTAGACCATGGGTATAGGTCCTCTCACTGTCCATCCCAGTGGTGTTTTCGTCGCGAACAGATCATCTCTACCTCCGTATCTATCTTTTAGCACCTTGTGAGCTTCTGGTACCCTAAATCCAATGAGTATTCTCGCTCTACTATCTTGCAGTATTGGAAGCGGTATGTCGCACAGGTGTGGCTTACTGACAACTGTTTCACGACTAGGTACTATAGCTTCTCTGAGTTTCATGCTGGAAGTAGTGTAAGCAGTGCCTAATTCCATGGTTTCTCCAGTAGTCAAGGATTTTTACTGGAGTGACACTCGTTCACATATTAACGTTTTCAAAGAATTGAAAGTATTTAGGACCAAGGATTGTTTTGGGCCCTTAACACCCAAGCAGCCAGCTTAGCATATGTCAATGTAATGTCAGAACCATTATCTAGCAACGGATATATATCGAAACATGACCTTGGTCCTTTTATTCTTACTGGCACAACACCTAAATAGACCTTCTGGAAGTCGTGCAGTGCAAAACTGCTATTACAGTTAATAGAACTCCCCTGATTCTTCGATACTGTCAACAGTGGATGTAATCCCAATGAACCACCACCACCATTCTCAGCTGTCTCACAGTTAAGCCTTGTGCGTCCCTCCTTTAAACAGCAGAAGCATAGCCGTTTCCTTTTCACAATTTGTAACCTTTCTGTCGGAGACATTTGAAGGAAAGGAGCACACTAACTAAGTATGTGTACGTCGTCACAGATAATACCTTCCTGAACGTCCAATGCTTTGAGAACCTCTCGTCACAAATGACTTTGTCTTACTCACTGACCTTTCAGTTTCAGAAGCCGGATGCAATATACTGGTGAATTTACTCATATTCTGATTAACATTATCTGTCACTAATCTCAGTATATCGTCGAACCCTGGCTCTAAACCTTCCTCTTCTAAACGGGAGCTGATTTTTATGAACTTTCTTTGTAGGCAAACGGGTAATCTTTTAGCGATTGCCTCAAGCACAAAACTCGAGTTCAATTCATCCACACAATTAAGAGAAACGAAAGTATTTCTATAAAATATTAAATTATCCAAAAATTCCGCGAGTCCCTCGGAGCTATCGTTTAACTGCGCACCATTACCCTTACCTGTCTCAAGAACACTCCTGGATTTCACAAATGGCCTCCCAAACCTATGACGCAATATTCCCATGGCTTCAGTGTATCCTTTGTTTGGGGGCATAAACTTGCAGCACTGTATAGCTCTTGCAGTAACGCCAGTGCAATACCTCAATAAATACATCAAATTCATTTCGTCATTTATTGCGAAAACACTCAACATGACTTCAAACTTTTTACAAACCGTGGATAGTCAGTTAGGTTTCCCTCAAATTACCGAGGTTCAGATTTTGGAAGTTTAAAACTAAACTAAACGGCGAAACATGAACATCAGTCCAATCATGCTGAGCATCATACACATCATTACAAATAACAGGCAACTCATCATTACTTGCTTTCCTGCCTGCTTCCAAAACGCTTCGTCCTTTCTTTGACCCAGGCATTATTGAACGCTACCAAACGATCCAGAAAACTTACACACTTATATTTATTCCTATTTATGCAGGAACATACCACTTGTACAGGCAAGGATAAGTTATTATATAAATTACACATATTTTGATGTATGGTGAATTTACAGTTTGGTTGTTCTTTCTGACATTAGAGTCAGTCGGAACAGTCTGCTAAATAGTCTGTTTGTGTAACACATAAGGAGATTTGAAATATTGTCTTCGCACGAGTATGCTTAACCAAACCACAACCATGAATACACTGAGGCAGTGAGTGGCTATCATGATGTCATTAGTGGCAGCCAAATGCAGTGGGAACCAGTTTCACCCAGGATCATGACAGCAAGTTTTAACTCAAAAGGAAGGAGGGTAACAATCATCCAATGCTGGAGACTTTTTCAGACAACTAAAAACAGTAATGGACAACATCCCAAATGGTGACATCAAAATCCTTATGGGCGATATGAATGCTAGGCAAACTGGGACCTGATAATACAAGAAGAGGACTCATCATGGGTTGAGAGGCTGTCGCTCGGAGAAATGAATGAGAACGGAAAATTATTCGCAGACTTCTGTGCTTTCAGTGATTTGGTGATTAAAGGCAGAGTGTACGAACACAAGGATATACACAAAACAACATGGATTTCGCCTGACGGACATACCACACACCAAATAGATTTCATCTCAGCATCAAGGAAGGGATGACGCAGCTAGCCCGCTGGGCGCAATGTGGAGAAGGGGAGCAGATGTGGGCTCAGGCCATCATCTAGTTCAAGGTGAATCTGAAATCCCTGAATACAATTGGAGACAAGCCGCAATTCAAGTTCAACATTCAGAAACTGAAGGGCAAAACTACAGGGGATACCCTCACTACCGATCAAATCAGAGCAAAGTCGGACACACTACATGGCATCACTGAGGAAACCTTAATAGAGTAACACTGGAACTTTCTGAAGGTGATGTACAAGAAAACGTGCACAGCTGTTATAGGAAGAAAGAAGAGACATGACAAGGAGTAGCTCACAAACGGTACTTGGAAGCTAGTAGGAGAGAGGAGGGAAGGTTAGTGAAAGAGAAGATGACTCAGTGCAAAGAAGAGCAACAGAAGTATGCACTATAGTGAATAAAGAAGTGAAGAAAAGTGCTAGGAAGGACAAAAGAATTCTACAACACACTGGCAACTGAGGCAGAACAGGCAGGCAGGTAAAAGAGGCCTTAGGACATTACATTAGGTAAGCAGGTCTCTATCCGGGAATGGATCAACCCAGATGATAAAACCAATAAAAGATGATCAAGGGAACCCTGGTAAGAAGGGGCAGAAACAAATTGACTAATCACTTCAAAGAACTTTTCAATCGACCATCATCTGCAAATCGCCCAGAAATACCATCAACAGCACGCACACAACTGCTTGCCAGTGGACACTAATCCTCCACCAGAATCAGAAATCTTTAGTGCGATCCAGCCACCGTACGACGGCCGGGAAGGCAGCAGTACGGGAAGGAATTTCCTCCACTGAAAAAGGACCCGGAGACTGCCGCATATGTGCTCACCCCATCACTACAAAATATTAGGAAGGAAAGTAAGGCACCTACCGATTGGAAGAGAGGTTACTTCGTCAAGCTGCCAAAGAAGGTCGACTTAGGCCCGGGGAGAACTGGTGTGGGATCATGCTCTTATCCCCACCAAGTAAAATATGGGTAACATCATCCTGTAGAGAACAAAGGACGCACTGGTCTCAGAACTCCGCCAGTCCGGAACAAGCTGGATTCGGGAAAGAAAAATCATGTGATGATGAAACTGCAACTCAACGTGTCATCATCGAACAAGGCAGTCAAGCCTCTACCTCAACAGCTTCATCGACTTCGAAGAGACCTTCGACAGACAGCGTTCACCGAAAAGAAATTTGGCAACTACTTCAACACTATGGCGTACCTCAAGTCTTTATCAACCCCATTCAACGGCAGCCTATATGACAGTGGCACGTGTCAGGTGATCCACAGCGAAATACTCGGCGAGGCTTTCGAAATACATACAGGAGTAAAACAATACTGTCTATTATCACCGATGATATTCTTAATTGTGGTGGACTGGATTATGCGTCAGACTGTTGGGGACGAGGAAACAGGAATACTCTGGACCACCAGTGAGTAGACTTCAGAAGATCTGGATTTCGCAGATGATATGTTTAATGTCACATAGACTGGAAGACTTTCACACGAAAACCAGCAAACCGGTTGAAGACGGCAGCGAAAACAGGACTCCAGGTGAACATAGAGAAGATGAAGGTGATGGAGATAACTCACGAACCTCAACAACTCCCTTGAGCAGTGACTCTTAATGGGAGATACTTGACAGAGGTTAGCTCCCTCACTCTTCTAAGAAGCATCTATTCAACTACAGACAGTCGGGACGGCTGAAGAACTTAAAGCCAGTCAGTGTGGATCGGAAAGGCAAGATACGCCTTGATTAACCTGAAACTAATTTAGAATTCTACACTCAGCATGGGGAACAAGAGTAGCATTTTCAACACCAATGTCGAGTCGGTCCTTCAATACCGGTCAGAAACTTGCACTGCGTGTCAGTTACGAAAAGCATCTCCAAAAAGCTACAGACTTTTACCAACAACTGCCCCCCTCGCTGACTGGCTCCATACTGAAGAACGAATGCCAGACAGAAACAATAACTAACGAGAAACTCTGGTTGGGAACAAGCCAACCAAGAGCCAATTGCTCAACAAATATGTACGGGAAAGTGAAGATGGATTGCGCATACGTTGGGGAGACTGTCGAATGACATCGCGCTCAATGCAGGCCATCGTTCGAATGGAATCCCAACGGGTGACATTGAAGAAATCGTGTGAGGAAGAGATGAGAGATTGTGGGCAATCGTGGACCCAAATGAAGAGGATGGCAGAAAATAGGTGGAGATGTGTTGCTGAAGCCCTACGTTACACTCGGAACCCAAGGCAACAACAACAATAATAATAATGACAATAAAATAATGAGCATATATTTCTTGTCCGGCGCCCATCACACCTAGAAAAAACAAGAATGCTGAAAATCCTGTCGAAGGAAATTTACTCAAAGTAACGAATGAATCGGGATACGCATGAACCATGCGAGAAGTTGAACGTTGAAATTTTTCTATTCAGTTGAAATGTTGAATGTACGTCCATAAAAATACATTTTAATTATGGTACGAGTGCAGTGAAAAATAACTTATATGTATGAAAAAGAATACCATAAGGAAAGTAGGTTGCTTCTCTTTCAATGCAATGTAAATATGAAGGTGCTGTGTGAGTCTGACAGTTCGTTCAGGAAATGTTCTATTTGACAGTGCTGGTTGATCCAATGAGTATCGGGGGTATTCTTTTGGCGGAATATGTAGCAGAACGATGGGTTAGGGTCTCAATGGACTGTATTCCATGCATTCCAATCTTGGAAAATCGATACTACCGCAGTATTCGTAAGTGACATTGTCTAAATCGAAGGCTCAATGGATTATGGTTTCTTTAACAAGCAACAGACTTCGACCTACGTAAGAAAATCCCTTAATACACAGTTTACTAGCACCACCTAACAGTCGTCGTCGGCGAACATCTACCGGTAAATCACGATGGTCAGGTGAGTTCAGGCTTAGGAAAAGCACAGTAACTCCAGTAAGAAGAAAAATCTGCTGGATAGATTTGTGTGGACATACGTTTAGACAGGTGTTCCTCCTTCCGGAGGTTGCAATCGGTTTTCCACTTCAACCCTGTAAATTGAAGGTAGGTTCCTTCTGACAATCTGCCTCTGTGGTAGGAAAGACACCACGACATCCGTGTCTACCAAGTGCTGAGTTTGACGTACCACGTCTAGAATGTAAAGTAGGTGGCCATTGCTGCTGTTAACACCAGCAGGGAAGCTTCTCACAACGTTTGAATCCTTGCCGAAATTGTAGGGTCTTTAGCAACATTTAGCTTCCTGGCCATAAGTATTATGTTACCAACACCAGTGTGGGTTCTTAGTTGAACGTGGTTTAGATTTAAAGCGACAGTGTGAGATGCCACATTAGGATGGATTTTGTCGGTGGTTGGGGGAAAATCTGAGGGTTGTTTTGCTTAAGAGGTCGCTTAACAGAGTTACAGATTTCTGTCATTTCAGGGTCGCAACTTGAAGATCGTTTACTGATCAAGCAAACTTCAGTAAAGGAGTCTATCAGGCGAAGCGGCTAAATCGTCAATGACAACTCCTTGGAGTGTCACAAGCACAAGATGCACTTGCCATGGAAACTTAGAAAGAAACAACTCTCTTAGGAGTTCTTCTTGGAATATGTGTTGGCCGATAACATCTCGCATTCGTGCAAGCATATGTACTGCCGAATTGTCCCCCGAATCGACAATAGGAAGAGGTTCGACAAGACGCTGTCGATCCAAGAGGTCGTTTTCCTTTAGGATGACTGCTTCAGATGTATCATAGGGTGCCACTTACCTCTAGAACTGCGAACATATTTGGTGATATCGCGCTCAATGCAGGCCATCGCTGGAGTGGAATCCCAATGGGAAGCGGTGACGAGTGGGTCGTCGCTGTGAGGGTGACATGGAATAAATCATATGAGGAAGAGATGAGAGATTTGGGCAATCGTGGACCCAGCTGAAGAAAACAGGAGAAAACAGAACAAAGTGGAGATGTGTTGTTGAAGCTCTATGTTCCACTCGGAATAATTATGTGAGAATAATCATATAAAATGCACGCAAATAACTTTCAAACTTTAATATGTTGTTCCATTATTTCTTATCCTTTGATTTTATTATTTGTATTATTCAGCGTTACGTCATTCCTATTTCATATTTTCGGTGTAGATTCAGTGAACAAAGATTCAGTAATCAAACTCTCTTCACATCTACCTATATTACTTTTCAGAAGTCTAGCTCTGAAAAGTTTAGAGAAAAACTTAGGAATCACAATGCATGCACTGACTCACTATCACACGATAAAGTGGAACACAGCTATATTTCCAAAAAGTGATGTAGTCAGATGAAGGGAGAAGTTGATCACTGAATTTTTCTTCATCGAATCTACACCCATCACATACAACAGGAATGATGCAACGTTGATACCAGAGATATGGATAAGAAATAATGTGAATATACAGATAAAGTTTCGGAATTATGTAAGTGTCTTGATATTGTTTATGAGCAGTAGACGGTTCTGGAAACGTCATCAGTAGATAATAGTGTATCATTGAGTTATTTTATCAAATTAAACTATTCTGCAATGGAATTGTGCTCTACCAAAATGCTCAAATCCTATGGTTTTATGTGTATTACAATTAAGAATAAACCTGTTAAGCTATAAGAGAAATGGAAATAATGGCGTGATAATATCTGTTTGTAAGGATGGATAGCATAGCATGCTTAGTAGAAAAACAGAGAATAACACATCGCCTCAATGAAAACTAAGTTTTGTAGGGTTTTTTATCTGATCTAATGATGTATAGAATGAAAGTTTTTCCACAATCACATCGTGATTATGAAGTTCTTCTATTCTCCATAATTCAGTAGTTTGAAGAGCTGCAGTGAAAATGCAAGACGGTGGTTTCGTTCTCCACTGGATAACTGTAATCGGACATTTGGTGAATGCGTAATCCCCGCACAGAGTACCTATTTTTAGTGGCATACAAGACAAGGATTATGGGGCTTGTGGTCCGTAAACATGGTGAACTCGTGGCTTGTAATGAAAGGGAGAAAATGTTTGATAGAAGTACAAACTGTTCAACTGATGTTGTATGGAATGATTGAAGAAAACTGTAAGAAGAATATCAATATCACTGTAATTACTATTATTCTCAAGTATTAAGTTTTTGTAGGGAACCATTGGAAAAATTGGGAATTGGCAGAAGTTAGAATTCATGGGCTAGCCATTGGATCGGGTCCCATTGGCTTAATGGTCTACAAGCTCGCCTTGTGACCAGGAGGTTCTGAGCTCGAACTCCGGTGGGTACGTACTGCTAAGGAGTCCCAAACTATGACGAGACAGCTGTCCAGTACTCCCAGGTTATCCAATGGCTCTCTAACTGATGTTTGCTGATGATGAAATCCTCGAACCAAGTCATCTGTAGACATCTGTATTCTCAATGGTGATGTTTCCATAGATAATCAAATGAACATCTTAAGATGTTAAATCGAGTGTCTCACCCACAAAAACGATGAATGCATGAAAGTGAACAATCTGGAATTTATTTGCAATATCAGGGGTTCTTTCTAGACAGCAGAAGTTCAAGCTTATGTTACAACCAAACTAAAATAAGATGGAATAGATAAGAACGCACACAACCAGAAAGTTTGATGACTTCATTGTATAACTCATCCATAGATATCGTGTAAACTGGGGACAGTAACACTGAATACTCTTCGGAAATCAATGAGTATTTTCAATAAAAATGAATCATTAATATCGATAGATTACAGCTAAAAAGAGTCTGTGCGTGATAATATACATAAATATAAGATGTATTGAGGAAATAATATAGAAGCTGTGAATTTAAAGGTTCCACAGTGAGTCAGGGTAGTGACAGTGTCTGGAACTGTTCCTTTTTGCTTACAGAGCTCCGGTTGTTTTACACAAATTTCAACGACTTCTGCTATTTGGAGTATTCTGTAATTAAAAGTCTTGGGCTACAAGCGAAAACCGACAAACTGGTCGAAGAAGCAGCAAAGACAGGACTCCAGGTGAACATAGACAAAACGGAGGTTATGAAAATAACCAACCAACAACAACAACAACAACAGCAGCAGCAACATCCAGCACCAATCACCATCAACGGGAGGGATTTGAAAGAGGTTACTTCATTCACTTATCTAGAGAGCATTGTCCCAACTACAGGAGGAACGGACGAGGATGTCAAATCGAGAATCGGGATGGCGAGAAACACATTCATCAACCTGAAACCAATCTGGAAATCTTCGTCACTCAGCCTGCATCAACAACAAAATGATTCGGATTTTCAATACAAACGTCAAGTCAGTTCTTCTATATGGATGAGAAACTTGGCGGGTCACAAAGAATATTTCCAACAGGTTGCAGACTTTTATCAACAGCTCTCTTGGTTATATACTGAAGATCAGATGGCCGGAATGAATCACCGACAAGAAACTATGGGAACAAACAAAACAAGAACCAATCGCCCAACAAATATGCAGGAGAAAGTGTATGGATTGGACGCTCGCTGAGGAGGCCGTTGGGCGACATCGCGCGTCAGGCCAGCGGTCGAGTGGAACCCGAAAGGGAAGCGGCGAGTGGGACGTCAGTGCAAGGGTGACATGGAGGAGATGGCGTGAAGAGGAATTGAAACAGTATGGATTAACATGGACGCAGGTGAAAAGTGCAGCAGAAGACAGAAACAAGTGGAGACGTGTAGTTGAAGCCTTATGTTCCACTAGGAACCCAAGGGAATAATAATAACAGTAATAATGAAAGTCTTGGGCAATTTATTCAGTATTCAAAAGATGATAGAAGATGACTCTTCAGGGCTAACTTTGCAGCCTGTTTGAACAAAGTGATCTAATACAGAACTGTGGATGGTTTTTACTACATCTTTATTTAGCCACAGTAGTAGGTTTTCTCGAGCACGAATAATTAATTTCTTACACCAACAGCCAATATATAATTGACTCAACAAGGGTAGTTGAATTGATAGGTAGAATAAGAGATGGCTAGTCTAGATACTTTGTCATACTTTGCCGTTCGTGGAGAAAATGTGGATTGCACCTTACTGGTATTAAAAGTCCTTCGAATCGACCTTCTCAACTTGTCGGTTATTATTTCGCCTGGTAAATCATCTTTGAATAGCAGTCGCATATATATATAGGCTTCTCGTTGGCGGATATAGAATTATTTCCTGTTCTCTTGGTCATGTGTTTCATGATGAACATTTCAGGGTAGCTATTTTCAATTAACTTTTGGTATACAACTTTAAGTTCATCTTCTACTAGACCTTCTGTAAAAATAGCCCTGACTCTGTAGCTGAGGGTCTTTGCAAATAGCTTTGGTCCTGAATACGAATAAAGTTATGCAAAAATGCCTATTGTCTTGCCCAAGTACTTTTCTTCTGAAAATTTTTTCCTAATACTACCATTTAGTCTTCTTGTAAGTAGGACGTCTAAGAAGGCAATTCCACTTTGGAATTCTTCGCAAGTGAATTTGATAGCTGAATATCTCTGTTCAGTGAATTAAGTCATTCGAATTATATTTCACAACTTACCTCAAACTTCTGTCGTGCCTCTGATTAAGAATACCCGCCGACGGATGCATTATTTGGCATTTCCACTGCTTCTCTTTCAAACCAGTGACCTGTGGGGAATAGAAGAACATTAGAATCATGATCGGACTGTGTAAGAACTTTGGCACTATGAATTGTTAAATTAGGTCAATAAAACACGCAATATTTGCCTGTCATTGTGAGATGATGTTATTCTCTGTGTTTTTTAAAACATTAATGTTGTTAATGATAATTCTTTAATTATTATGAATATATAACTTTAGAACTTGACGACGAAGTTGTCGAGAAGAATATTCTATGTCCACTAGTTATTAGTTTTTTAAAATTTTTAGTAGACATTTCAAGTCAATCAATCAATGGTTTTCACATTTGACAGCTCGAAATGCGATTAGTGAGGTCATAAATCTAAAAACTGATTAAATTTAGATGTCAACCCGATGACTACTGTTCAGCTTAATTCAGTCATTCTAAATAGTCTTGTAGTCAATGGATATTGCTGATATATTCATGAAAAACCTAGTAGCAAGCGAAATGAAATTTTAGAGGCTGAAGGTATTGACGTTTACGGATAGTACAAAGTATATAAACGGAAGATCTAATACCCGCAAATTCCATGGTATTCATTCCGCGTAGTCGAAAGGCAAAACAAAACACCAGGATTGATCCTCCAGATTATGAAGATGCGAGATGACTGCTAGGGATCGTGCCCGAACGAACGAACGAACGTAACACGACGGCGCGCCAAATGGCGAGGATGCTTGACCGTAAGCCTTCAGCTAGACAATCGACTTAAACACTGAGTGTCGGCATCCAATGTTCAGTGATGAATGTTGTGGCCAATAATTATGGGGAATTATCTACCGCTACAAATCTTGCAACGAAAAAACTAATTTTGTTATGCAAAGTATGGGGATGATACGTTCTTGATTTGCAAGGACATGAATTGCGGTGAGGACTGTCTGCTAGCCAAAATTGGAAGACAGCAATTTACGTCAATGTTTACGTCCCAAATCTTGGTCATGAGGAAAAAACAAGAACAAAGACTAACTCAACAACCAATCACAGCAGACTTTGCGTGGGCGGATACGATTTGTAGATATATGCTCTGACCTTCAAAGAAATGGTTACAAAGAGATGACAGATTAACTTTCAGTGAGAAAACAACCAATCAGAAAACTCTGTTTCTCTGTTAATAATAACGAATAATAATGTATATAAAAATCTATAAATATCTGTTGATTTTCTCAATAAACGATCTGTTGCCTGGCCCTTGTCGTCTGTCGTTACAGAATTACTCTTGCGGATGGTTCCATAGCTTCAATAATGCGCATTGAGACATTAGTTTTACAATGGAATACGAACACGAAAATCAAAATTTATCTGTGAGAAAACGAGATAATGCCACATTCATGAAAGTAATATAACGCTAGAAGACCTGAACGGCGCAGTATTTAAAATATTCTAGTTTTTGTCCAATAAAATATAAACAAGGATTGGTGAGGACGCTGTTTGACAGAGCGCGTAAAATTTCCTCTGAAAGTAGACTGCATGAAGTGTTGGATGTCCTTTCAAAGCGATTGTCTGAAAACAGTTTTTCAAGGAAATTCATAAGACGGTTTGAGAAAAATTGCAGTTATAATAAGGACGTTGTTACAGTCTAGAAGAAACCCATGTTCATCTATCTTACCTTTAAGTGAGATGATGTATCACTCCATAAATACAAGAGACTAAGAGTTCTCCTTGCTACAACGTACTGGCGAGTAGACTTGTTCTCGTTTACTACACTTGCTGTACACTTTATCAATCGAAATTGAGCAGGTACCCATCTGAAGTCACCCCCAACTGTGATTATAAATTCACATGTACATTCCAGAGCAAGTATATTGGAAGAACAGAAAGATGGGCATCCATTCGTCTCTGAAAACACATTCTCAAAAAACCAGAGACTCAAAGATCCCCAGTTCCTTATCACTTCTATTCTCTGGCATCTAATCGAATCGGAACAAAGAGTGGATATTCAGACTGTATTCACCATTATCAATGAGCAAAGAAATTTAACTCTCCTTCAATTCGCTGAGTCTGTTGAAATGAGGTAATTCAAATCAAATTTAGGTAAACAGAAAGAAACAGTGATTAATCTTCGCTTAACATTAAAAAAAATTATTACATAATTAGATATTCCGTTTTTTTATTTCTTACCACTTTAATTATTACTGTCACTATGGTTCCTCTCTAACCCATTGGTCTTAACTCATATAACTGATTTCAAACCACTTCCAAGAGCTTACTCGCATGGCATTACGTAATCCTTTCTTCTTGTATATTGCTGATACATTAGTGTTTTTTGTTGTTAAGTCAGCTAACAAAACTTCTCGAATATTCTTCCAAACGTATGATACATAACCACTTTCTTTTCCTTTTATTTGCAAATGAGTATGTGATCACAATTCAGCCATTGTTATTTCCTTAAAAACTACTATCTGCGTGCCGAATTTCCGCCAACAGAATAGAAACACGCATGCTCTTGTTTTGGTTAGTACTATTTGTGTTTCAGGCTGTCTGTGGTTGAAGAGAAGCCTCAAAATTAAATGTGCACATTTTATACTACAAATTTTCTCCTTCTCGTTTTGACGAAAACGATCAAGGGAACACGCTGTTTAACTAAAAATAGTGGCTCAATGGTCTACGAGCTGGCCTTGTAACCAGAAGGTCCTGGGTTCGAACGCCGGTGGGTATGTACTGCTGAAGAGTCCCTAACTAGGACGAAGCAGCTGTCCAGTACTCGCTACAGGTTTTCCAATGGTTCTCTAACTGATGTCAGCTCATGATAAAATCCTCCATGCAATCAAACAAAAATCCCTACAAAACCAATTCCTAAAAATAGTTGTTGAAATGACCCATTAAAGTCTGACAGCGGATTGGTTAATTTTTTCATCCAATCAAAATATAGATGCAATTATAATCTATTGATGAAGGTTATTATTTCACAGAATACATAATTAATTTTATGCGTTATGAACAATACAAATCAGGAATATAAACAATACAATGTCCTAAAGTGATTTATTTCTATAACTCTTATTTATAATGTATCTATATTTATTTATGAGATCTATCCAATCATAAATTGTGGATAGTATTTAAAATTTGGACAAATATGTTTACATTTAATTGTGATGTTAAACAAATTCGAGTCGAGTTAAATATATTGAATATTTACTTACTTTATAATTAGATGATGTTTCATATTTTAAAAACACGCTAGAGAGGATCTATGCATCTTATTACAAAATGTAAGTATAGTTTGATGTATAGAAGTATTTTCATGACAGTTATCTATAAAATTATTAGAAGGCACTAAAACTGTTGTTAGATGGATGGAGGCTATCGGTAAGAAGTCTTGTCTAACCTGGGTTTCGTGCTTAACGACACTGACCAGTCAGTAAGGCATATCTGCAACCAGCTTGAAGGAACTTATGTCCCTTCTGAGATTCGAACTCACGTCATTCAGTGATGCAGTTAGAGACGTTACGACTGAGATACTCGGGCTTGTGATTAACGTTTTCTGAAAGACTGTAATGGCAACTTTGATGGGACACTAAGTAGTAACTGATGTTATGCATCTAATTCTTGGTGCAAACTGAATCCTATCAGTCAGAAAATTAAGTCATAAAAATTCTCAAAAGAACTGATACTGAACAAAGAGTACTCTTTTCGATAACTTCATCATCAGGCTCTAAAGTTATATATACATTATAGTGAATGAATGAATTAGTATTATCAACAACATTAATGTTTAAAAAACATCGGATCAATCATATAAATAGATTACAGTTCAATAGCATCAACATAAAAATAAACTGAATGTCAGAAAAATTAGGGAAGATAACATTACGAATTATTAAATTTATGGTCTCTACTGAAGGCCAGGGTGGTGGTAATGGCTGGACTTGTTTCTTTTCACATAGAGCACTGGTTGTTTCACGCGAATCACGATAGCCTCTGTTGTTTGGACCACGCGGTACCTCGATGTTTTTGGCAATTTATTTGGTACCCAGTAGGTGATAGAGAAGGATTCTTCAATGCTGGATTTGTAGCCGGTTTGGACCAGGTGGTCTAATATCGAACTGTTAATGTTTTTTACTACACCTTTACTTAGCTATACTGGGAGATGTTCTCAAGCCCGAAAAATCGAGTTCCAAGAGCAACTGCCGATATACCTCGCTCCACCAAAAGCGCAGTTCAATTGGTAGATACAGTTTAAAGTGGCTAGTCTAGGTACTTCATCTTTCAGTCGAGGAATCACCATCGGTCATGTAGAGAATAAGAAGTGTAGTTCGCCAGCATTAGAAGTTCTTTGAACTGATTTTCCTAATTTCTTCGTAATTATTTCACTTAGTATATCGCCCTTGAATTGCAATTGTGTATAAAAATTCGTTTATCTGTCAGTTATTTGAATAAAGCAAGGACAGCAAATGTACCAGGATAATTTGAGCTCTTTTTTATTATTTCATGGATTCTTCTCAACTGATTACAACCTGAGCAATACCAAAATTATAAATTAAATTAAAGATCTGAACATGCTTTTTTTTACAATAATTTTGAGTAATTGATTGGAAATGAGAGTAACACTGATCAGAAATAATGTAGGTTGTTAAATAATTAAGAGTGGTAAGGATCGACTATTTATAGAAGAATTGTTTGACTAAGCTTGGAAACAGAAGGACAGACTTCAATAAATGTTTTGTGTGTAGAAGGCACTATCTACAGATGAACTCCTTACTTTATTATCCAGTCATATGTTGGAAAATTACTGATGAATCCCAATAAAAATCATATCGTTGCTAATGTCTCTAAACTACTGTCGAGGTGATTACAAAAGAATAATTAATTATGGAAATCAGTATGAACCCTATATAGGTAGAACCAATAGAATGTTCCAATGTCGTCGAAAAGAACACGTTCCAAAATGGTTATTAAAACATGTAGAAAATCCCAATGCAGTTAATCTGAATAGAAATCCATAATCACCCATTTTTTTAATTCCTTCACGTTCCCAGTGGAACATAGGACTTTAAGCTAGAGACTTGAAGTTTCTGTAGCAGTGGTGATTATTTTTAAAGGATGCGGTTGTTAGCCTCATGAGCAACCTTTCCTCTTTACCAGCTTCATTTCTGACTTAGTGAAGTAAAGGAGTGCGTCGGCCGGGGATCGAATCCCGGACCATGTGCATGGTCGGCAAGCGTCCTAACCGCTATGCCACCAACGCATCATCATCCATTACAAAACACTTATTAATGTCAGATCAGAAAATCAATATTAATGACTTTTTCACAATTATTTCACATAACTCTAATTCATGGTTATTAAAGGTGATGGAAGAACATTGGACCAATCACATACATCCTAAACTATGTGTTCAAAAAACAATAGACTTCAGTCTTCGCCCACCATGAACTGGCTATTTGACCTATTTGAATATGATTGGTCATTAGTACATACTTTTGATCTCTACAACTGAGTAATTGTCATGCCTTTTATTTTATTATTTATTATGAACCATGCTAGCTGTAAAGTGATTATAGACAAACTACGAAATGATGCCATCATCTCGCGAAATTTTTCTTCTGAATGCCTTATTCAGAGAAATATTTCCCTTCTGTCTTATTTCTGCAAATGTTTCTTTTGGTGGGGAAAGTTAAACTCTTCTCAGATTTTTCACGTTGAACTGTCAGATATAAAAATGATAATGATCACTCTTAACTTTTCACCACACAATGAATACTGGTAGACTAATTTTCACGATGACAGTTAATCTCAAGTGTATTTCTTGGTTATGATGTGAAGCTTTGCTATTCATCAGGAAGGAGAAAGTCTAGAGATATGGGTTAGATTATGCTGCTTTGAAAATTTCAATCTAAATCATTCAGGTTTTCAAATATCCTTTGTCATTTCAAAGCATCGTCGGTGGCACAGTGGTTAGGACTCTCGCCGACCATGTACATGGTCCGGGGTTCGATCCCCTGCCAACGCACACCTGATATCTATGGTCGGCCTGCAAAATTTAGGCTACCGATATCACATGCTGAAAATTCCATACCTGTACCAAAAAATACGGTGTGGAATCAAGCTTTGGTCAAAAAAATATTGCAAATGAGGTATAAGTATGAAAACTACTTGATATATTGCTCTTATGTTCTTTACTGTGTGACCATGCACCTTCAACTTAACCAGTAGGCCAAAATAGTGAAGGTAAGTACGCAATGTTGATTGATAAAGCCTGTAGGCTAATCATTTTGGAGGATTCTTTATCAGCACAACTTATTACTAGAGGTCATTTATCAAATATATTACAAACTATGGAGTGCTTACGGTTGATACATGCTTGGACAGCATACTGCTACTAATAATTCGAAAACAACTGGAACACTTTGAAGCAGATTATCGAGAGACGTTCAACAAAAAAAACATTCTTCACTTGCTGCTGTGGAGCTAGTTAAATTGGCCGCACAAAGCGCACGCTTTCCAAACGCATCTCTGAGCATTATCCGGCATGGTTTGCAAAGGGACAGTGCAAGACAATTACTAGCTCAATTCTCGAGCATTTGGTGAACTCAGGCCACGTAGCTCCACCGGAATCGTCTTTCAAGATCATCTACAAAGTGAAGCCAAATGGTACAAAGGGCGTCAGGTTTCGGCTTTTGTGTATGGCGGAGGCTCTAGCAATTCATCAATACAACCCTGAACTCTGTATACAGAAAACATTTTTCCAGTCTCTTATTCTACTTTGGTCTTAACCTCTTCACTAATCGTTCCTTGTAAGTAAAAAATTTTTTGATTTTTTCTTTTCATTCTAATTTCACTTTTATTTAGCTTTTGCTTTAATAATTAATTCACTATTATCACTCTCATATGTTCCTTTTGTATATTTTCACACCCTCTTCACACTTGTTAAATTGACACTCAAATACCTTTATTCTCACTTAATAGCAATTTTAACCTTATCAAATTTCTATCTTTTTGCCGTTGAGTACCACGTAATTTTCAACTTCTAATTTTCACTTCTAAAGCCACTTCTGAGTAATTATATCAATTATGTCACCCCCTATTACTCAATAATAGACCACTATATATTTTTGTAAGTATAAATACGATTGTACAGCCTCTGAAGATGATTTCGTCGATAAAGAAAATTTTCTTCGCTGAATCTGTCTTTTATTTTCTTCATGACTCAATGGGTATTTTCGGCGATTCTTCACTGCATCTTTCCTTTTAACCATCTCTAAGCAACCCCTTATTAATTAGCATCTATGCGCATTTGCTCCTGTGAAGCAAAGTACAAAGGCTGTAACAGTAGGATATTCTGTAGACTTTCAAAGAACATCTTCCAATGGACTTGCCAAAATGAAAAATTAGTTGAAACCATAGCTCGATTCTTCAGCGGCCTGTTCATTTAGATCATTACACATCAATAGAAAAATCTTTCAATGTGTTATAAAAGGTATGGACAAGTTGTTAGAAGGCTATCCGGCTACATCTTATGAGCATTTCAGAAGCTTGTCCTAAACACAAGGAATACTTTGAACTGTGTATTCAAAAGCTTTGTATGTTGTCCTCCCTACTATTTCAACTTCTACAACTGTGGTGAGAGCTTTCCGCTAGCCAAAATTGGTAGACAGCACTTTATGTCACTGTTTACGTCCCAAATCTTGGTCATGAGAAAAGAACAAGAACAAAGCCTAAACCTGAAGGACTCAACAACCAATCACAGTAGAATTCGCGTGGGCGGATACGATTCGCAGATATATGGTCTGACCTTCAAGGAAACAACCACAAAGAGATGACAGATCAACTTTCAGTAAGAAAACAACCAATCAGAAGACGCTGTTTCTCTGCTAATAATAGCGAATCATAATGTACTTAAAAATCTATAAATATCTGTTGATTTTCTCAATAAACGATCTGTTGCCTGGCCCTTGACTTCTGTCGTCACACAAATATTTCCTCTAATTCTTTTTTTCAAACTCCTAATTTTAGAATGTATTTTACATTCTCAAACTCTCACTTTAATGGAAAATACTCTTTTTTTCAAGCGATTGAAGCTATAATGGTTATCCTTTCTGAACGATACTAATCACTTAGTATTTTTAGATTATGCATTTTATTATTTTTTCCAACATGTAATTTTATATGCATGTTATCAACTGATCTTTATAGGCAATCTCCTAACATTTTAGAACACTATATATACATATAACTTTACAGCTTTGAAGTGAAATTACGAAAAGAATATTCCTTGCCGACTTATGTCCCTTTGAAGTAGGTACAGTATGATAAACATTTATTCGAAGCATTTGTTAGCAATGCGCTAGTTTCATGGTAGTATTTATGTTAACCTAGACTACATGTAAAGTCAGAATCTTAGATGGTTGGAGGCAATCGGCAGGAAGTTTTGCCCAACCTAGGTTTCTTGGTTGCAAGGCGTATCTGCAACTACCTTGAAGGAACTCATGTCCTTTCTGAGATTCGAATCTGCGTCACCCAGTGCCGCAGTCAGGGACGTTATTATTATTATATTACTGTTTCCTTTAATTCCTAGAGGAACATAGGGCTTCAACCGTGCGTCTCCATTGCGTTCGGTTCTCTGCTAGAGTCTTCACCTCGCTCCAAGTCTGCCCACACGTTTTCATCTCCTCTTCACATGACCTCCTCCAGGTCACCCTTGCAAGGACGACCAACTCGCCGCTTCCATTTCGGGTTCCACTCGAGCGATGGCTTGTCCAGTGATGTCACTCACTTGATGGTTTCCTCAGAGTATGGCCAATCCATCTCCATTTCTTCTGCCTGTTTGTTTCACAATCGGTTCCTGGTTGGTTCGCTCACTGCCAGAGATCTCTGTTGCTGATCTTTTCTGGCCATCTGATCTTGAGTGGTATTGAGCGAAGACAACTGTTAATGAAGGTCTGTAGTTTGTTTAAGGTGCTCTTTATGACGCGCCAAGTCTCTGATCCGTATAGTAGCACTGACTTCACATTGGAGTTGAAAATCACTGAGATATTCAGGCTCACAACTGATCTCTGCTGTAGGACTGTAATGGCAACTTTGATTAGGCACTAGCTAGTATCCAGTGTGACGTGTCTAGTTACTAGCTAGGGCCTAATCAAAGTAAAGTCAAAATCAGAATTCAGGTAGCTAATAAACCCTAGTTTCGGACATTTTTGTTAACGGTAATACAGTCCATTTCTCCATGAGAAGTCGAACTTAGATTTACCCCTCCCTTCCTCTCGCCCTATCTATTGAGAATTCTATAGTTAAAAAATAATATTCAATGTGCACTATCAGGAATAGGTTAATACATGATATGGATTACGCCCTAGCGACTAATCACTGTCATGAATGAGATGAACATCATACTATAAACAAAATGAATAAAATAGTTTCAAGGTAATGGCCGATATACCATTTTAATATGTGATTAATTAATGTTGTTTAAAGATGTTATTTCGCTTAAATTCTGCGCAATTAGTTATATATTTATTCATTTAAACAAGATAGTCAGTAAAAAGGTCAATTACATAGAATCTTATTAACGGATAAAATGTTCTAATGAAATAAGTTAACTATAGAGGCTTTCACGACTCTGTGTGCAATGTTCACAAACACGGATGAAACAATATTTCAGTTATCTTTCCAGGAATCATAGAGAAATAAAGGCCACTTGACGTGGTCTGGTCAATGTCAAAACTAATGGTCTTGTTCTCAGATATCGGTGAGCTCTATTGTTGAGTCTAAAAGCAGATCAATACAAAGTTTTAAGAAGGAATGTTCACTAAAATAGACACGATTTCTACTGATATGTTTTTGTAACATGTACATCACATTTCATAGTTGACTGATGGTATGCTACTTATTTTGGATTAATAGTAGGCCTGCTTTCTATCGTCAACTTCTCCTTTTTTTTGAGTTCTCATTGGAACCTCAGGCTTCAGCTTTAAAGTTTAGGTAGCAATAGCGTTTATCTTTTTTGTGGGATGAGGTTGCTAGCCCCATACCCAGCTTTTCACCTTTACCAGGCTAACAGCTAGGGTTAAGCGGGTTATGGGAGTGAGTCTGCCAGGGATCAAACCCTGAACCACTTGAGTGTTTGACGAATATTTTATCACTGAACCATAGGCACACAAAGTTCAGTGAAGCATAGTGATCAAATAACCATGAGACAACATTTCATATTACATACTCCTGGAGGCAAATGAATAGATACACATAGTTTTTTAACGGGGTAGTATTTCCGATCGTAGTTTACAGATGCATTTAATTTTTATATTCAAATCTTCAAGTGTTTGTTTACAAAGATTTGATAAATTTCAGATTAGATAACTGACTGACATCACTCAGAGGGGCACTGAAAACCAGGGACTATGAGAAACAGCTGTTTCATCTTAGTTTCCGACTCTTCAGTAGTACGCCACCACTAGGAATCGAATCGTGGACCCTAAGGTTACGATAGTTCAGTCACTGAGACGGATTCCAGTAGTCCATGGATTCTATCTCCAGACAACTGATGATATGTAGCACAAGTGCCAGCCATCGGTGCCCTCATACTCGACTTGGTGGATACCACTGGTCACGACTTCTCACTAGAAATTCAGGCAACCTCATGTTGGAGTCAGTCACTAGTGAGCATTAGATTAATTTTCAATAGTTGGTTTGCAAGAATATGACTGGCTCTCCGCTTGGCCATGAATTGAATTCAATTAGAGAACTACTGAAAACCAAGTGCAACTGGAAAGGTGTTTCATCGTTGTTTGGAACTCTTTGCCAGCATACGCCTATGACGCCATGGGGATTGAACCTAAGACCTTCAGGTTAGGAGGCAAACAGTTAACCTGTTAATCACTGATCCACTCCGATGAAATTCATTGATCCTAATCTAGGGAAAGCAAGACAAGCTTTCACTACTCTCAAGTCTGTGTGGAGGTCAACAACACTCAGCACTCAGCATGAAAAATAAGATCCGGATTTTCAACTCCAATGTGAAGTCAGTGCTACTATACGGATCAGAGACTTGGCGCGTCATAAAGAGCACCTTAAACAAACTACAGACCTTCATTAACAGTTGTCTTCGCTCAATACCACTCAAGATCAGATGGCCAGAAAAGATCAGCAACAGAGATCTCTGGCAGTGAGCGAACCAACCAGGAACCGATTGTGAAACAAACAGGCAGAAGAAATGGAGATGGATTGGCCATACTCTGAGGAAACCATCAAGTGAGTGACATCACTGGACAAGCCATCGCTCGAGTGGAACCCGAAATGGAAGCGGCGAGTTGGTCGTCCTTGCAAGGGTGACCTGGAGGAGGTCATGTGAAGAGGAGATGAAAACGTGTGGGCAGACTTGGAGCGAGGTGAAGACTCTAGCAGAGAACTGAACGCAATGGAGATGCACGACTGAAGCCCTATGTTCCTCTATGAATTAAAGGAAACAATAATAATAATCTAGGACGAAACAGCTTCCCAGTACTCCCTGTTGGTTTTCAATATTCCTCTAAATGAAATCACTTCATGATGAAATTTGAAATCAACTGAATATCAATAAACCAACATTTAAAGTTGGTGATACATTGGGTCAATGCTTTAGACTTCTGTTAAATTAATTAAATATAATTTATAAACATAAATGCAGATATTTATTTATTTGCATGAGATTATAACTGAACTGGATTTGGGACTCAATAATTTCTAAGTATTCACATAATTGGATACTGTATGCTGCCTAGATCATTTAGATAAGTTTTACTATAATTAATAAAAAGTTGAGGAAGTGAACATTTTTATTAATTTAATTAAATCTTGGTTAACAAGGAATTTTACAGTTTTAAAACTCTAAAGTTTTCTGTCAGTTTGAGTGGAATTGAAAATGGAAACTGTTCAACTGAAATAACTCACATTTTTTAAAATGAAATCTAATCTTTGTTGAAGAGAATTACTGATTTTCCGGTTGATTGATTGAACTGAAATGTTTAGCCACTATTGACATGTTCACTTCTAGGACGGATACTCCCACAGTGGTGTTTGAGAATTAATTTGTAGTCATCTGGCGGATGTTAACTACCAGTGGAATTCAGGATGCGTATGTTGTCCTATTTGGAAATGGTCAGCTACTATTAGATGTACCTGCATTTCCCAGTGAGTAATGACATCCCCACTGAGACTCAAACCCAGGGGCCATTACTTCAAATGCCAAAGTATTATTCAGTAGACTATTTGAGGCACGAGATCCACCTCTTAATTGACACACATTGGTTATTATTTGTCTAAGTAAAGTTTGATTTCCCGAATTCAATCGATCGACTGGAAAATAAAAAGGTGGGTACTGGATTCGAGTCTCAATGAGAACATCATCACTCACTAGGAGGGATGCAGGCACATCCAGCAGCTGGCAAGTCCCAAATAGGACAACAGGCATATATCGGATTCCACTACTAGTCACCATCGGATAAATCATTTTAAGGGAGTCGTATCTTTGTCGAGATATATATCTTAAAATAATTAACCCACTTACGATTGATGGATTAATATAGATAAGCAGTAAAATAACTTGAGTAATTCTCGAACCTTTATAAAACTCTCCACAATGATAAAGTGAGAACAAAACACTGCAGTAGTATGGCATAAACTCATTTTTAAAAAGACATATGTCAGTAAAGAATACGCTTTTTCTAAATTTACTTCAAATCTGTAAAGATGTATACAGCGTTTCAAAAGGTGAGGGAAATACATATAAAGGTTGCCCGTTAATATCAGTTTGGAACAGAGCATCTGGAAATGTACGTCAGGAAAAATAATATATTACATAATCTGGAAAAACTGTCGAGAATCGCTGAGATATTATTTATTTTTATTATCCATTATTCCCTTGGGTTCCGAGTGGAACATAGGGCTTCAGCAACACATCTCCACTTTATTCTCTTCTCTACTGTCCTCTTCAGCTGGCTAACCACACGATCTCCTCCATGTCACAGTTACACCGATGACACACTCGTCGCTTTCAATTCGGGTTCCACTCAATCGATGGCTTCCGCTGCGCGCCATTTCATTGGACAAGCTCCTCAACGTATGCCCTATCCATCACCATTTTCTCCTACACATATATTGAACAATCGGCTCTCGCTTGTTGATTCGTCATCCCCCACAGTTTATTGCTGTAATTCTTTCTCGCCGACCGGCTGGTCATTTAATCTTCAGTTTGAAGTCAGGCAGCGAAGGAGGCAGCTGTTGATACAATTCTGCAATTGCATGTTGGAAATCCTTTTCGTGACTGACACGCAGTGCAAGTTTCTGACCCATATTCAAGAAGCGACTGATTGACTGACTTCAAATTTGTGTTGAACAGAATTCGAACGAATCTTGTTGTTTGTGTTGATGAGTGACAGCAGAGATTTCCAAACTGGATTGAGGTTGACGAAGGCGTGTGTTGCTTGCGTTTCAGATTTTGACTGGCTGACTGTGACATCTTCATCCGTTCTGACTGCTTGTGGTTGAAACCGTGCTTCCTAGCCGGATAGGTGAATGAAGTGACCACTGTTGAATCTCTCCCGTTGATGGTGATTGATGCTGGTTGTTGTTGTTGCTCTTTTTGTTGGATGGTTACCTTCATCACCTCCGTCTTCTCTACATTCACCTGGAGTCCTATCTTCGCTATCTGAATTTTCAGCGAGTTTGTCGGTATTCGTCTGCAAGTCTTCGAGCTTGTATGACATTAAAAATATATTATCCATGAGCGAAATCCAGATCTTCTACAGTCTTCTTCTTGGTCCAAGGTACTCCTGTTTCCTCACTCCCCTCTCTCAGATGTGATTAACATTAAAGCTACAATCGCTTGGAAGTAGAAATAATGTTCTTGAGAGTACAAGATTCAGAATATTTATAAAATATATTTTCAAGTTAAGAGTCTGAAATGAAAGAACAAGAAGAAATAAATCTAGAAGTTGCCTATTAGGCAAAGTTTCACCAGTCGAGTGACAATAGGCACTAAGGTAGTAGACTTTCTGTTTGGTATTCTCTCCATGAATCCTTTCCGCAGGGAGATGTCATAAAAATCGGCAACCCGAACATTGTTGGCTCGCTCACTACCACAGTTGTAATTTTTCTTCAATAAGACAGTTTCGTCCACATGTACGACGACATCTCCTTCTAATAACGAAGTAATTTTCTCCGTTTTCCATCAGGCGATCTCTCTGCAGTGCTGGTACCATTGAACTGTTGACACGAGGCTGTTTTCAGTTTCAGCAACTGCGCCTCTTACAGGCTGTTGTAAAACCCAGTAATTTCAAATATACAAAATCTGGGTCAGGGAGAGATGCGACCTATCAAAAATGTACCTACGAAATATTAAAATTATCAGCTTACCATCTCTAATACTAGCTCGTCTCAAACAAATTGCACAACGATGGACATATCCATCAATCAACCTGCTAAAGTTTAAAAAAAAACAACTTTATCCCCACCGAACTGCAAGCGTAACTTAGTAAGAGCAGCCGTCTGATACAAATCAAGCGGAATACAACCTTGAACTCACGTGCATGATCCTCATTGGTCCATTCGAGATCATTCACTGATTGGTAGTTAGTGGTGCTTAAAGTTTAACTTGGCCGAGTACCAGATTCAGTCCGCATCAAGAATAAGGAGTAGACATAGGATATTGGGTTACCTTCCAGTAATCAGTAATTGTAAATTTTCAAGTATTGGTTTTGTAGGGATTCAGTTTGATTGGATGGGGGATTTAATCATGAGCTGACATCAGTAAGAGAACCATTAGAAAACCAGCTGGGAGTACTTGGCAGCTGTTCCGTCTCAATTTGGGACTCTTCAGCGGTACGCACCCACCGCTATGGTTCGAACCGAGTACCTTCTGGTTACAACACTAGCGAGCTCGTAGACCATTGAGCCACTGCAATCGAACAAAATCCCTACAAGACAGATACTTGAAAATTAATCTGATGTTTGCTAGTGATTGACCCTATTCAGGCAGTGACCTGGGGTTCTTGTGGGAAGCCGCGACCATTAGGATACTGCGGGTTGAAGGTGAGGCAGTAACTCATCAAAGAAGACATTTTGAAATGGTCGCGCTATGTAGTGAATTGGCAGAAGTTAGAACTCATGGACTAGCCATTGAATCGGGTCCCAGTGGCTTAATGGTCTACGAGCTCACTAGCCTTGTAACCAGAAAGTCCTGGGTTCGAACCCTAGCGGTGGGTGCATACTGATGAAGAGTCCCAAACTAGGACGGAACAGCTGTCCAGTATTCTCAGCTGGTTTTCCAATGATTCTCTAACTGATGACAGCTCATAATGAAATCCCCCATCCAATCATTGTAAACATTAACTAATCTATTCATAAATTTTTATTCTCTTTTTAGTTCGATTGACAAGATACATGTCAGTGCATAGATTAATCATCATTTTTGCTATTGTCAATACATTCATCTTATTATGGATGATATATGAGTATAGTGTTTATAACAGTTGGAGAGAAATACTTCAAATTGATGATAATCACTTGGATGGTATGGAGTTGACATCTTTAATCAGGTCAAAAGATCTGCGTGTTTACATTGTAGAAGAACATCATGAAGGTGAGTTATTAATAAATATGCTTATATCAGTTAAATAATTTAACAATTTTAACTGAATTTGGCTGTATCTATTATTTAAATGCTATAGCTTAATAGTTATGACATTGGGCATACGATATATCGTGAATTGGCACAAGTTAGAATTTATGGGCCATGGGATCGGGTCCAAATGGTTTAATTATCTACGAGCTCGCTAACCTTGTAACCAGTAGGTTCTGGGTTCTAACCTTGGCGGTAAAGGCATACTGATGAAGAGTCCCAAAGTAGGACGAAACAGCTGTCCAGTACTCCCTTGCAGGTTTTCCAATGGTTCTCTAACCAATGTCAACTCATGATGAAATCCTGTAACCAGTCAATCAAACCCCTTCAAACCAATACTTGAATAGTATACGATAAATGTTGTTCACTCTTTGAGTTCTAAATCTTTATGTTTAGATATTTATAGGCTATCGATACGAAGATCTGGACATAGGTTTCGCACTTGTTTGCACTTATCATTCAGCAAAGTGTATTTACAATCTTAAAGGGATTCATATCAACCTTGGGATTCAAACCTGCGTCACTCAGTGACGCGGTCAGTGATTATATTGCAAACTTCACTATTGGAGTTCAGCAGGCATCAATTCAAGGACCGGACGCATGGTTTTGGTTGTTACCTAGTAATCAATCAAAATATACATACACGTATACATATATATTCCTATTTGAATTGATTATCTAAATATATCTGAGCTATTGGCAGCTAGATGCCACTGGATTCCTACAAACAGTGTCCAGTCATATACGGATAATTTACGATGTATTCATAATGCTCTAGGTAGTGTGGAATTTCAAACACTCACTAAAAAGTCACTTGAAAGCGTATATGAGTCTGCAACTTATATGCTAATGTCAGATTTATACGACCTCTGTGATATTTGCTTTTCAGCTTGAAAAATACATGATTACGTAATTGACTATAGAATGTATTGAAGCAGTCATTTAGAATTCATAAATAGAACTCTTCTGTAATCATTACCTCCAACTTTGATAACCCTTTTAACGAGCTCACTCGTAAAGCTTAATTTGTGCATGTAGACAGAGCATTCACCACATAATTGACTTCTGACATTAAAAAATCTGTGAAAAACTTCAAACGGAATGTTACTCAACAACCTCTTGCTATCCCATGCAGCTAACAGTGAGCCACACCTCCTATTGTGGGCAAAGGCTAGTAGTACTACCACCTCGCAGCCGAAATCTCGGTCAGTGGAGTGGCATTCGACCCTGTGATCCACTAGTTGGAAGTCAAGTGCCAAAGAAACAGACCACAGCTGCATAACTAAATTTATATATATATGATTCTTTTGAATCCAAAACATCGTTCCTGTCAGTGGGATCAGCTCTCAGTGTTCATTGCTGTAGTCCAACATAAGTATAATTCGATGTACATTATTCAAGGGGTGCAATATCACCATATTTCTCATTTTAAACCGAAATTATTCAGTTCAGAATATATTCTAATCAAGAAAGTAACCATAGTTACATAATACCACATACTACTGATTTATTGAAATAAGTAGTTTCATAACAATCATATTATCCAGTAGTGATCTAAATATTGGACAACCATTTGGCTTGTCAGGCTTGTTTGTAGCCTATATCACTAGTGATGTACCTAGCTGGACTCAGCTCAGAGGCCAGAATCAATTTGAAATACCCTAATACTCCGTAGCTACTTAGGTGACATGGTAACAGATTTGATCATATAGATCTGACTGGCAAATACTACTTGTTAATGTTAATAGGGTCTTGACCTACTCATCTCAACCAATCAATCAATCAGTTGTATACAACTGTAGTCAAGCAGATGATGAGTGATCTAATCAATTCATGTATAATCCCCATCCAGGCATGAATGAAAACAAAACACATAGATCAGCGAAGAGTCTCTTTTTGGCGAATTCATTTTCTTAGCCGTACAATCGCAAATATATGTGTTATTTGGTATGTATGTGTACAATAAGTTTGTTAAACAAAAATACAATTTAAAAATACAATCGGTTGTAGTGCGTCGGTGGCACAGTGGTTAGGACTCTCGCCGACCATGCACATGGTCCGGGGTTCGATCCCCTGCCGGCGCACACCCGATATCTATGGTATGCCTGAATTTGGGCTACCGATATCCATGCTGAAAATTCCATACTTGTACTGAAAATACGGTGTGGAATCAAGCTGTAAATAAAAATAATAAAAAAAATAAAATAAAGTTATTTTAACTAAAAAGGTGAAGATTGGTAATTGAAGTTTCGTAATACAAAATCAATCAAGAAAATTAGGTGTTATTGAAATTAGGGTAGTAACAAAAGTGATCAGTTATCACAACCAGTTTTGATTTGATTTCTTTTTTTGATTTTGATGACTTAATTTTGTTTCTTTGCCTGTTCTTTAATTGCTTATGATTCTTGTATTCATTTAGAACTCTTACGTAATTTCGTATTTTCTACTTTGTTTCTATGTGCATCCTGAGAAGAACTCACTCATCAAACTATTCATATTATTACATAACTTCTTTTAACAACTGTTTGTGACAACTCATCACCTTTATTACTACCCTAATTTCAATAACACCTAATTTTCTTGACTGATTTTGTATTAAGTAACTTCAACTACCAATCTTCACCTTTTTAGTTAAAATAACTACAACCGATTGTATTTTTAAATTGTATTTTTGTTTAACAAACTTATTGTACACATACATACCAAATAACACATATATTTGCGATTGTACGGCTAAGAAAATGAATTTGCCGAAAAGAGACTTCGCTAATCTATGTGTTTTGATCTAATCAAGTTATGAGTGACTTCATTGAAGATTGTATCAGACATACTGATTAGTGTCCACTGTGCAAAATTTATCAGTAAAATAAATTAAGTATTTAGATATAAAAAACATGATCCCTAATGGCTAGTGTCCAATATTCAATAAAAAAAATTAACAACTGTTATGCTACAGATACAATTCTTCTTCTTCTTTTTCCTACTCTCTATATGTTTATTATTGGAAAGTTTCCTTGAATACGAACGATGCTCGTAAAAGTAGGGGATATAACCTTTGATTATTTGACAAATTTATTCATCATCTCATGTTTTGTGTTTACTTTCTCATTGAACTAGTTACAAGCAAATGGCTAAATGGAAGACTGATAATCCACTTCAAATTGGCATTTTAATAGAATTTACTAAATGCCAAGTAAACACTGTGAGGTTAATTATCACTAGTAAAACTGGTGACTAATAGAATTCAATCTGCACCAAATAGGAGCCTAGACCCACTACACTAGTTATTAACTAATGTCCAATACAGTCCCATGTGTGTCGGTGGCATAGCGGTTAGGACACTTGCCGACCATGCACACGGTTCGGGGTTCGATCTCCGGCCGACGCACTCCTTTACTTCGCTAAGCCAGTAATAGAACTGGCAAGGAGGAAAGCTTGGGCATGAGGCTAGCAACTCCATCCTGTAAAAAAATTAAACACGTCTACAGAAACTTCAAGCCACTAGCTTGAAGCCTTATGTTCCACTGGGGAACATGAAGGAAATAAAAAAATACAGTCCCATAGGAGGTCAGTCACCAGCCCGAATACCTCAGTAGTGGTAACGTCTCTGACTTTTGGTAGCACTGAGTGATCCAGGTTCAAATCTTACAAGGGACATGAATTCCTTCAAGGTGGTGGCAGATACGCCTTACTGACTGGTGAGTGCTAACTAACACGAAATCTAGGTGGATGGCTTCTTGGTGATTGTCTCCAACCACCTAATAGCAACAATTCAGAGTGCACCGTGATGGCGAATCACTGCCTAGCATGGTAGTTACACTGCAAACGTGACTGATAGAATTCAGCCTGCAGCAAACAGAGGACTAGATACATCACACTAGTTACTAACTAGTGTCCAATTAAAAGATCGGAGTAAGCTGGATTAAAAATCATATGGCCGGCTAGAAAGTAGTGTCATCAAAATACTCTGGGAAGGAACAAGTCAAGAACCTATTGCTTAGCAAATATGTAGAAGAAAATGGAGAAGGATTCAGCACACGCTGAGAGGCCACTGGGTTACATCATAGTTCACGCTGTTGACTGGAACTCGAAAGAGAAACGACGAGTTGGGCGTGTATCTGAGGGTGATATAGTGAAAATCATGTGAAGAGGGTCTTAAAGCCTATGAGTGGTTACGAAGCCGGCTGAAAGTGATGGTAGAGAGCGGAGCACTGTAAAATTGTGCTGCTGAAGGCCTTATCTTTCACTCGGAACCTAGAGGACGAATAATAATAGTAATAATAATAATGATAATATAACCATTTGTATGAAATAATTTCAAGACAACTGAAATAAAGATTTTCAGTGCCAAACAACAAGTATTTTCAAAAACAAACGTTTTTTTTTAAATTTCAAATATTAACTGACAAATATGATAAATAACTTATTCAAATTATTCTACACTCACACACACTCACCCAACCAGTATTTACTAGAATGTGTTGTCCTGTTCAAAATTCAATGCCTCTTACATATTTACTAATATAAACAAATATAATTTTTAAAACTAAAAATAGAATAAGATATAAGTGATCTAAGGATGAAGTTAAAATATCACTCATTAGTGAATTAAATTGTTATTATTAAACATAAAAAATGTAATACTAAATAGAATATCATATAAAAAAGACTTAAGAAATTTATGCAACAAATTAAGGTTAGTTAAAACCTTGATGATCAAGGTAATGCAAG
The DNA here is from genome assembly GCA_944472155.2 of Trichobilharzia szidati. Taxonomy (NCBI): domain Eukaryota; kingdom Metazoa; phylum Platyhelminthes; class Trematoda; order Strigeidida; family Schistosomatidae; genus Trichobilharzia; species Trichobilharzia szidati. Next base: position 88,893,998 of record OX235274.1, read on the forward strand.
CGTCCTTATAACGAGAAAAAGGGTACGGTACAATAAGAAGAAGTTTTATGTAGAAAATCTACCTCACCTGGTTAGTATACTTACTCATTTCTCGGTCTCCTTACTTTCAAAATACAAATGCAATCGAATTAAGTGTTTCATCTACAGAGTGAGAGCAATGCGCTCTGATGAATGTCTTAATGAAGTGCTCAGTTTCATGAAACAATTATTAAGCTTTTAAAAAAGGTTACGCAGAGAATATCATTGACAATAATATGAATCTAAAGCCAGCGCAAGTCACAGTTCAAGTAGTTACCAAAAAGGCCTTTTCTTACAAATTCAGTTCCTCGTTAACAACACAGTGTTTGAGAAATAGGGTACAAGGAGAATTCATCGTCGCTGAGGTATGCTATCTCTTCAAAACTACTCCTATTTTACCTTATTTTATTTCTCCTTTTCTACGTGTATCTATCAGTCTGACTACCTCTGTGGAGCCAGTTACAGAGGGAGTATAATTAGCCGAGTTTTTCGTCGATCTCCGGACACCATCCTGCGTAGTTAAGCAGGGGAAAAACGAAGTCCGTTTATATTCAAGTGTTGGCTTGTAGGGATTTCATCATGAGCTGACATCAGTTAGAGAACCATTGGAAAACCATCAGTGAGTACTGGACAGCTGTTCCGTCCTAGCTTGAGACTCTTCGGCAGTACGCACCCACCGCTAGGGTTCGAACCCAGGACCTTCTGGTTACAAGGCCAGCGAGCTCGTAGACCGTTGAGCCACTGGGACCCGATCCAATGGCTAGTCCATGAATTCTTACTTTTGCCAATTCACGATATAGCGCGACCACTAGCCAATGTCTTCAGCGAGTATTTGTGCTCACACCCGTTTACATTTCTATTCCATCTTATCTCGTGGATACAGAACACAAGGTTGACATTAACAAGACTTTGAAAGTTCTTTATCGTATACCAAATAATCTTAACTTTACCTCAAGAGTTCATCTATTACACACTGCTGAGATTGTAGGAATCTTCATTAAGAAGGGTAACTTATGTATCAAAAAGTAGTTGGTTTATACGCCTTCTTTACTTTGGTTATTTATACTTTACTTATCCTCAATTTATTATTAGTATAAGTATGATAAATTACACTTCTGTTCCAAGTCGCGTATATGGTTTCCACATCACATCTTCATTGTATTCTGTTCTCCATGATCTTTCTTAGCTGGCTTCATGGTTGCTCAAAGCTTCTCAGTATAACCTTTCCCATGTCATCTTAGGACGTCTAACTCATCGCTTCCTATATCTAAATTCTTGAGATTAATTATTTTGAAATATATATATGTATTTACTTATTATTACTGCACCGTCCATCTTCTAGAGAATTCAGGAGGTGATAAGGTATCTAACTAAAAATTTCTGCTACTCAATCTAGTGTTTAAGCTAAACCAATCTTATTTTGCATTGATCTACTATAATCTAATCAATATAACGTATAACAAAAATTACCAATCTCATTCAACAGCTATATAACAGTGACACGTATCAGGTGATCCAAAACAGGAAACTCAGCAAAACATTTCGAGTGAAGACATCAGTAAGAAAAGGTTACCTATTGTCACTGATGATATTCTTAATTGTGGTGGATTATGCGTCAAACTGTGCGTTGGAAGTAAGTAAGAAGACAGGAATACGTTGGATCAAGAAGAAGACTCTAGAAGATCTGGATTTCGCACCTGGATGATATATGCTTAATGTCACACAAACTCGAAGACTTGCAGACGAATACCAACAAACTCGCTAAAAATTCAGACAGCGAAGACACGACTCCAGGTGAATATAGAGAAGACGGAGGTGATGAAGATAACCATCCAACAAAAAGAGCAACAGCGACAACCAACAGCAATCACCATCAACAGGAGAGATTTCAGAGAGGTAGCTTCCCGACTTCACTTATCAGGCTATAAAAGCACGGTTTCAACCACTGGCAGTTGCAACAGATGAAGATGTCAAAGTGAGCCAGTCAGAATCGGAAACGCAAGATACGCTTTCATCAATCTGAATCCAGTTTGGAAATCTTCTGCTGTCACTCAGCAGCACAAACAACAAGATTCGTTCGGATTCTGTTCAACACAAATGTGAAGCCAATCAGTCAGTCAGTCCTTCTATACGAGTCAGAAACTTGCACTGCATGTCACGAAATGGATCTCCAACAGGTTGTAAACTTTTATCAACAGCTGCCTCCTTCGCTGCTAGAAAGAATTATTATATATATATATATATGTATATATATATATAATATCTCTGAAATAACAGCTAGAATACTAAGACTGATTGAAATAGATATAGAACACAAGCCAGCCAACACAATCACTTCATTCGATATTGTGCAAACTAAAAGATCCATCCAACAGAAAAAGAAGATAAAATTATCACTATTTACAAAATAAATTGTATGAACTGTAATAAACATCACATCAGTCAAAATGAATGCCCTCTTCGAATCAGAATCCAGGAACACAAATTAGCTGTGAAAAGACATGGTATATATTCTTTTATATCGACACATGTTAATAATTATAGACACCAATTTTATTGGGATAATGTAAAAATTTTAAATGAAGGAAACACCTAGAGTACTGCCAGTTAATTTCTAGAAGCCTGGTACTCAAAGGAATCAACCAGCAATTAACAAAAACATCATTAAACATAAAATAATTGAGCAGAGAATATCCTTTTCAATAAACTCCTCTTCTGGCTCTACATTTATGTATTATTATTGACCAAATTTACTAGCTAATAAAACTTAAATCACCTGGCAGGAAAGTTCAGATTCCAAGTCAATAAAAATTGTAAAAATAGAGATGTAAATTAAGAACCAGTCATGACAGTGGTTGCAAAGAGATACAATTACATCATTCATGGAGAATTAAAATGGGTTCATTTCATACCAAAACCTGCGCTGAAGATGTTGTCCATGTGGACAACGACACCTCCGAAATTGTATCGAAGAGTTCAGAGAACACATCCAGTTTAAAACAGAGGTGATGAAGATACCCATCTGACAACAACTGCAACAACAACAACCAGCACCAGTCACCATCAATGGGAGAGATTCAACAGCGGTCAATTCCTTCATTCATTTATCCAGCTAGGAAGTACGGTTTCAACAACAGGCAGTCAGAACGGTTGAAGATGTCAAAATCAGCCAGTCAAAATTGGAAACGCAAGCAAGATACGCCTTCATCAACTTTAAACCAGTTTGGAAATCTCCTGCTGTCACTCAGCCAGCACAAACAACAAGATTCGTTCGGATTCTGTTAAACACAAATGTGAAGTCAGTCAGTCACTTCTTCTATACGGGTCAGGAACTTGCACTGCGTGTCAGTCAAAAAAAGGATTTCCAACAGGCTATTGCAGAATTTTATCAACAGCTGCCTCCTTCGCTGCCTGACTCCAAACTGAAGATCAAATGGCCAGCCGTCTGGCCATCCGGTGAGGAAGAATTAGCAACAAGAAACTGTGTTAGGTGACGAACCAACAAGGAAGAACCAATTGCTCAATGCATATCTAGGAGGAAATGTAGATGGATTGGGCATACATTCAGGAGACCAATGAGGAGACCATACATCGCGTGCCAGATAATGCCTCCAGTGGAATCCGAACGGGAAGCGGCGATGAGTGTCTTGTCGGTGCGAGGGTGACATGGAGGATATCTTGTGAGGAGGAAACGATGAGAGATTGTGTGCAATCGTGTAGCTAGTCAGCTGAAGAGGACAGCAAGGAACAGAAGAAATTGGAGATGTGTTGTTGAAGCCGTATGTTCCACTCGGAACCCAAGGGAATAATGACAACAGTAATAACGCAGAATACTGATGAATAACTATTATGTAGTTTCTTGAGATTTCACAAAAATGCGTTCATATATGTCTTTCTCTTCCTCTATATTCTTCGTGTTTTAATTATTGAACAGAATAATAGGAATATCACTTATGTACGCATTTACGGATGCATAAATCATTATAGAGGAGAAAAACGACCACTGGAAAAAGAAGCCTAGAGAAAGAGAGTCACTGATGAATAAAAAAGAAACCAGTAAAGACAGAAGATAAAATTCTTCCAGCAGAACTTTTCCTATTTGACGTCAAAAAACTAAATCATTGCATGGTAATATTACAACCACCACAACAACAGCGAAAAAAACCCGCATTATTCTACACACTAAAATAAAGAATGATCTATTATCTTAAATACAGCTTCTTTTCTAAAGGAAAAGAAAACCAAGGAGAAGGTAGTACCATACTGGGAGGGGGGGGGAATAAAATATCTCTAATAACAATATGCTTTATTTTTTTAACTGTATAACAACAGCTCCACTACAACTTCATGTGATATTCATTTGCTGCTTAGTATAGTTTTACCACTTTGAGACAATGATTTATTTAGCATATTTTTTACTGTGTACAGTTATGCGGCAGCATGTCGAAACAAAGCGAACTAGTTAAAGATTTCATCTCACTTGTTCTTTTCTCTCTCTCTCTCATGAAAAATATGAATACTGTCTGACAAAGAACAGTACCTTTGAAGCAGATCAATCATGAATGTTTAGTTATTTTTTCTCCATGACAGCCTTGGATTGTTAGACTAGTATTGATTTAGTCAATCGAAATTTGAAGGACAATTTCTAGATTACTAGGTTAGAGCTCTAAAGGATAATATATGTAGTTTAGTTTGTTTCTGTCTTCTGCTGTACTTTTCACCTGCATCCATGTTAGTCCATACTATTTCAGTTCCTCTTCACACGATCTCCTCCATGTCACCCTTGGACGTCCCACTCGCCGCTTCCCTTTCGGGTTCCACTCGAGCTATGGCCTGACGCGCGATGTCACCCAGCGGCCTCCTCAGCGAGTGTCCAATCCATCTCCAGTTTCTCCTGCATATTTGTTGAGATTGAAATGAAGTCTATCTGGTTTTTGCTGTGTCCATCTGGTAAAATCCATGTCGCCTTGTATATATCCCTGTGTTTGAACATACTGCCACCAATCACCAAATCATTGAAGGCGCAGAAGTCTGAGAAGAGTTCACCGTTGTCGCTCATTTCACCGAGGGCCTCACGACTCATGGTGAGTTCTCTTCCTGTATTTTCTCCTCCCAGCTTCGCATTCATGTCACCCATCAGGATTTTGATATCTCCATTTGGGACGTTGTCCATTACTGTTTGTAGTTGACTGTAGAAATCCTCCTTCTTCTCATGTTCTGAGGCGTTTGTAGGCGCATAGCATTGAATGATTGTAACCTTCCTTCCTTTTGAGTTGAACCTGGCTGTCATTATCCTGGAGGAGATTGGTTCCCACTGCATGAGAGCTTTGGTTGCTGTTGGTGACATCACGATGGCTACTCCCTCGGTGTTCTCGTGATTGTCCTCTGGGTGACCGGAGTAGATTATTGTTTCTGCAGTTGGTAGTTGGCTCCTTCCACATCCGTTCCATCTGCTCTCGCAGATTCCCAACACTTCTATTTTAAATCTTCTCATTTCTGTGGCTACCTGGTCAGCTTTTCCAGCTTCGTACATTGTACGAACATTCCACGTCCTCATCCTTATTTTTGCTTTCATCGAAAGGAGGCACATCGGCTGACTGGCTTCCCTAAGGCTTTCACCAGCCTGCGTCATTTCACTTCTCCGATTCCAGCGAAAAATAAGGTTATTGTTTATATTTTTAGAATTTTTAATATATTTGTGCGTTGAAGTTTTTGTAGCAATTTGGTTAAGTATTAGGGGTGGAGTAGCTAGCACCACGCCCCAACCCTCCCTCTTTATCCGGGCTTGTGACCGGCTAGAAAACTAGTGAGCTATTAATCTAGGCGAGGTTGAATGATTTACCAGCTGGTCTTGTAAATTAAATCCTCACAAACCAACCAACTCTTGTTAACTATTGTTGAAACTATCTAACTGACATTAATATAATTTACGTGAACATTTAAATATCCACTTATACTCAGTAGTAGAATGTCAATCATATGTTATTATTATTTTTATTGTTTTTTCTTGTTTAAATGTATCACTGAACTGAAATTACCATCGATGTTAAAACAAAACAAATTGATAGTTATCCCATATTGGTTTGATGCTGCTAAATCATTTGGAGATAAAAAAGCTGTTCTGGTAAGTGTGAATATTATTTTTTCTTAAAAATCTTTTTTAGTGAATTGTATTTCTTTTTAGTTTTCAGTTTTATAATTTAACAGTAGAAACATTTTTATGTGTTATGAGTAATTCCCACCTCTTATTAATCCTGTTCATTGTTTAGGTGTTCAATAAAAGCAAAAGCTGTTAACAGTATCTTTTTAATAACAGTTAGAATTTCAAAGTTCACCTAGGGAACAGTTCTTGAAAAGACTTTCTTGAAGTCATGGAACCCACTAGGTTGATTGTGAAGATATTTTATGCAAGAGGCGACATAAATATATATATTGTGAAGCGTTAGGTTTTGAGAACGTCATTGACCCATTGACTGGGCGATAAAATATGATAACCTTCAAAACGACCACTCATATTTAGTTTCTCTGCGAGTATCATGGATACAAGCTAATGAAAATTTCTGGTTTGAAATGAAAAAGCTATTCGGTACTTTTGAGTTTTCAGCAGTTTTGTAGTTGATGTCAATTTTTTCATTCAAATCGATACCAAGAGAAATAAATCTTTGACAAGATAAGTTCATTTCGTAGACTAGTAATAAAGCAATGGGTATATGACTGGTGGTTAAACTAAAATTTGTGTCTTGGTCGACTTTGAGTTAGCAGTTCTCGGTACTCTGCTAAATCTCCAGTTATTATTATTATTCCCTTGGGTTCCGAGTGGAACATACGGCTTCAACAACACATCTCCACTATGTCTTATCTTCTGCCGTCCTCTTTCGGAGTGAACCACGATTACCCACAATCTCTCACGGTTCCCCCCCACAAGATATCATCCATGTCACTCACACACCAAAGACACGCTCGCCGCTGCTTCCTATTCGGATTCCACTGGAGGCATTGTCTGGCGCGCGATGTCATTTGATGGTCTCCTCAAAGTTTGCTCAATGAATCTCCATTTTCTCCTACATATATATTGAGCAATCGGCTCATGCTTGTTGGTTCGTCCCCTCACACAGTTTCTTGTTGCTAATTCTTCCTCACCCAATAGCCAGTCGGCTGGCAATTTGTCTTCAATTTGGAGTCAGGCAGGGAAGGTGGCAGCTGTTGATAAGAGTCTGTAATAGCCTGTAGGAAATCCTTTTCTTGACTGACACGCAGTGCAAGCTTCTGAGCTGTATAGATTAAGTGACTGACTGACTGACTGAGTGACTCAATTCACATTTGTGTTGAACCGAATCCGAATGAATCTTGTTGTTTGTGCTGGTGAGTGACAGCAGGAGATTTCCAAACTGCTTTCCGATTGATTAAGGCGTGTTTTGCTTTTCGGTTTCTGACTGGCTGGATTTGACATCTTCATCTGTTGCAACTGCGTGTGGTGGAAACCGTGCTTTTATAGCCGGAGAAGTGAAGGAAGGAGGTGACCCCTGTTGAATCTCTCCTGTTGATGGTAACTTGTGCTGGTTGTAGTTGTTGCTATTGTTGTTGGGTGGTTATCTTTATCACCTCTTTTTTAAACTATTCATGTTCTCTGAACTCCCTGATTCAATTTCGAAGGTTTGATTGTCCTTATAGACAACATCTTTAGCGCAGGTTCTGGTATATAATGAAACCATTTCAATTTTCCATGATTGACGTAATTGTATCTCCTGGCAACCATTGTCATGACTGGTTATTAATCTACGTCTCTATTGATCATATTTTTATTGACTTAGAATTTGAAATTTCTTAATGTGATTGATTTTTCTATTAGTTAGTAGATTTTGATCTGTAGTAATGTGTTTGTTAATCGCTGGCTAATTCACTTGAGTACCAGGCTTCTAGAAATTCCTCTGGCATTATTCTAGGTGTTTCTTTCATTTGAAACTCCTACATTCTTCCGATGAAATTGATGTCCATAATTATCTAAATGGATTGATATGAAAGAATACATGTATCATGTCTTTTTGCAGCCAATTCGTATTCTTGGATTCGGATTCGTAAGGGACGCTCACTTTGACCCATGTAATGTTTATTACAGTTCATACAGGCAATTTATTTTGTAAATAGTTATAAATTTGTCTTCTTTTTCTGTTGGATGGGTCTTTTGGTTTGCGCATTATCGAATGAAGTGATTGTGCTGGCTGGCTTTTGTTCTAGATCTATTTCACACAGTCTTGATATTCTAGCTGTCATTTCAGAGATATTTTTTATATATATGCTAGAATGGATTGTTGTTGGTGTTATGACTCGAGTGTAAGCACTTTTTGATGAAACTGTGAAGATATGCATTCTTTTTGTAGACGATTAGTAGATATTTAAACCCCATTCTCTTCAACACAGGAGTAGCGCTTCAAATATTTGTGAATAAGTGGTTGTTTTCAAACAAAACTTTTTGACATGAATATTAACCACAATTCTGTTGAAGTAGTCACAGAGGTCGGCATCACTGTTGAACTCGGCCAAAAAAGACAGGAACAGTTCTACTCTCTTTAGACCAATTCAAACTAGCTGAGAATTACTACTAGTTGGTTTTAGAGGTCCTATTGCGGCGAGAACTGCCTGCAAGCCGAAATTGTAGACAACAATTCACGTCAATGTTTAAGTCCCGAATCGGGGTCATGATAAAAACAAGAACTAAGACTAACCTTGAGGAACTCGACAACCAATCACAGCAAACTTAACGTGTGCAAATACGATTCGTAGATATATGGCTTAGCTTCCTGAGAAACGGCCACAAACAATACAGAATAACCTTCAGCAAGAAAACAATCAATCAGAAGACGTTGCTTCTCCACTAACAATAACGTTAGCAATAATGTACGTAGAGATCTATAAATATCTCTTGATTTTCTCAATAAACGATCTGTTACCTGACCCTTGTCTTCTGTTGTTACAATATTACTCATAATAATATTAATAAAGCTTCATTTCACACAGTATGTGAACACGTAGCACAGAAATTTTCAGCGTATTTAGTTCCACTTCATACAAAATTTACATGCACAGATATACTCTGAAGTACATAATATGACTTAGTGTTGTTGTATATGCAGAGAGAACCAATTCTGTACAATTTGTTTCTTCACTTACTTCAAGAGTTGCACAGCGTTTCGTTGAAAGTTCATTAAATATATGCGAGAGTTCATGTAGTAGTCATCTGATATAATTACATGATTTAAACAATAAATAATGCAGGAGAGTTTAGGCGTTTTGATGGGTGGAAATTACGGTAGCCCAGTGATTTAAGCAGGCCGCCGTAGCAGTTCATTATTATTATTATCACTTTATTTAGTTACTTTCGTATTCCCAATGAAAAATAAGGTTTCAAGCTTGAGCTCTGACGTTTCACTAGCGATGATGTAGTCCTTTTCCCTTTATCTAAATTACTAGCGGTTAGGCAAAATTTAGTAGTGCGTCGGTCAGGAATTGAAGATCATACCATTCAGGCTGTTGGCAAGCACTTCTGCTACTGAACCACTCACATACATCAGCAGTACATAGCATTACCAAAGTAATATTAAACTCTCAAACATGTTTACATGTAGAAAATCAAAATATATTCTCATAATTTTTAATATAATGAGAGTTTAGTCAAAGGAATTGTAAAGTGCATAATGAACCTGATGATTAGGCTTATTTTGTCAAAGTAAACTCGTCTAAATTAAACTCTTCAGTTTTAATTAGAAAATGCGCATCCTAGACTCCACTGCTAGTCACGATCCACCAATTAACTTCTAATTACATGCTCAAACATCGTGGAAGCATCTGCGCAAGAAGTCGACATGTCAACCTGAGTCCGAGTACTTCGGTCCAGTCAATCAACGGGAAAATCTAAAGACTGAATTAAATAATTAATATGACCCGTTGGATGAGAAGTGGCTCTCGTGGCCCAAGTGGTCTAGTGGATAACGCTTTGGCGTTGGAAACTATGGGCACTGGGTTTGAGGTTCGGTGGGATCATCATCACCTACTGGGGAATTCAGGTACATCCAGATGACGAGCCCCAAATAGGACGAAATGCGCGTTATCCTGGATTTCACTGCTAGTCACCATCCACCAATTAAATTCTAAATGAGAAAAGCTTTACACAGTATAATTAAAAGTCATTCTCTTCCTTAACTTAGGTTTGCCAAAACAATCTCCATCAAGCGCTTGAGACCCGATTTATTCGCCCAGAAAGACGCAGTTATCAGTCTTTTCTTGCCCTGGTAAATGGATGTTTTCATCAGATTATGTAATGCCAAAAGATTCTATTGTGTATGATAGTATTGTTTGGGATAAAGTGAGTAATATTATTATTAGCATTGTGTGCATATGTTGACTGATTGATTTTTGCTTGAAAATGAACTCTCTGTGCAAGTTTGTTGAAGTTGTGTCTGTACATAGACTTAATAATGTCTTTGGGCTATAAGCAGCTGATGAAAAGCCAATGAAATAAGCAATGACGGCACCATATTATTCTACAAAAACTTCTGTTTTTGCTTTATTCAAATTCATAAGTGGGGATTAAATGTATGAAGTCTCATTCTCTTCTATTCGTTTACATTATTATTATTAAGTTTTAATAATTCCTATTGTAGAATTACAAAGATATAATCGTACCTTTCGATTATCATGACTTTCATTTGGATTAATTTCCCTTTTATTGCTTCATTTGTTCCGCTTTATAAGTTTAAGTGAACAATTCAACTTTTTTTTCGCAATATTAGATTCTATCTTATCAAACATTTTTTTTACTTTGTTACAAAGTTATTTTTTTTTTGTGCCAACTAATCGTATAAATTTTACACCATCCTTCTAAAAATCTATGAATTCCATTAGTAATTTTTATATGTTATCACTTAATTATGATCATTATCAGAATTATTTTATCGTAGTTCACAGGCTTATGATGAATCATATTCATATATATAGTTTAAATTCCCTTATGGGATTTAGTTTCTTAATAATTATGTACATATATATCCCCTAGAGCGTATCCACTGGGCACAATTACTGAATTATTCAGAAAAAATGTCAACACTACCAAAAAAGATGGCAAAACCAAATAGATAATGTAGAAAAGTTGTAAAATCCGGAAGTTAGGCATCCCTTAAAGTTAAGAACCACAGCTAAAACACTTGTGCATTATTAATCACGAAAGAAAAAGAAAATTACCAACAAGAAACTCTAGAAAAAAAATCAATCAAGAATGTTTTGCTCGACAAATATGTAGAGGAAAATGGAGATGGATTCGATACACGCTGAGGAGACCATCGAGCCACAGGGTGCTCCAACGTCATAGCTCGAGTGAAACCCGAGTGGGGAATGATGAATTGGATGTGGGTTTCAGGGTCACATTGAGGAGATCGAATGAGAAGGAGATGAGAAGAAGCTATGGGGAGTTGTGGGGCCAGCTGAAGAGGACTGCAAAAACAGGAAAAAATGGAGACGTGTTGTTGAAGTCCTGTGTTGCGAATTGTGAATTCGTTTCTTTCACTTCAGACTGAAAAAATTCATGATAATTCATAAGAGTTCAATAAATGATACAAAACACTTATTAACGGAAAAAATTTCTAGCTCATTTGGATGATTTTGATTTGATGATTATGTTCTCTGAGCTGGTTGACTCAATTGCGGAGGTCTGCTTGTCCTTATAGGCAACATCTTCAGCTCAAATCCTAATATGGAGTGAACTCATTTGAATTCTCGCTATGAATAATGTAACTGTATCTGTCATCAGAATCTGTTGTGATTAGTTGTTAATTTCAATCTTTATCGACTTGAAATTTAAACTTTTTTGTTATGTGGCTTAGCCCTTATTAGTTGGTAAATTTGGTCTATAGTGATGTGTGTTTGTTAATCACTGCTTCACCTGGCCGCTAGAAATCCCCTTACATTTTCTTGTGTTCCCTTTTGTTTAAAATCTCTAGCTTTTCCTAATCAAATTTGTGTCCTTCATATCAATGCACACAGACAATTATGGAATGACACCAAAAATGCTGCCAGGGAATTTCTAAAAGCCTGGTACTTACTAAGATGAATCAGCCAGCGATTAACGAACACACGATTCCTGTGGACTAAATTCACCAACTAATAAAAAATAAATCACATGACAGGAAAGTTCAAACTTCAAGTCAATAAAAATAATCAATAGTGACGTAAATTAACAACCAGTCACGACAATAGGTATCAGAAGATACGATTATATCAGTCATTCATGGAGTATTCCAATAAGTTCATTTCATAGTAAATCCTGTACTGAAGACATTGTCTATAAGGGAGACGACAAAAGCTTCTCAAAGAAATCAACCAGTTCAGAGAACACAATCAGAACAAAAATTGATTATTGGATCAACTCAAACAAATACTGATTTCTAGAAAGTTAGCAACTGGGTTTCTCACTTACTAAAAGACAATATGGTATTATGAATCTTATCGACAGATTTGTGCTGTTTCAAATCAATTTCATAATCACATATAAGACTGTCTGAAACGGCGTAAACAGATGGCATATAATGATAAAAAGGACAAATTTTATTGTGATATAACTATTAAACTTGAGCACTGTGGAAGAGTATAACTGCATTATGGATAAGATTTTATTTTGATAAGTCACACAGTGTTTTACAGTAATATTAACTGATAACGATTCGAGCATAAACTATTGCTCATAATCATATTAAGTCATATCATATGATATTTCTAGATATATTTTAATGCGCAAAAATTGAAAATATTATGTGATACGTTTTCATCTACTTATAAGTAGCTTAAATTTTCAGAGAAAATAATTGAACTTTCGATTATTTCATTGTTAATTTAAAATACTAAACAGAAAAGTTGTTTCTATTGGCCTGTCGAGGAGATATTTATTTCAGTAGTGAAATGAGTGTTAGCAAAGATTTTTGCAGGTATGCTACCTTCTTCGTGCTTATTTCACCGGTGACCATCTTATCAGATAATGCAGACAGACATTAAGATTGAAATATGAGTATAAAAATGTGTTTTTCATTGATGGTGACAAGTAGCGACATCTAGAATGCTCTTTTTGTCCTAGGCGAAGTGGCCTTGTGGAAAACATCTCGACGGTTGAAACGGTGGGTGCCGGGGTAGCGTCTCATGGGGAACATTACCTATCAACCATAGGGAAATGTAGGGAAATCCAGCTGACTACTTCAAAATGGGACAACATGACCATCCTGGACTGCACTGCTAGTCACAGTCCACCAAAGTGACATTATGTTTATTTCATGTCATTGTCAAAGTATCCATATAGATTGGCTACATGCCAACAAAAACTGAGCGTCGGGGGCACATCGGTTAGGACTCTCGCCGACCATGTACATGGTCCGGGGTTCGATCTCCTGCAGACGCACACCTGATATCTATGGTCGGCCTGCAAAATTTGGGACATCGATATCACATACTGAAAATTCCATATTTGTACCAAAGATACGGTGTGGAATCAAGCTATAATCAAAAAATAAAAAAAAATGGGTCCAAATTAGTGAATCAACGCGAAGTTCAAAACAACACTGGCACTGCATGCATTTATAAACTCATATCTAAAGTTTAGACAACCAAAAGTCTATTTAAAACTAGAAAAATGTATGGAATATTTATTCGGATAAGCGATTATTACTTTTGCGTCATAAAGTTAGAATAATGGTTTATCACTTTTCTGCTCTGAAGTTGTGAATTTGAAAAAAATCAGCTGAATAAGAAAGACATTCATCAAAATGACACAGAATATTTATTGCCCTATTCCAGCAGTTGAGAAAAGAAACATCAATAGTTATCGGTTTTTTTCTAATTTTGTTCCTCATTCATAATTATTATGCATGCCAAAAAATAGGCAGAACAGTTAACTATAACTCTGTGAAGATTACCTTGAACGCAACAATCAGTATCAAGTTTGATTACGGATTGATATCAGTTCGTCGAACATTGAATAAAAGCCTGAAGTACTGGACACCTGTGTTTCGTATTAACTTAGGACTCTTCATCGGTACTTAACCACAATCAAAGCAGGGATTGAACCTGATGTATTCAAAATTCCACACATAGCTCGTTGACCATTTATGCGCTTGGAGCAGAATTCAATGCCTTATGAATTCCGACTTTTGAAAACTTACGACTTTTAGCACCAACGCTAGCCAATATCCCCTGCGAGTATTTGTCCTCACAACCAACACGGTAGAACCTACTGGTGTCGCGACTTTTCACTAGAATTCTGGTGTTCACTAGTGGCTAGCTACAGGACAAAACTGTGACCAGTAGGGTCTACCAGATCAGATGTGTGGACAAATACTCCTAGACAACATTAGCTGGACTTGGTGCTAAAAGTGACAAATGTTCAGAATTAAGAATTCATGGGTAATTGAATCCCGGATTAAATGGTTAGCTGGTCAGCGAGCTCGACTTCTTAACCTAAAGATTCCGAGTTCAATCTCTGGTAGAGCTATGGGTAGTTTCTGATGGAGAATCCCAAACCAAAACAAAAAAGCTATTCAGCAATTCTTGTCTTTTTCCAATGGTTCTCTAAACGAAGAGAATTCGTGACCAAACTTTAAAACAATCAAATTCCCACAAATTAACTTTTGAAAGCAATTTGATAGGTATATAGTATCACTTGTATAATTATACCACTTCTACTGTAACAGTATACGTTGGTGGTTCAATGATAGAACGCTCCCCAAGCACATACGTGGTCCGGGGTTCGATCCCCAGTTAACACACTACTAAATCTCTCTACTCTGGTAATAAGGCCGGTAAAGAGAGAAGGTCGGCTGTGAAGCTAGCAACTCCATCCCAAACACCCCTACTGGAACTCCACAGTTAAAGTTTGAAGCCTTGTGTTCCAATCGAAACCGAAGAGAATAAAAACAATATACCGTGTACTCACACGCTGTTTTTGAAATCAGCCCTTACCATACCTCAGAGAAAGTCGTGTTCTACCCCTAATATTTCATTTCCCAGTTGACTGATAGCGAAGATTAGCTTTATCAATAGATTCATATCGTACACAACATAAATCATTGTTTAAATGACGTGTTGAATACAGTTAAACTCACATTGTCCACTCCCACACTATTAATATGAGTATTATTATTATTATTATTACTGTTCATCAACTCTTATATGATCGAAAGCTTTATTTTTTTTTGTCTTTCTTTTTGCTAGGTTCATATTGATGCTCATAGTGATATGGATTATCCAGAATTAGTTGATGGCTTTCCAATTGGTCATTTTCCACGTTCACGCGATGAAATTGAAACACTGATGCAAGCAAATGATGAATTTATTCAGGTGAGTAAAGAAAGTGTTACCTGAAAATTTCTTTTGTTATTCCTTTTTTGAAAATATGTATATTTATATATCGATTTTTTCTTTACAGGGTAAATATTAATGCCATTTTTCTTCTTTCAGGGCACTCTCATCAATCTGAGTCTTCTAGCATATGTAAAGTCAAATGATGAAATGTATCGTTCATATGGATTATTTATGCTTGGTAATTAGTTAAAAGGTGAAATGTATACTGTACAGTTTTTGATTGGACATTAGTCAGTAACTAGTGAGATTTGTCTATTCTTTTCTTCGATGCAAACTGAATTCTGTTAGTCAGATTCGCAGTGTGGCCTCCATTCTAAGTAGCTCGCCATCACGGTGCACATTATTGTTATTGTTCCCTTGGGTTCCTAGTGAAACATAGGGCTTCAGCTGCACGTCTCTACTTGCTTCTGTCTTCTGCTGTACCTTCACCTGCGTCTATGTTAATCCATACTGTTTCAACTCCTCTTCACACGATCTCCTCCATGTCACCCTTGCACCGACGAACCACTCGCCGCTTCCCTTTCGGGTTCCACTAGAGCGATGGCCTGACGCGCGAGGTCGCCCAGCGGCCTCCTCAGCGAGTGTCCAATCCATCTCCACTTTCTCCTGCATATTTGTTCAGCGATTGGTTCTTGCTTTGTTTGTTCCCATAGTTTCTTGTTGGTGATTCTTTCCGGCCATCTGATCTTCAGTATAGAGTCAGTGAAGACAGTTGTTGATAAAGATCTCCAACAGGCTGTTGGAAATATTCTTTGTGACTCGCCAAGTTTCTGATCCGTATAGCAAAACTGACTTGACGTTTGTATTAAAAATACGAATTTTGTTGTTGATGTTGAGTGACGAAGATTTCCAGATTGGTTGATGATATTAGATAGTTGGAGGCAATTGGCCACTGGAAGCCTTGCTCGACCTAGGTTTCGTGCTAGTTGGCATTCGTCATCAGGAATAGCAAAATCTAAACAGTATGAAAACGTAGGACTAGATACACGGCAGAGGTTATACCCAGTGACCAATTAATATATATCCATTAAAAATCTATAAGAAGTCAATTGTAGAATAGAATAACTCAGCGATTACATCTTCTACTGAAGCAAAAGATGAAACAGGTTAGATTTTCAAGTAATGGTTTTGTAGGGATTTTGTTTGATTGCATAGAGGATTTCATCATGACCTGGAATCAGTTAAAGAAACATTGGAAAACCTGCAGGGAGTACTGGACAGCTGTTTCATCCTAGTTTGGGAATCTTCATCAGTACGCACCCACCGATAGGGTTCGAACCCAGGACCTTCTGCTTACAAGACGAGGTCACTGACCATTGAGCCACTGGAATCCGATCCAATGGTTCTTGAATTCTAACTTTTGCCGATTCACGACAGTAACTCTTCGAAGAAGACGTTGCGAAACGGTCGCGCTATGTCGTGAATTGGGAGAATTCAGAATTCATGGACTAGCCATTGGATCGGGTCTCAGTGGCTCAACGGTCTACGAGCTCGCTGGCCTTGTATTCAGAAGGTCCTGGGTTCGAACCCTATCGGTGGGTGCGTACTGATGAAGATTCCCAAACTAGGACAAAAAAGCTTCCCAGTGGTTCTCTAACTGATGTCAGCTAATGATGAAATCCTTCATGCAATCAAACAGGTTAGAATCTCAGGGAGTGAAGACATCCATTCTTTCTGTGCTGAATAAAGCTAACACCTAAGGAACCTAGGTCCAGGGCTTCCCACGGATCACCTTCATCCACTTCCAAAACTTAAACACAAAATCAAAATTTTAGAACACACTTTAAGGGGATACCTATTTTTGGTAATTTATCGTTAAGCTTTAGAATTATATAATAAAATTATAATCATAGACATTTGAAACCAACGGGGTCCACAAAGACAGGTAAGAGGTCAGTTACTCATCTGTGACATTGACTGGTGTTGGCGCTATGTTTTTCATGGATTAGCAGAAATTGGAATTTAAGCGGTCGCCTTGAAACCTGAAAGTCCTAGATTCGAAGTCCAGTGAGGGCGTGCAGATTAGAAGTCCTAAGTTTGGACGAAAAAGTTATCCAGTACTCCCTGCTACTACATAGGGATATTTACTGGCTCCCAATAATTGTAATATTTATTGACCTGAAGACGGAATTCTACTCCATCGAACAAGAAGTATTATGGCAATGTTTGGTCGTGAATGTGATGCCAAGAAACCACATAGCACTGATCACGGATGGAGGATTTCATCGTGAGCTGACATCAGTTAGAGAACCAATGGACAACCTTGGAGTACTGGATAGTTGTTTCGTCCTATTTCGGGACTCTTAATCAGTACGCACACATCGCCAGGGTTTGAACCCAGGACCTTCTGGCTGCATGATGAGTTCGTAGACCATTAAGCCACTGGGACCCGATCCAATGGCTAGTCCATGAATTCTAACTTCTGTCAATTCACGAAATAGCCCGACCATTTCGCAATGTCTTCTTCGATGAGTTACTGCCTCATCTTCAACCTGCTGTACTCTACTGGTCATGGCTTCTCATTACCCCAGGTCACTACCTGAATAGGGCCAGTCACTGGTGAGCATCAGATTCATTTTCAAGTATTGGAGGATTTCATCGTGAGCTGACATCAGTGGTCTAAGAGCTCGCCTTGTATTCAGAAGGCACTGGGTTCAAACCCCAGTGGATGCGTACTGCTGAAGATTCCCAAACTAGGATGAAACAGCTGTCCAGTACTCCCAGGTTTTCTAGTGGTTCTCCAACTGATGTCAGCTCATGAGGAAATCCTCCATCCAATCAAACAAAAAATCCCTAGTGAAGCATACTGACCACTTCACTTATCTGGGAATTTGCATCAGCCCCAGATGATTGGTCGCTGACAAAATAACAGCATAGATAGAAAAAGCTTGTGTGACACTCATCAACTTACGTCATCTCCAGTGTATACGCGATAACCGCCTATCAATGAAGGGGCATGTTTACTGCTCAGCAGTTCACTCCGTCCTTCTTTATGGCTTTGGGATAGTGGCAATTGAAAATGGAAAATATGCAAAGGCTGACTATCCTTGAGCATAGGTGTCTGCAGTCTATCTCCCATGTTAGGTGGTACAATACAATGAGTAATATTGACGTTGGGGATCTAGTTAGTTTTAAGTAGGGGGGCTAAGTCAATCAATGAGGTTGTGTGAAGTCAGTGATTAAGATGATGAGGTGACTTGTTATGCATGTCTAGCCATTGCCTTCCATGACAGGCAATGTTAACTGACATAGAATTAGGTTGGAAAAGACCTAGTGGTGGTCAAAGGAAAACATGGCATCAGTCTACGAAATCTTTACAAGTTGGTTTAAGTCAGACACAAAGAGAAGTGTATATTGTCTGACTGGTTTTGGTCCCCGTGATGGTAGGCAGCACTGACTGAAGACAATTGGTGATATGGCTCAAAATCATTCTCAGTAGCGCATATGTATTCACTCTCTGAGGTCGGCCATGTCCAGAATAACCCGATTGTTCTTCCATGTTACTACTTCTTCTGCCTCACATTTCTGCTTATTGTCATTCTTTCAAATTTCCGTTTTCTTTCTTGTCTCTAACTTTGCATACTACATGCAGTGTGACAGCTCGAAGTGAAATCACTCAGTCAATTAAACTTAATCCCACAGTTATCTTAGATTCAAGTATTGGTTTGTAGGGATTTGATTGATTGGTTACAGGATTTCATCATGAGCTGACATCAGTTCGAGAACCAATGGACAACCTTGGAGTACTGGACAGTTGTCTCGTCCTAGTTTGGGACTCTTAATCAGTACGCACACATCGCCAGGGTTTGAACCCAGGACCTTCTGGCTGCATGATGAGTTCGTAGACCATTAAGCCACTGGGACCCGATCCAATGGCTAGTCCATGAATTCTAAATTCTGCCAATTCACGAAATAGAGCGACTATTTCGCAATGTCTTCTTCGATGAGTTACTGCCTCATCTTCAACCTGCCGTACCCTACTGGACATGGTTTCTCACTAGAACCCCAGGTCACTGACTGAATAGGGCTAGTCGCTGGTGAGCATCAGATTCATTTTCAAGTATTGCTTCTGTAATGATTTTGTTTGATGGGTTGGAGGATTTCGTCGTGAGCTGATATCAGTGGTCTGCAAGCTCGCCTTGTATTCAGAAGGTCCTGAGTTCGAACCCCTCGTGGTGGATGCGTGCTGCTGAAGAGTCCCAAACCGAGATGAAACAGTTTTCCAATACTCCCAGGTTTTCCAGTGGTTCTCCAACTGATGTCAGCTCATGATGAAATCCTCCATACAATCAAACAAAATCCCTACAAAACCAATACTTGAAAATTTAGAGTCTTGTGAATACCTTAATTAGTAACCTTGTAGCGCTTCGCTTTCTGTTTGCTCCTGTCAAACGTAAGATGAATTCACAGAAGTGAACTACATTGACTCCTACCTTAGAGATAGAGAGCGTATTAGTGGAGCATATTGACCACTTCACTTATCTGGGAATGTGCACCAGCCCCAGATGATTGGTCGCTGGCAAAATCACAGTATGGATACAAAAAGCTCGTCATCTCCGGTGTATACGCGATAACCGCCTATCGATGAAGGGGCATGTTTACTGCTCAGCAGTTACTCCGTCCTTCTTTATGGCTGTGAGACAGTGGTAATTGGAAATAGAAAATATGCAAAGGCTAAATGTCTTTGAGCATAGGTGTCTGTGGTCTACCTCCCATGTTAGGTGGTACAATACAGTGAGTAATATTGAGGTTGGGCGTCCAGTTAGTGCTAAGTAAGGAGGATAAAGCCAATCAGTGAGATTGTGTGTAGCCATTGATTAAGATGATGAGGTGACTTGTTATGCATGTCGAACCATTGCCTTCCTTGACAGGAAATGTTAACTGACATAGAATTAGGTTGGAAAAGAGCTAGTGGTGGTCAAAGGAAAACATGGCATCAGTCTACGAAATCTTTACCAGTTGGTTTAAGTCACCTACATAGGGAACAGTAGATTATCTGACCGGTTTGGTTCCTTGTGATGGTAGGCAGCAGTGAATGAAGACAATCGGTGATGTGGCTTAAAATCATTCTCAGTGGCGCATATGTATTCGCTCTCTGCGGTCTACCATGTCCAGAATAACCCTATTGTTCTTCAATGTTACAACTGCGTCTGACTCACATTTCTGCTTATTGTCATTCTTTCAAATGTCCTTCTTCTTTTTTGTCTCTAACTTTGCATGCTACATGGAGTGTGACAACTAGAACTGATATCAGTCAGTCAGTTAATCTAAGTCCCACAGTTATCTTAGATTCAAGTATTGGTTTGTAGGGATTTGATTTATTGGTTACAGGATTTCATCATGAGCTGACATTGGTTAGAGAACCATTGAAAAACCTGCAGGGAGTACTGGGCAGCTGTTTCGTCCTAGTCTTTTGGGACTCTTCGACAGTACGCACCCAGGACCTTCTGGTTACAAGGTGAGCTAGCTCGTAGACCATTAAGCCACTGGGACCCAATATCCACATGTATGGTATGAAGTAAAGGACAATGGATATTTCAGTGTTGAGGTGACTGGATCGATAAATGTATGTATATATGTAGATTACAGTCACTTGTAAAGACCATCATCAGAGCTACTCTACACCATAAAACTACTTGCATTAAGGATACAACTGCTGAGATATCTGTTGTGAACGTCCTTAGGGAATTTCATATGTGTGTCTACTTTGAACAGACCTATAAATAAGTAAGTAGTCTAGAGGAGATTCCTCCCTTGATAATTACGCATATCTAGTTGAAATATAACACAGCTACCTTTTTTTTAAAATCTCTCCTCTATTGTTTTATACCTGTGAAGAAAAAAAAATGCTTTTTAAAACTTAATCTTACCCATGAGAATATTTGATTGACTGTAAATTACGCTTCACAGTATACAATATTTCAAAGACTGTTCCAATAAATATTGTAATCAGCTTCTGTAAAGTTAATATTTATCTGTGAACGTCACTTTTTACATTCAGACAGTTAGATGAAGACATAAATCAATAATATCAGATCAAAAACTGATCTCTTTCTCTAGTAACTAATCATCCACCCACCCACACTTACACCTCTAAAGGTAACTGATTAGTAATGCATTTGGTTTGTCATATGTTCTCTGAATACGAATTAGTTTACAAACAAGTTTCAATAAATAATCTGATCACAAACAAGAATGATAATTTTTGTTCATGGAAAGTCTTTCTTCGTTCCTTTGCCTTTCGAGTAGGAAACAGGATCTCAAACTTGAGCTTTAAGTTGTCAGCAGCGGTGATGTTGTTCTTTTTCTATTGGCTGGGGTCTCCAGTCTCGCACTGAATCCCCCTCTTTTCAGCTCTTATTATTGGTTAGAAAACTAGAGGAGATCTAGAAACGAGTTCATCGGGAGTCGGATCCAGGTCACCTGAATGGTTGGTAAACACTTTCCGTTGGGTCACCGACTCACAATGTGGAAAGTCAATATCTTATTCAATTAGTTGTGTTCTCTGAGTTGGTTGATTCACTTGTGCAGCTTTCCTCGGCCTTCTAGACAGCATCTTCAGAGCCAGTTATGGCATAAAAAACCTAAAAGGTGCACTGAAGATGTTGTCCAGAAGGACGATGAAAGCTTCACAATTGAATCAACCAACACCTCAGAAAACACAACTAATTCAATATAACCCAAGTTTTGGTTTGTAGGGACTTGGTTGATTGATTACAGGATTTCATCATGAGCTGATATTGGTTAGAGAACCATTGGAAAACCTTCAGGGAGTACTGGACAGCTGCTTCGTCCTAGCGGTTGCGCTTTATCGTGAGTTGGAAGAAGTTAGAATTCATGGGCTAGCCATTGGATCGGGTCCCAGTGGCTTAATGGTCTACGAGCTTCTAACCTTGTAACCAGAAGGTCCTGGGTTCGAACCCTGGCGGTGGATGCTTACTGATGAAGAGTCCCAAAAAACTATGACGAAACAGCTGTCCAGTACTCCCTGCAGGTTTTCCAGTAGTTCTCTAACCACTGTCAGCTCATGATGAAATCCTGTAATCAATATCACCCTAAAAATCTTCTCTATTATTTCAAAGTCAGTACCATGGTAGAATTTCAACTGGAAGTCACTAACTAAGTCGTATAGCAACAAAAATTGTAAAATCTTACTGGTGAGTAGGAAAGAGCCTTATTTGTCTTAAATAATCAATGCCAACCGCTATAAATACTAAATTAAGTTGTGATTCCGTCATTTGAAGGAAAAATTGATGTCGCTGATTCATCAATTGTTTAACATGGATTGTTATCCTGCCGTAAAGTACGACATAGCTGCGAACTTTGAGATTATTGACTTCCGCATTTATTATTTTACAAAGTTATGGCCGTTTTTTACTCTTCAATTTGTTCTTATTATGTGCTACGTCTGTTTTCTTTTATCATACTACTGTCTTTCGAGTGGAATATAGGGCTTGAAGTCCCAGTAGCAGTTGTGTTGTCATCACGGGATGAGGTCATTAGTCCCCTGTGTACCTGGCTTACTAATAACTAGGCAAGCTTTAGGAATGAGTCATCTGGGAGTCAAATCCCGTACCATAGGGATGGATGCAGAGCATTCTTCCACTAAATTACTGACACACATCCAAACATAATCAAGTGTTATGACTTTGTATAATCCGAACAGACATGAGTCAATCTATGTGATGATCACAACTTGTTGCTAAATGAACTAAGTTCTAAAATGCTGAATTTTCCCTAGTAAGACAATGAAAGCTTCTCAAGTAAGCGATCCAGATCAGAGA
Organism: Trichobilharzia szidati; assembly: GCA_944472155.2. Classification (NCBI taxonomy): domain Eukaryota; kingdom Metazoa; phylum Platyhelminthes; class Trematoda; order Strigeidida; family Schistosomatidae; genus Trichobilharzia; species Trichobilharzia szidati. The sequence continues at coordinate 88,917,193 of OX235274.1, forward strand.
ACACAACTACACTAAAACTAACCACCTGAGCTACAAATCTTCTTCATCTGTCTATCTACATTCATCTGTTCAAATAAAGTTACTTGTAAAGGTTATTTGTTGGATACTACAGAATCTTCAAGCTTGATTGAACAGAAGTAAACGTCAAGCAATTAACTGCTACTGATATAAGTATAAAACTTGGGCACTGTGGTAGAGCATAACTCCATTATGGATAAGATTTTATCTTGATAAATCACACAGTGTTGTTATACAGTAATATTAACTGATGACCACGTTTCAAGCACAAATTATTACTGCTCATAATCATATAAAGTCACTACTCACACAACTTTTTACTTCATTTATATACATGAGTAAAAACTGATGGTTAGACATTTGAATAAAAGTCAATATAAGATAACGTACATTCAGAAGTAATAATATTAGTGTTATTGATCAAATACAATCAGATGAGAAATAAGACGAGTGTTTTTATAGTCAAATTAAGTAACTTGTTAGAATATTATGATGTACGTGAATTGAAGTAGAATCTTAAGATTATTTGTTATCCTCCTCTGATTTGACTGACTGGTGGTAATAATATCTTCCATATTTCTGGTATTTGCATTGAGTCATTTCTTTTGCATGTGTTGAGTGTAGACTCGATAAACCAGGATTCAGTAACCAACCTCTCTCTCTCTCCTTCCACCTACATAGATTAATTCTTAGAATCTTAACCTTCTCCCACTCTATTGTGTGGTTGTGTGTTAATGTATGCAGTGAGATTGTTGAGTTTTTTTCTGAATTACTTATCTTCGTAGGATCAGTCATTCTGACCTTAGGTGGATTCTTATGTTCTGATAGTATCACTACTCCTGATATGCTAGTTTGACCCATGTAGTTGACCTCACTCACATTCATTGCAAGGTATTTTGTAAATTATATTATTTTGTC